>VZRE01009144.1:542130-850193 GCA_013396775.1 Cephalopterus ornatus
GCTATCTGATCTACGTCCAAAGTCCTTGACCCACCTGGCCTGCAGTTATGCACTACTTCCCAACTCAGGTAAGAACAAAGCTGCATGTGTTCCTCCACCTTGGGACACACTTTTCAAATTGATAGACCTGCATGCCTCTGACTCATTGCCAGGACTGGAGACTAGCCAGAAGAATAGGAAGGAAAGAAATGCCACTCTAAAGGCCAATGAATACGCAAGAAGCTTGTTACGCAAGAACCCCCGCAGATCCCCTTGTCCAGGTAAAAGTCCTACAGATGGCCCATCACTAAGCATGGTTGATGCAGTGGGGAGGATGTGTGGGTGGACAGATAATTTGATATTTAGCTGAAAAAACTAAAATGAGTTTAATGCAGTGCTAGGAAGACAGATTGCCTGCAGCACCTTATGCTCCTGATTATGGATGCCAATCTCAGGTCTCCCTTAAGTGTAAAAGCAGCCAGGATGTGTGGGTTTTCACCAAAGCTTCATAGCCCCAGTCCTACAAAAAGGAAGTACCACAGGAGGATAATAAAGGGTGACCAGCACCGAGGAACTTCTGTGCTACAGCACCAGCAGCTGGTTTTCTGTAGCATCTTATGGTTTCATGACAAACACGTGTGGCCATCTCCAAAGTACCTGGAAAGCTTTTCCTGAAGCGGACAAATCTGGCTGAAGTGATCATAACTCATGAGCTAAAGTCCTGATGCTTCTCTTTCAGGTCAGAGAAGTCTGGCACTTTGAACACCGAGAACTTTCTGTAATATTGCATCATCATTGTCTTTTAAATGTGTCTGCCTTCTTTGCCACTTGCACAGGAAAATCTCAGGTCTGCATCCCAGCAGTGATCTGTCACCCCATGTCAGTGTCACACAGGAGCTTCTTACCCAAGAAAAAGCTACAATAGAAGGAGCAAAAGCCCCCAGATACTTCCAGGAGTAGAATCACAGTACACCAGGAGCACACTGTAGATGTTCCTCTGCTGACAGCAGCGAGGTGGTTTTCACAGCAGACTGGAGCCTCAGCTCTTGCCTGTCAACCATTTCATCAGTGAATGGGTTCCCCTACCACTCTGTTTCCTACTTGGACTGCAATTAAAAGTAGGAGAAGCAGATCACTGGGATGAAACAGTGATCCAGCTACATTCCTACTAGGAAGAGGAAGAGTTTTACTGGTGATGCAGCCCCACTTCTTAGTAGCCCTCCCACACACCCCCTTTCTATGAGCTCACAGGACAGAGAGGTACCAGGCATTCTGTGTAGGAAAATAAATACACTGGGAAATACTCCGCAGGCCTGGCCTGAATACAAAGTGCTGATTGAGTGACCGTGTCCAACAACAGAGCTCAGTCTGCTCTATCATCTACAGCACAAGAGCCAGAGCACTGCAGTCACTGTGGTGCACCCCCATTCTTCTCTGCTTTTCCTCCAGGCCTCCACTCACTCTCTCAGGTTCAGAAGGGAGGGGAATTTAAAGGGAATTCAGAGTTGAGCAAAGAGAAAGAAAGAAAAGGAAGGAGGGGGAAGGGGCTGGAATGAGGAATGAGAACATGTGTTGGAGAGGGGTGAAGGGGGAGGAGGAGATGGGTTGAGATAGAGAGAGAGAAAGCAAAGGAGGGAGGGATGAGATGAAGAAAGCAAGAAAGAGATGTGACAGACAACTTCATCGAGCAAGGTAGCAGGCTGGATGGAGGAATGTGCCAAGGAGAGTTTGCTGTGTGTGATTTGCAAGAGGGGAGAGAGGAAAAATACTTCAATTCTTCCTCTCTGACGAACTTATCCATCCTTTCTCTCTCCCTGGACAAAACTCTGCAAACACACTCTTCCCTTTCCTCACTGGCAAGAGACAGCTAAGGATAGCAGTAGAGGAAAGGTGGATGAGGTACAGCATGTGCACAGCTAAAAAGCTTTGGGCACACTCTGGGTCTCAGCAGCAGGTATAATAACAACAGGCCCTAAGGATTGGAAATATCTGGTGAAGGAAGTAACTCATTTTCTATTCCTAATTAGGATTGGTTCTCCTGTTATTGCTGCCCATGTTTAGCACATTGTAAGGGGTACAGCCCCCATATGCTGTCCTGAACTCTTTACTGCCCAAAACCATGTCTGCCTTGTGCAGCATGCAGGTGAGAAAGGTAATATGAAATATGACTATGCATACTTCTTTACACTTTCTGTCTTGGGGTGGTGGGCTTTTTTTCCCTTTCAATAAACATGAAGCCAGCATCACCTGGAGCCTGCCTCCATGCTCCTCATCAACAGGCTGATCCATTTCAGACAACTGCCATTAGTGAGAAAGTCGAGAGCGAAAGTAACTATAAGGGGGCTGCATTTTCTTAGCTTCTTATCCCAAGGTCCATCCGTGGCTCACAGGACCCAAGTCAGCTATTCACAAGGTACCCACTTGCACCTATAAGGCCTGTCTGAGCACACAGCCAGCACCCCCACCTCAGCTCCAGCATGCCCAGGAATGATTTCAATTAAATAGCACTGTAATCCAAGAAACAGACAAATACGTGTGTGCATGTGTGGCAGGTGCGTCCCAGAAATGGTGCGGGTATTTGTATGTCATTTTGCCATGGTGCCTCAAAGGACTCTGGAAAGCAGCTTGCTCCCTCACTTTTCCTCCAGCCCCATCTGCTTCTCTGCAGTGCTGCCAGCCACCCCTTTAAAAGGAAGAGGAGAGATCTGCTATGGATGGGCTTGACTGCTGTGGTTGTGAGGACCTTGCAGGTTCTGCTGCTCAGGGAGTAAAGAAGGGAGAAAAGTGTGAGTGCCCAGTAAGCTGTGGGGCTCAGAGGTCATCATCACCCCACTGTCAAGAACAAGAGCCCTGTTAAATGGGGGACTCATGGTAAGTCTGTGGGGTCAGTCTGCAGAGCTGAGGACGGGAGAGAGCCTGCCTGAGAAATGTCGGGGGGTTATGAAAGGACCATCCTTAAACAGCGCACCAAAGGCTAAGGACGCAGCAGGTGTGAAAAGGGGGAAGGACAAGCTGCAGCAGTCCCTCCCCATTTTCTTCCACCAGCTTAAAATCTCCTCTGTTGTTTGACTCAAGGAGACAGCTAATAAACGTGCCTGCACCGAAAGGACAAACATGGCCCACTGATTCACAATTCATACATGCCTCTGCTCATACAACGAGGAGGGCTCCAATGTCCCTGTCCCCATGAAGCCCCAATAAACAACTGCCTCAGCTGGCGCAGGCTCCCTGCTCTGTTGCTGCAGGGATGGAGGCTACAGATCATATTATATTGTATTTGGCAGAGAGGAGACAATAATTTTTCAGGGAGTAATCACTCTTCAAATCTCACTTTTCTCCAAGCTCAGAGGATACTCTGGAACAGATGGGGGTTTCCTAGCATCCCTGTGTTAACTGCAGCACTCGGTAGTTGCTACCTTGTGTGGTGTTTTTCCTCTCCTCTTGGGCATTTTCCAATTCCAGCATGCTTATTTGTGCCTGATCCTCTCTGTCACATGCTCTCCTTTCTGTTCTCTGACAAGATGAGCACGGGGCCTGACCATGGACAAATTCCTGCTGACTCCAGTTGGGAATCTGGGCTGGGGGTGGGAATGGAACTCACTACAAAGGAACTGGTGTGAAGGAGTCAGCTAGGCTTTGTCACTGTGGCTCCTCTCCTCCAAAGAAAAAGAAAGAGATAATGATGATAGAACTTTTTAACCTTTCTTTACTGAGCTTGATAGGCTTGGCCCGAGGCACCTTTCCTAGCAAAAACAGGCTGCTGCAAGATTCATTGGTTGGGTGCAGAGTTTAAAGGTAATTTTCTCTTGTCACATGCACATAAATTATTGTGGCTCGAGCTGTGATCAGCTCCACATCTCACTTTTTCAACTACTTTTATGCCTGGGCTCCTATGAGGGGTTGCAAGAACCATGTCCAGTGTTCCCTAAGCAACAATCAACATAAATATATATCAAGTGCACCGTAGGCATACACACAAAGTTAGTGTCTAGGTGTAAGGGGAAGAAGGGGCACATGCCTGCATATCTGTACAGACAGGGACTTCCAGCTGCAAAAGTTGCAGCTAGAGCCTTGTTTTGCTCATCCACAGACGTGTTTAAAATGTTCTGTCCATGAACGCCAGAGCAAGGAAAACTCATCCACTCAGATTATTCACAAGGGGGAGAGAAAAAAAGATGCACATGCACACACACAAAGGAAGCACAGCTGCAGCCAAAGTGAATTCATTTTTAACATTCATGAAAATATTCACAGAACACTTCAGTGCTATTTGCCTAAATTTTGCTGTTTGGAGTAAACACTTGAGCCAGCGCAGGCTGTATGTTCCAGGCAATACCGCATCAGGGATTAGGGGTGGCTGTTGGATCCAAGTCACAGATTCACACCATGTCCTGAAGTACATGTGACTCCCTTACTTTAAGGCACAGACTCACAATCTGCCACCACATAGTTTCTGACTTTTGGTCCTTGCTAAACGACTTTGCAAGTACCCACAGCCACCACATTCCCCATCCATCACAACCTTATGCAACAAAGGCACGTGTGTTCTGTCAAATTTAAATGCAAAAGCAGTGGCAAAAAATGACAGCTCTGGCATGTGCCTGGTCTGGGGGAACAGACCCCTTGCACCTCCTCTGCTCCCTGCATCCCTTCTTCTCAACTAATCCCTTTCAGCGGTTTCTTTCCTTGTACATCCTAAGCAATTAACACAAGGGAAAATGCTACAGCACACAAGGGAGACTCAGCTGAAGCCCCGAAGACAAGAGCTGTGTGCGTTGTCTCTTCCTCCTCCATAAATACAGCTGAGACGATGACTGGATAATTGGCTAAGTGCCTGTCAGCTTAATAACAGAGAGAGAGAGACAGAGACAGAGAGGGAAAAGGAGAGATTTGTATTTACTATTCAAAGTCATGGATGCTGCCTGCCAGTAGATTTCAACATGGGGTTTTTTTGCACAGAAAGGCATGAAAGGTGACTGGATGTGCAGCTCTGAGTCATGGTCAAGCTGGAGCACCCTTGGCATTTCCCTTCCCCACATAAATCCACTGGTCTTCCAGGAACTCATCAAATGCAATGAGAAACCATTCAGGCATGTCTGGGCTCTTAAAGGACGATGTGTGGGAGACAAGCCCCCCTGCTCTTTGTAAGTTTTCACTACTTCCCTCTGCCACAGAAATGCCAATTTCAGAAGTGAGAGTGGTTCAGGCTGCTACTGGAAAGGGACAGTATTGGCCAGATCTGCAGTAGTGTTAACCACTGAGCTTCAGAGGAGGAAAATGCTATATTCTCATCACTTGCTGCTTTTTTCCTTTATAGCTGTAGCAACTGAGACATACTGAAGCAAAAGGACACTTCCAGCATTAGTGATTGTTACTGAGGTCCAGGATTTGGAAAAAGCCACACAGACCTCCAAGTAAGCAGAGCCTTATCCTGTCCATTCGGCAGTGCTGCCTCTCAGTTTCAAGTGTGGCAACTTTACAACTTATATGAACATTTGTCCAACTACACACATGAAAACACTTCCCGTTTGTAAGTGGAAGCAAATGTAGGGAAACACGCACTTGAGCACAGGCACACGCAATCACGCACCTCCCAAATCTCATACAGATGTGCTATTGCAAAATATCTGCTGAACTCCAGCCCAATCTGAGCAGGCTCACTTCCATCAAGTTAGCTAGGACTGAAAAAGCCCAACCCCGGTGAAATCAACAGAGCTGCGGCAGGGCTATTTCTCCTCTCTTTGCAGAGGGCTGAGCACTGTGGGGGCACTCTGGGATCATAGCTGGTCTCTCCCACACAACCAAGTTGCTCCTAATAAAAATCTGTACAAATATACAAGCACAGGGGAGACTGGCTGTTTTGAAATAGCTGTTTTGAAATAGCTGTTTTCTAGGCAGAGGTGAAACTCATCATTATTAGTTCCCATTACTTACCATAAAACCAGGCACGTTAGATGTGCCCGAAGCCTGAAGCAAATGCTTTGGTGTCAGATTCAGCTGAAAATCACATTCGTTTCTTCTTCAGCAAGAGAACAGTAAAAGAAAACTCAGTAAATTCCTGACTTCACCTTTGTGCCCTCTGTTGCACTTACTCCAGCAGAGCACAAGTTCACACAAACCAGAGTGAATTTTGATGGACAACAAAACTAGGTACCTTCAATGGAAATGGCTATATTCTGCCTCGCAGTAAGCCTGTTGAAGTCCTGCCGCTGCATCAGCAGTGAGCTGTGGCCCCGCAGCTCTGTCAGAATCAGATGCCTGTGGGCTGGATATAAAGGGCAGGTATGTGTAATACATATTTTGAAAACTTATAGTTATGAGATGGCAAATTCCAGTAACTACGAGCTATTTTAAGACTAGGTCCTTCCTCATGACCTGCTGGGGAGGGGAGTGGAGTGGAAGAGGTACCAACTCTGAGACACTCCAGGTAACACGTACTACTATATAAATTTTAATGCCAACTAAGTAGGAAAACATATGGTACTTAGCTTCAAGCTGAAGTGTGTCTGCAGACTCAGGGGAGGAGGTTAAAGCCATACAGTTTGATACTGTCTCTCCTCCTCCATCTTTCTGACTGCAGATTTTCCATACAGTGTTATTAAACATACATAATTTCACCAAAGAAAGCCTTTCCTTTTCCAATTTCCATTCCACCTTTCCTTGTGATGGGTTAGTCCCGCTTTGCTGAAAGCTCAGTATCACAAAGGCCCCCCCTCACCACTGGGCATACCCTACAGAAGTACTGTGTGTGCATAAGGAGAGATGCCAATCGCCAGCCTTTGACCATATACATATTGCAACTTCCTTTATCATATGTATGCACACACACTCACGTATCTATGGATGCATGTGTGTCTTCATATAATGGCACCATCTGCTGCCAGGCCTGGAAGTTTTGCAACATCATCTGTTACTACATTTATACATTTTTATTTTTTATTTAAAGGAAAGCATCAGCAGAGTTTGCACAGATACCAACATACCCTCTCTCGACACACGTACTCTAGATTTGATAATGAAGGCTTTGTACAGACCGGAAGGAGAGAAAAGCACTTGGGACTTGTAGTCAATAGCAGTGCAGATGAGGATATACTAGGGAATCCTCATGTGCTGCACTTGCTGGGTTGTGGCACGGCTGAGACAAAAGGCAGCCCAAGTTAATGGATGGGTCGCTAGGCTGGGTGCGCCTGAGCCCTGCCGTGCAACCCTGGGCGAGTCCCCTCACCTCCGAGCACCTCCTGCCCACCCCCAGCCTCAGTCCAATGCACTATTAGCCTGCCTGCCCTGCAGAAGAGGGTGCCTCTTTTGCTCTGTGCTCGCGTGGCCCTTAATACAAAGTGTCCCTCAACTTAGTGGTGGCCTTTGAGCGCGGCAACAATACCACTAATAATTAAGGTTACAATTTTACTGCCAAGACTGTATTATTATGTAGCATTATACCTTTGAACATGCCTATTCTCATTTCTAGCAAAGGGCTCAGCTCAGTGCTCCCTGTTATAAATCATATGCTAATTATAAGTGTAATCTGAACAGCTTTTACTTTTCTTTTAAAACGACTGTATAGGGCATAAACTTTGTTGTGATGCTGTGTTGCTATTTTGCCTGAGGTGCCTTTGTCCTCTAGCGTAGCTCCATGTGTAACATATCAGCAAAATACTGGGAGGCCAAGAAAGGAGTTTGCATAAATTGCTTATATTGCAGGATTATACCAACAGCACTATCATTACTGCTGGTAATTTGATTCTAGCCCATCCTTTGACACATGTAACTTGAAAGAACTAAGTACCCACTACGATGGAAGTTCCTAAACTTCTATCAGCCTGAAACTTCACATTATTTAAAAATACCTGGTAAAAATTAAAAATGCACACTCAGTTAAATGTTGGGTTTCATCTCTACATCAGCATCAGATTGATTTAATTCTTGATGAAAAGTTGATGCTTGGAAAAACTCCGGAGCAATGAGCCAAATGCTGGCCTTGGCGAGATCCCAGTTCTCCAACAGGCTGAACATCATCTGAGCAGCGCTCAGCAGCTTAAGCCCTGTATGAGTCACTTGTACCTCTTTATTAGCAGTCCCCAGGAATCTGCCCCAAAGACAAATGTGGTATTTCTGGCAGTGCCCTTGGGCTTTGGTGGATTTGTGCTGGTATAACTGAGCAGATTGGAATGGAGATGTGACCCATTTTGGTTCCAGATAGTGACAAGCTCTGTTTCAGGAGTCTTAAAAGGCCAAATCTGTACTTGTGCCAGGACTACTAAAAGCCCTGGGCAACCTGCAAGTCTCACTGACACCCTCGAAATAGTGCTTTAAAGACACTTTAGGGTGAGCTGCTGTTGTGGTTCCTGAGGGAGATGATCTTTTCCCCCTAACATGCTGTAGAGGTATGCGATCCCACAGCATGGATAAGCACTGCCATTTTGCTTCTAACCCATCTTAAGGGCCAAACACAACACAGAATCACAGTTCCCTCCCTTCCCCAGTTTGCAGCAGCTGCCCTTCGCTACTGCACATGTCCCAACTTAGCCAACATCCTCATACTTCTCATCCCCTCACTAGGCTGTGCGCAACAGAGCACAGGGTCCCTGCACACCCAACACGAGCACAGTAAATGAGGTGGGAAGGGATGCTGGAGAAGATTTGGGGTTGAGGACTGTTTTCCTTTTCCTGTTTTAATTAATTTGGGGGACATTTTAAGCATTTCTTGTTTGGAGATTCTCTTCTTTTCCTTTTTTTTTCCTAACATCAAGCCGGGAAGTTGCAGACAAAACCTGACAACCTCATGACTGTAATTTTGTCAGCAAAACATTGGCAGGAACTGCAGCCCATAATTCCTTCTCAATACTCAAGGTTCAGTGTCTTTCTTCACTTGCTGAAGACAGAGTTAAAAAATGAAACCTTAGGAAGTCTGACAGTGTCACTAATATACAGTGTCATCTTTGAAACATCCTGCTTTCTTTTTTTGGTTGCAGCTGGACAAATACTAGCAACTCTGCTCAGCCATTATCACCTGTTGCAGCTCTCAGACCCCTCCTCTCTTTTCTGCCTTGCTCTAAGGAGCGGACCATTACCCTTTTCCCTGTGGATAGTCCATCATGAGCTATTTTTATTCTCCCTGCAATTCCCTAACTTCCCCATGCCAAATACTTGCTAAAAGTCATCAACCTTCAGCAAAGCCAACAAATTAATCAAATCTGCTGCCAGGTCATTTAGGAGATGAGCCAGTTTAGAGTTAGGGACATTTTTTAATAGTCCTATAGTGAGAGAATATTTTAAATGCTATAGTTTTAAAAAGTCGTCTCCAAACTTCTCAGAATAATTCTATTTGAGTAACAAGCTGCAGATGAAGCTTCAGAGGAGTGGCTTCCTTTAGGAACATTAGGGCTTATAACAAACCATTTTTCTCCACTTCATAGATCAGTCCACCCACCCATTCTTCCACCTACAAGTGTAACCCTATATACAAATGCATAAGGCCCCAAAGGAGAAAACTCATTCAGAATATCCTGTCCTGAGTGCTTTGTGAATGATTTGCATCACAATTTACAGGAACAAAATGTTTTTACATATCTTATCACTATGTACATTGCTTTTATTTCTCTCCAGCTGCATATCATTTTTTCCTCCTCCTACATTTTCATTTCCCTTCAAGCTTTCGAGCTACAGGATGGAGCTACTGGGCACTGGTAAACTGATGCTGCACACTCCCTATTCCCTCTGAAGCAGATGTTTAGCAAAGATGAGTGATATGATCCATGTATAGAAATCTTTTACCTGTCACTCTGTGGAGGTAAAGATCTACTTTGAACACAGTTAGTATAGATTACCTAATGTTTTTTTCCCATCTAGCTCTTTCCTTTCCATTGTTACTAGTGGATCTATAGACAGGGAGAGCAAGACACTGGGAGTTTTTCAAACACAAGGCTATCTTAAATCAAGTTACGTTTTGGGGGGTCAAGGAAAACAGTGACAGGGAAGCAAGCAAACTAACACTTGCTTGAAAATGGAGGGAATTAAATGTTTTCCTGCAGGATTTTAAATCTACGGGACACAGGGAAATCTCACACCTTCCAGCTTCATGTGGCAATCCTGTCTCCCAGTACAGCCTGGCTTCTGGCTCACCTCTGAAGGAGGGACTGAAACATCCTAGAAACAGGGAGATGGGCTCAGGGAAAAGGAGAAGTGACAACTGCCCTTCCTAGGAAATGTGAAAAGCATATAGCTGGCCAGATCTGCTTAAAGAGGCTAGGAAGGCTGCTGAGAGAGGTAAAGCCTGTGCACTGGCCACAGTCACTTCTGAGAGAAACACAGCCTGCCAGGAACACAGTATTGCTTGGGGCAAGCCATTACATGGCTGGGTGGTGTGCTGCTCCTGCAGACTGTGTCACTTGGCACACATCTGGCTGACACAGCTGGATCATTTCACTCAGGTGTTTTATTTTAGTGCCTGACATAACACTGGCAAGCCACACACAATCACTGAAACCACTCTCCCATGCAGCAACCACTCTCCCATGCAGCCCCGTTGAGCCTGTTGATGAGCGAACGCTTTACACACAGCACATGCAGGCACCATCTCCACCATCCGCTTAGCCCTCTCTGCTGCAAATGCAGCTTTAGCACACAGCGTCTAGATAAACTCAAAAGCTCCAGGGTTAAGTGGGAAATAGAAATCCAGTGACCCCTGTCTGGGCAAGAGAGCTTAATGACTTGTCTGCTGCTGTATGTACCAAACGTATGCTGGCAAACATCTGCCTGAGCAGCCCCTCCAAAATAAATGATTGATGGAAGCGATTTGCCTTTTAAAATGGGATAAGTCAGCTGAGAGTCCTGCTAGAAAAGGGTTAATGGGATATATGAATTGCTAGTGAGTGGAAGGGAAAGGAGAGAAGCCAGAGTCAGAGGCAACACCCCTTGTTAGGTGTTTACCATGTCTAATCTAAACCACTTCCATTGCATATGCAAGGCAGATGAATTACTCCGTAAATCCTATTACTCCATGTGGATAAATCTTACATTCGAGTTAACAAGTCTGGAGAGCTGGGGAATGGAAGCCGCTGAATGGATATTCCAGGATCAAAACAACGGAGCACACGGGAGCTGAGAGAAGCGATACGCGTAAGCGCACTCACACATCCCTCCTCTAGCATCCTTCTTCCCTCTATCATTAAATGGGAGGGATGCAGGACACAGGGGATCGTGTAGCAGACCGTTTGGTGACATCCAGCAGGATTTATTTCAGAGAAGGAGAAAGAAAACTTTGCTGGTGCTGTTAGCTTTGCCAGGGGATTGCTCCCTTGATGCTTCAGGGTTTGTGCGCTATCAGCTCTTCATATAGATCACAGATTTATTTTAAATTACACCCAGTAGTTTTATAGCCGTGATCCACAGTGTGTACCCACACTCACACACAGAGAATTTCTCTTCACCAGGGAAGTTACTGCAGGTAAGTTGAGCAAGACAGAATG
The DNA here is from genome assembly GCA_013396775.1 of Cephalopterus ornatus. Taxonomy (NCBI): domain Eukaryota; kingdom Metazoa; phylum Chordata; class Aves; order Passeriformes; family Cotingidae; genus Cephalopterus; species Cephalopterus ornatus. The sequence goes on from VZRE01009144.1 coordinate 553,578, forward strand.
TGAAAACAAAATCCACAGGAAAAAGACTACTGCAGTTTAGTTATTTGGGACACTCCTAACTGAAAGCCCAAGTAGTGTCAGAACTACCTTTAAAAAGCCTGCACAACAAAACCAGAAATGTAACACTCAATACTGCCAGTGAGCAAGGTTTCGTGTGCAAAGACACCCTCATTACAACCAGATACATAGGCACAACATACACCCATTTTTTTTAGCCCTGCAAAAACATCAATACATAGAAAAAGATACAACCTGCATAAATGTTGGAGCTCCTACACCATGTTTTCACCAGCCTTTTCAACTATTGTATCCATCTTCCCTTCCCACGGGGCATAAAAATAAGTAAATAAAATTAAAACCCAGAGTTTTCCGAAAGAACTTGCCCAAGAGTTCTGGCAGCACCAGAGATAAAGTTTTAGCATATGTACAAAAAGAAGCACGGGAAGATCAATGGAACATCTGGCAAGCACAGCTGGATCCCTTTTCGATTTCTCTACTGATACTGCAGGGCTGGTGGAAAGTGTACGTTCACAAGAGCTGGCTAATACAAGCGGATCTTCCCCACTGAAATTCTTTAGATCCAGAGCACTGCACAGAGGAGAGTGGTGGCAAGGAGTATTCAAAAGCTTTATGATTTTTTCATATTAAAGTACACACATGCAGAGCTTGTTTGTAGCAGCTGCTGCTACTGCAGTTCCAGAGGTAAAATAACACACACTCTCACAGAGACATATACACACAAATATGTATCACGTCACATGTATACGTTGCATACACAGAAATATAAATGCACAGAAGCAGAAAAGTTGGCGAAATGCCCTACCTGAGGATGGCTGTGTCCCCTTGCCTCACGGTGATGTTATCGGTACCTCGGGTAAAATCCACGCTGCGGACTGGCAGCCCTGTAGGGAGAAGGCAAAGCAATCTCAGTAGGACCAGCGGTAATTGTTTCCGATCAGGCTGAGCCCTTGCTACCATGGCTGGTCTTGTCGAGTTTCACTGTCTCTACTTGTCTCTCTCTCTGCCTGTGTATGTGGACAGATAGATGTAGAAAGAAAAACAATAATAATAATGTACAACTCTCGCTCTGATCGACAGCCCCAGAAAGGGGAGGTGATTTCACAGTCCTTCTTAGCTGCCACTTTCTCTTGCTCTTTTCAGTCTCTTGCTGGCTTCTTTCCCCACCTTTTTTTTTAAGATTTTCAAAAAAGAAAAAAAAAAAGTCTTAGCACAGCATTCAATTAAAAAAGAGGGGGAAAAAAAAAGAAGCAAGAGGAAAAAGTCAGGTAGCAAAATAATTACAAAATAATAATAATTAAATCGACCCGTTCAGAGTGATGTAGAGAGGTGGAAAAAAAAAAAAAAAAAAAAAGGAAAAGGAACAAGAGGAATCCTGTGCCGCCGGGCTGCGGGAGGGGATGGTCCTGTGGCTGTGCAGCCTCCAGCCCCGCGCTCCCTCCTAACCCACTTTCCCAGGCGGAGCGAGGGAGGGAGGAGGAGGAGGAGAGAGAGAGGGAGGAGGGAGGCACACTCGTGAGACGGCAGCTCGGCACCACAGCGGCGGCGGCGGGCGCGGAGGGAGCCGCCAGCCGCGTTCCCCATCCCTTTCCCGCGGGCACAGCCCGCCCCGAGGCCCCCGCGACCCCCAGCCGCCCTCGCCGGGGAGCGGGGCTGCGCTGGGGGAAGCGGGGCTGCGCTGGGGGGAGCGGGGCTGCCCCGGGGGGAGCGGGAAACGGCGGCCGGGCTGGGCCTCCGGGAGCCGGACGGCGGCTGGGAAGGGAAGGGGAGGGGAGCGGGGCACTGCAGCAGGGAGAGGGGGCTTGTGAAAGGATGAGGGCTGGAGGGCAGAGGGGAAAGCCACGAAGGAAAGAGGAGGGAGAAGCAGGGAAGGAAGGGGATGGGAGAGGAAGAGGGGGCTGGAGAAAGGAGGAGAAAGGGAGCGCGAGCGGGAAGCAGAAGCAGAGAGGAGAAGGCAGGAGCAGACGGGAGATGCTGAGCGAGAGGGAGGCACAAGGAGCAGGGCAGAGAGAATGGAGGAAGGTATGGCCAATATTCTCAAGATAAAATAGTGAGGAAAGCGGGTCTGTGGCCAAAAGTGCCAACAACTTGGCTTAGCGGCCTGAAGTCACACGCTTAGGGATTTACAGAGCAGCATCCTTGGCAACTGCCTCTGCACCCTCAAACCTTGCTTCTTCCCCTCTCAGACTTTCCCCTCGCCAGATAAACAGTTGTACATCCCTTCCTCCCACCTCTCTCCACTCAGCCCTTCCCGCCCCCCACCTCCTTTCCCAGCCGGAGGGACGGAGTGCAGACAATGCCGGCATTGAGCTGCCCGCGGTGTGAATGCTCGGCCTGTCCTCCCGGCTGCCGGCGCCCGCAGCTGAGCCCCGCGCCCGCCGGCAGCAGCGCTGCCCACCCGGGAACGCTCCCGCAGCCCACATACCACCGCCACCGCAAAGTGAAGGGAGATTAAATTAATGGAGAGGAATAAGCTGTGTGTACTACTGCTGATGCCTGCCTGCCATTCCCCCAGCCAGATCTCTGCCCTGAGGGAGGGATGAGAACTGTTTCTAGGGATGCTTCGCTAGTGTAACCCTTCTGCAGCCACAGCACGGCGGGGCTGGGACGGGGAAGCAAAGAGGGAAGGCGTGGTTTGAGAGGGGTCCAGAGAAGCAGGTGCAAGAACAGCCATGGGAGATCGGCTGAGAATTGCTGTCCTGCCGGATCACAGAGCTGCTACGTCTGTGTACAGGAGGGGAAAAAAACACTTGTACGGTGCCTGCTTCACCTCTGCTCCTGAAGCCTTGTGGGATACAGTGGACACAAGCTAGAGACACATAAGGAATGTCATTGTGTTATACAAATGGCTACATGGGATCAGATCAAAGGTCCCTCTAACCCTCAGTTCTGTCGCCAAGTTTAGCCTAAAGCCAATGCCTAGGGAAGAACACAAGCACAAGGAAAGCACTGCCCCAGGGCACCTATCTATTTCCAGTGATGTGTGGTTAAGGCATGTCCCCAGCCAATGGCACTGTCTTTGTAGTTAATGGTACTTGAATGATTTTCTTCTTCCAGCAATGTGTCCAGTCGCTTTCCGAACGCCTAGAAACTGGCCCCTGCAGCCTTGGTATGGAAAGGCCACACTGTCTGTGAGTACTTAAACAATCCCTGCAAGTGTTAAAGGCACAGAAATTAAGGACTAAGGTCATGACACTGCTGCTCCAGTGCCATGCATGCAGTGGCAAAAAGAGATGACTGCTTTGTATTCAAGCCAAAAAGTGAGGCAAGTCAGACACTTCCTCTGCAGGAGACTTGACATGGATGGAACCAGAGGGAGAAAAATGAGGAGCTAAAGGGGTTAATCCACACATCAGATATTCCCAAGCTACTGCAGAGAGAGATGTCACCTGACAAGGATATTGCTCTGAAGAAGACCATGCTGCTGACATCTGATTTTTGCCTAGTAACCACCACGTTAGGGCAATGGACAGTGCAAGGTACAAAGATGCCATCAAGCTGCTGGCATGCCAGAAGAGGGGCATCACCAACAGGAAACACATGCACTCCTGTGCTAGAATTCGAGTACAGCTAAAAGACTTGGTCTCATATGAAGTAGCCAATGAACGAAATCCACCCCTCTTGCAAACCAGTGTTGCATGGATCCTTTTTACAAGGGTCTCTCACATATGTTTCATCTACATTTAATAAGAGCTATTGTATGATAATTAAATGGCAGTGGAGTAATGAAAACATATTTGTCAAAGATTAACTATTATGCAATGCAAGAAGCATTTGCCACCCAACTGCTAGAGCTCACTAAATATTTCCTTATCTCAGAGTATTTACTTAGGAGGCAATAACTATCCAGTTAAATCTAAATTTAATGCTTAGTTAAATATAGTTCATAGAAAGTGGCACCAATATGTTTTATACAGACAATGACAGAGGGGGTTTCAGGGAGGGAGAAGGGAGGAATCCTATCTCCAGACTTTAGTAACATCCTGATTTGAAATGGGACTGCATGTGGCCATGCCTCCCTACAAAGAGGGGTGGATCACTGTGGACTCTGAGCCCCCTCTCAGCTAATATGGCAGTGCAGGGGATGTCTTCATCTTCTTCTGCATTTATACAACCCTAATTAGAACCACCACAGTATAACTATTTAATAATAATAATAATCATAATAAACAGAGAGATGAGGAAGAAATTCCCTGAGGGTCTCATAAACCTTGGGAAAAATAAAACAAAAACTAAAGCTGATAGGTCTTATTTGCTTTTATAAGCATACAGAAGCAAAAGGAAGGGGTTGCCTAGGTGTAAAAGGCCAAACAAGCAGGAATCACACAAATCCTAGGAGAGCGCCTCATGAGTAAAATAAATAATGTTATTTTTGTATGTATTCCCAGAAGAAATAACTCTCTGGACCCATCTCCCCCTGCTGGAAGCAGATAATGAACAGCAGGTCTGCTTTCTAACTGTCCTATGCTCTGAAAACTTGATGACAAATTCAAGTAAACAGTTAGAGCATGGACACCACAAATCCCTACTGCCGCCTTTTGATGCCATTTATCAATACTCCTGGTAGGTGCAGGACTGACGGGACTAGCCTGACTGACCAAATTTTGTCACTATGCAGCTCAGGAATGGATGGGGCAGCTCAAGCCCAGCCCTACAGGTCCCACATCACCCTCTTCCAATGCAAAACACTTACACCCTGTTCAAAGGGAACAGGGTGTACAGCAACGTGCTTTGATGAACATGGGCTGTATGGCACAGCCAGAGACATGACAGAAAGGCTTGGATGACAGGTTCAGGAAAGTGTCTGTGTTTCCACCCTATGAGTGTGGGATTGTTCTGCGTACAAGCTGGAAGGAAAACAGCAGCATGAGCTAATGCAGCCTGGCTAGCCCTACTTTCACTGTGAGGGAAATGTGCTGAAGACATCACAGTCTGGATATTAAGCAGACTGAAGGAGAGACCCTCCATGCTGGCCCTGGATGGACAGCCTGTACTGAGATAGGCAGTGCTGAGATCCTCTGGGACGGGTACTCAGGTCACCTCCGCCTACCTGTGTGGGAGCTCAGTTTTACAGATACTAATGGATTGACATTGTGAAAGCCTGAAGTACCATCTGCTTTTAATGGAGAGCCAAGAGACACTGAAAGCATGGACTCTGTCCACAAATAGGAATGTTTTTTGGGGTTTTTTTGCATTTGAGGTGGCTAAATGCAAAGAGTGATCCATGGAAACTTCACTCAATGCCAACTGCAACAGCCATCTGTATGATGTGGATGGCTGCCCTCTAGGAGCTGAAATGAGGCTCATGAGCTCACACCACAAACAGCCACAAAACAGCAACTGTTCTCACTTGACTTTCAAGCACTACCAGCCACACCAAAACTGCTAAGTTGATTCCAAATACTGTTGGAATCTGGGAAAAGGCATTCTTAAAAATACAAAACTGCTCACACCAGTTCCAGACCCTATCATGACCGATGCAATTGTTTTAAGAGGACTGTATCATGGCTCTGTCAGCAGAGTCCAATCATCAAGGGACTTTATTTGGGGTATCTGCAACAGTGAGCAAAAACATATGATGTTTTGTGAGCTATAACATGTTTAGTCAAGATACACTTCTGTACTCTGCAGCAATGCCTGCTCAAACCTTCTCAGCCATGAAGAGAAAATGCAATTTTGCCGCATTGGCAGAGGAGTTATGGAGAGGAATAAGGAAGAGCCCAAGGGGTTTCACCACATGGGGGGGAAAATTAAGAGGCCGTGGCAGGACAGTGGTGATCTCTCCTTCCTCTCTTCATTCCTGCAGTTGCAGCTCCTACATGCACACATTTCCACCCTGATGTGCAAGGGTGGCATCCCATTGCAATTAAGCATCGACATACCACTCTCCCTTAGATCCGGGGATACAGGGAGCCACAAGAGTAGGAGAAAAGGAGGAAAGGCAGGGCTAGAAGAGAAAATGAAAATCATTCGAATACAACAGATGCCTCAAGAGGCAAATTGCAGAGAAGGTGGGCTTTAAATGGTAAATGCCCTTCTCAGATTCCGAGAGTTCCCATAGACCATACTTTGTCCATTCCTTCACCTACACCTCCCTGATAAAGTGGCCTCTAACTATGCCAGGTCAGAGTCTGCTGGAAAGAGCAGAGAAATAATTTCCATGACACAACTAGAAGGAAGTCTACTAAGGATAGGATGCCATCTACCAAACATGATCCTGTGCCAACTGGAACATCAATGCCACTTACTTATATCCCCAAGGCACTTATGAAGGACATGTTACAGGAAAGAAATTCTGCAGTTTGAGAAAAATATATGTATAAGATGGTTTTAATACTAGAAGTACCCATTCCTTAAAATGCTTTAGGAAAGATATGGTTTTTATGAATATTTTGCAAGTCTCTATATTAAACTGGCTTTTGATACTGAAAATCAGAGCCAGCTTAGGGCCAAGACTCACATCCAGACATGTAATGCAACGAGACCAAGTTTCTGCTGCAGTAAGGACCTCATTAGGTAGAATGATTTACTGCATTGGGAGCACTCAGATAGGCCATAACTGCAGACGATAACGTGCACGCACAACACCTCTTTCTAAGTGTGGCCTCTGAGCTGTAACAGAACTTCCTGCCGTACAAGAACAATAGCTGATTTTCACAAATTTGTAACCTTGTTACTATGCAATCGATCTAGTTTCACAATTGATCTCCTTGGTGTGGACAATTTAGAGGTCAAGGGCCAGGCTCTCAATTGCTGTAAGCTGACATATCATCACCAGTGTCAGAAGACCTATGCTGATTTCCACCACCTAAACACAAGTTGTGAAGTTCATCTTCTGTGCTGCATGGGTGGGAAACTGTGTTATCACCTTTAAAAGAGAAAAACCTGTTTGACTGGATAAAGAGCGTTCTCTGACTTTTCAGAAAGTTTCACCTTTATTTAAAGACTAAATCTGAAGGCTGCACAGGAGGAAAACAGTAGTCTAAAGATGCCTTTTTTCATCAGTATGACCAAGTAGGATTAAAGAATTAGCACTGCAGTTGGTTTGTGTCCTTAATTACTGGTTGTTACCACAACAAGTGCTTGTAGAACTACTTAGTCATGTGTAACAGAGTCCTTCCTACTTGAGAGGGACGAGACACAGAGAGTGCTCCTTTTTTTATTAAAACAAAAGTTGACCCTCCAGCCTTATGTAAATACAACAAGAATAAAAGTTGTCAGTAGTATCAAGAGTGTCACACTGCCTTTTCCCTGAAAGATCACATACCATTAGCAACTGCCTTACTAACACCTCAGGACTGGACTCTGCAGCTGCTGTTTGCCAGAGGGAGTCAAATCACTTCCAAACCACGGGAAGCCATGCTGCTCCGCCACTGGTGCTGCGTGGCAGGGAGCCAAGCTGCCTGCCATCTCCCAGCCCAGTCAGCAGTCCCAGTGGGAAATTGTGTGACCTGTCCTCGCAAGAAAGGCTGGCTCATGGCTTCAGAAGCAGGGAAATAGCTGATCCCAGTTTGACATTTCTCACGGAGCAGGGCGCTATGTCAACCTGTATTTTTTAAGTGTGGCTACAGGAGTTAGGCATGAGAATCTAGACAAGCAGTCAATACTTCCCACTGAAGACAGCTTCAAGATCTCTTTTTATATTTGGGAGTGAACAGTTGCCTCACAAATGTCACATAACACTTGATGAGTTAGGCAAAGCCAGAGTTCAGCTCTAGAAGTCTTTAAATAATTTACTTCCCATAGGAAGGCAGTAGCTCTTTTTGCTTAAATCCAAAAACTATCTTCCAAAAACTATACCCCCCAAAACTTTCCTCAGTGCTAGAGAATATTTACTGCCCTCAGCACAAGTAATTAGGATTGACTTCACAGAAGGAGACTAAAATGGTTAACAGTCCCTCCCAACAGAGAAGCAGAGATGACCCAGAGGTTGGGAAGTTCTAGCAGGAATTGGGAGATAGAGAGTCCCAGTTTCCTCAGTGTCTTTGGGTAAATCACTTAATGAGTCATTCACAGAGGCACAGAAAGTTAATCTCCCTGGGCTCCCTCTGCCCTCAGAGAAGTAATCTTCTCTTGAGGGCACATCAGAGCAGATATCTACTTTAACTGTATAAAATTGCCCTGTCTCTCAGGGTGTGTCAAAGTTTCCAGCTACATAGCAGAGATCCTAACATAAGCTTCCAATAGTCTAAAAAGTGTGAAGCACCGAAGACTGCAGGGTGATCTGACACGATCTGACACCACTATACAGAAAGCCCCTGCAAGACACAATCTACAGAACATGCCAGGCGTGACCTATTTCTAGCTGTACTCTTTTAACAGGCCCCAAAACAACTGCCTGGCAGTTGCAAAGGATGTAGATCGCTGCAGACAGGAATTCTATACAACTAAGAGGTGGTCAAACCTGTTCTGCTGAGCCTTGATGCATATTCGATGGCCTGCTCTGGCATGGAGTTCTGAACACAATGCTAATGGACGAGAATAATCATTCTGACAGCAATGATCCTGAAAAGAGCTCCAAAGTCTTGCTGAAATGATACATGCTACACATCCATCATTACCAGGGAATTAATTTTATTGTGAAGAATAGAGTGCAAGCAGGCTGTTGTGCCATACATTTTTTTGTCCACTACATCAGCTCCAGCATAGCTTTTATGAAACTTGAACTGAGGCCTTCAGTGAGACACGAAAGATTCTCAAGATTTGTGATGCTATCAGGAGATCAGGCACTGTCAGAAAGCCTCACGTGCAACACAGAGAGAGAGAAATTTTTATGCAGAAATTTGGAGAAAGGTTCCTTTGAAACTATGACCTGCCTGAATCCAAGTGTCTGAAAACACTTCCAGTCATCTCACTGAGTTCAGGTCTGAAAATGAGGAAAACACATCTTTAACATGGCCAGATCTTTAAGATGAAAAGCCAGGAGAACCGTCTCACAGACAAAGGCTCAGTTAAAACCATTCTTACAGGCTACAGGTCGGGGTGTCTCTGCATCAGCATTTGGAGTTAGTGCCTGCCTAGTCTTTCAACATATACTTTTTAATGTTTCACCTTTTCTTTTCATCTTTCCCATACTACTGCTCTCCTCCAAACTCCTCACCCTGATATTTTCAAGTTTATCTCCCTCTCCTAGGTTGCTCCCATGCCTCATTTCTGTCATCCTATCCAGCGGCCTGCCTCAAGCCACAGAAACTCACCCACTTCTTGGGTTCAGTGACTAAGTAACACAACAGGTTAAGAATTTTTCCTGTTGTTTTAACCACAAATGTTATTTCCTTTATCATCCAGCCACTGAATTGAATCATGCTTTTATCTGCTTAAATGGTTGCCTGTTGTTAAATACTATCTCCTTGATGCATTATGTTGTATCTGTTTGAGTCTTACTTCATACAACTTTTGTTCCTAGTCCAATACTTTGCCAAAATGCCCAACGTCTGATGCCAGAGAGGGAAATAGGGTGTTTTCAGCAGCCTCTAACAGGGCTGGCAGATGCAAGATAAATGCCACTGTCCAGGGGATGAGCCAGATAGCAAAGAAGTAGGGCCAAATGTAGGCATTTTAGGTCTAAGTTTAAGCATATGGAAGGGGGAAGTAGAAGTTATGGGGCAACCCCAGATCTATGTACAGACTGGGGAACGAGAGGCTGGAGAGCAGTGCCATGGAAAGGGACCTGGAGGTCCTGGTCAACAGCAAGTTGAATATGATTCAGCAGTGCCCTGGCAGCCAGGAGGGCCAACTGTGTCCTGGGGGGTATCAGGCAAATCATCACCAGCTGGTTGAGGGAGGTGACTGTCCCACTCTACTCTGACCTGGGGCAGCTTCACCTTGAATATTGTGGTAGTTTTAGGCACCACAATATAGGAAAGATATCAAGCTATTAGAGAGTGTCCAAAGGAGGGCAGGGAAGATGGTGAAGGGCCTTGAGGGAAAGCCATAGAAGGAGCAGCTGAGGGAACTTGGTCTGTTCAGTCTAGAGGAAACTATGGGGAGATCTCATTGTAGTTACAACTTCCTTGTGAGGGGAAGAGGAGAGGCAGGCACTGATCTCTTCTCTGTGCTGACCAGTGACAGGACCAGAGGGAATGGCCTAAAGTTGTGTCAGGGGAGGTTTAGGTTGGATGTTAGAAAACGTATCTTCCCCCAGAGGGTGGTTGGGAAGAGGCTCCTCCTGGAACTGGTCACATCACCAATCCTGCCAGAGTTCAAAAAGCATTTGCATAATACTTTCAGACTCTTGGGGATGGTCCTGTGCCAGGACTGAGAGTTGGACTCCATGATCCTTGTGAGTCCCTTTTAATTGTGATTCTGTGAAGTTGGAGGGAACAACAGAGGACCTGCCCACCAAGAGGTGCAGGAATAAAGTGGCTTCTCAAGGGGAGGAGGCATTTTGCTGGAGGTGATTCCAGCAGCTGGTTATGTCACGACTGAGGAATTTCCAGTTGTGTGCTCAGATGCAGTGGCCATGCAGCTGTATGACCTGTGGGCTTCACTGCTTGCAGCAGCAGGAGACCTCATCTCAGAACCACCTTGATTCCATTTCATCCCAAGTCATGTTTAAATCAGCTTGGATAAGTCAAAACAAACCTAAGTGTGGACAAACTTGCAAACTGCTCAGATGAAGCAATACCTATCAGAAAAGGCAACACTTTTCCAGGGACAGGAATTCTTCCCTGAATCACTGCTAAAGACACTGCTAAGGTTGGGCTGAAAAAGGGATGCACACATCCCGAAACAGTTCCCTAAAGCAGAGGTCTGGCGTGGGCTATTTATAAAAACCTTCTAGGTAAGACTGGGAATAGGCACGTGTTCTCCTGGAGGGGCACAAAATCCATGTGGGAACATGACCTGGCTCAGGCCCTGAAGTGCCAGCAAATGCGTCCTCCCCCTACTGACAATTTACTCAGCTCCAGCAACCTGTTAGATCCAGCAACTGGCAGGGCTTTATAAGACAAAGAGCCCACAACCTAAACAGGAATAGAAGCATTGCTTCCTGTGAAACCCCTGGGGGCCTGTGCATAGTCCTGGCCTTTAGAAACACTTTATTACTTTCTGAATTTATACATCAGACCAGTATTTTTTAAATAATGTAATGAGCCTGCTAGCTTCTTCCAGCAGGCAGAGATCAGGGAAGGACAAAGAGCAGGTTGGTCAGAGCACTATAGCAGCTGGCTGAACAAAGGCAAGTGATATGAAAAAAAATCACTAAAGTTGGATCAGACTGGAGCAGGGTAAAAAGGAAAAGAGCAAAGAAAACCTTTGATGAAGAGATGGAGCTCTGAATAGGGCACTTACATGCTTCATTACTTGCCCTCTGATAGAGGAATGGACTGGAAGATGAACTCCATATACCACACCTATTGCACTTGGGTAAGGCTACCTCAAGAGTCCTCTGAGAATATCGGATTACTTTTTAGCTAAAGTCATTGTCCATAACACCTTTTCACCCTATTCTTTCTGTCTGCAAGGAATCATCCTGTGTTTGCCAGACATCAGTGGGAATCCAGGGGAGGCTTGAATTTGTGAAATGGAGGGCTCCAAGTCACTCAAGCATCTGCTTCTGAGCTTTTGGTAAGCAACAACTGTCACATACAGTTATGAGAAAGAACAGTAAAAATGGTTTACCAGAGATACTTTACAACTGGTGAGTGTATAGCACGAAGAAGCTGGCAGGAAAGCTTTTTACAGGCTTGGGATGATAAAACCTGCTGCCAAATGCAAGGAGTTACCTACTGATGTGGTGAGGATCTGAGGAAAAAGGAGCCTAAAGCTCGAAAAATTTTCCCATTCAAGTTGTCTGTCAGTGTCTGAGATGTCAAAGGCAACTCTGACAGGTAGTGGCCCCTTGGATGAATCCTGACCCTGTTATAATCAAGTGAAGCTTTGCCACTGGTTTCTGTGGGGCTACAATTTCACGTCTTGAAGTCTGCCTCTCTCTCATTCCCTGTAAACTCCTCTTGGCTGGAGGATGAATGCAACACAAAGAATAAAGCAAACATGGAAATTAAGGCACACCTTCAGATTCACGTCAATTTAACTGAATTACAACAATTTTCCAGTAAGCTCATTGCTCATAGAAGAGAGGAACAAACAGTAAATCTGGCTGGCTTCAGAGAGACCAAGCATAAGCAAATTAAGTGCAAATTTCTCCTGCACCCAGCTCATTCAGGACACCCCTGTTCTATCCATCAACGTGCCCTGGTATTCCTGCCTGCTCTCACCATCTGCTGATGTAGCTAAGTCCTGAAAAGAAGAAGCTGCTACTGCCCATGAATTTTTAATGTAGCAAGGAAAAGGCTGCAGGAAGAAGAATATTTGGTGGCATTTACTCCCTATGATCAAAGCCATTCCATGTCTCTTGTGTGATATTATTAGAACACAATATGAAGTGAAAGCAGTGTTCAGACTAAGGTCCCTATTCAAGAAACATTTTCTGCAGGGGAGAATGCAAGAACCAATGCCAGTAGAAAGCCCCTATTCTTACAGCCTCTCTCTGCCTATGTGTATCTGCAGGGCATCACATGACAGAAAGAGCCAAGCAGGTACTTTAAGTCCACTACCCTCTATCATAAGAATGATGCTAAATGGGATATCCCCACTAACCTGTGAACGCTTCCCAACACCCAAAAGCACTTATATGGCCAGCAGTAAGGGACCCAAGTCTAAAGAGGTAACATGCTACAGAAAGAGCTGTGTTTTAGGTCTCTGCTGTTACTGGTATTTGTTAAATAAAACTCACAAACCCAGCAGTTACTTCTGTACTGACTGTGTGCTTGTACATACCAAGCAACCACTGAAGAGAATGTGATGCCACAGAGGGAGTTGACATGACCTGTCTCTGTCCTATCACTAGCTGAGCCAATCCACAACTGCCAAGAGGCAGATGAAGACCACACAGGAAAATCTGTTAAGCACCCAGAAAGGAGGAAGGAAATTTTCAGCTAACAGGAGAGGAGTACTGGGGTTCAAACAGATTTGGCTCTTTGGAAGCATGGATTAATTCCCTTTTCTCTCCTCTACTAAAGGACATAACACAGTACATCTACTAATGTAAGTTATTGAAAAGCTTCTTCCTCTGACTTGAGACAAACTGTCTGCATATCCCTGACAAACATGGGAGAATATTCCCTTGGGAAATATCTCCACTAGCTGAATATGATGTAATTACAAATTGTCCAGTCTTATCACCATCACTCGATCAACAATAACACTCAGACACCGAGAGGCCGCACTGATCAAACTCCTAGCCACCAGCAATGTGCAGGTCACGCTCGCTGTTGGTCGAGAACTTTCTGAAACAAATCCATCCACTGTTGGTAAGTGTTTGATGAGTGCTTCATGAAAAGCCAATGCCTTGTTCACAATATACCTCTGATGGCACTAAGGATGCATTGCACACACCAGCTGAAATTTTCAGCCTCTATTCCATGGCTCAAAGATGGAGATATCTGTAAGTAAGGGTCAAGGTTCAAAAAGCAGTGAAAATATTTGCCCATTGAGTCACACTGCTAATACAAGGCTCTTGACTGCTCACTGTAAACCATCACACCAACACATTTGCACTTATACCACACAAGCAAAGTCAAAGGAACCACAAGTGAAGCTCAAGTGAAATTTAAGCATTTTGCTAAACATAATGTCTGTAAATGAATGCTGATAGCCATCATGCAAATCTTTACATAGGTAACAGGAGGCCTCTGGATGGCCCTTGTTGCTTTTTTTCTTCTGAGCTGGACTCCAAGAAAGCTGGAGATGGACTTTTTACAAGGGGACATTGTGATAGGACAAGGGGGAATGGCTTTACACTAAAGGAGGGTAGGTTTAGATTAGACATTAGGAAGAAATTCTTTGCTGTAAGGGTGGTGAGGCACTGGACAGGTTGCCCAGAGCTGTGGATGCCACACCCATGGAAGCTTTCAAGGCCAGGTTAGATGGGGCTTTGATCAACCTAGTCTAGTGGAAGATGTCCTTTCACATGGAATTGGGTTTGGAACTAGATGGTCTTTAAGATCCCTTCAAACCCAAGCCATTCTATGATTCTATGACTCTGTTAAGGGCTCTGTACTGGACAGCTCTTTCTATGCCACTGTGCAAATCAAGCACTACTGACTGAAGCAGAGAAAGGCCATGAACACTCAAAAATGTTCAAAGGAAACTGCAAGAAATCAACACTTAATATATAACGTGTCTGCACATGAGAAAGCTCCATGAAGCAGAAGTTCTGTTCATGTAAAGAAATAAGAAAGGTGTTACAGCTAAATCTCTGGAGTGAAGAAGGTGGTTTGCTCTTTACTGCCACAGAGAATTGTACAAAGGATATAGGTTTCACAAAGGGTGAACTCTCCTCACTCCACCTACACAGCACAGCAGAGCTGAGGGTCATGTACCAGGCAGTGCAAATCCATAAGGAAAGAAACCAGTGAAGGACAGTCAGTCCTTTGTGGAAAGGGGCACATGACACCATCATGCCCTGTGTGTGCATGAGTGTAGGCAAGGTGAGATTGGCATACGTGATAGTCCAACCTACTGGGATGACTGAAAAGAACAAATACAAAGTTTTATGCTCCATGGTCTTTTTGTCAGGAAGCAATGCTTACAACAAGAAAACAAACCAAATCTGCTTAGATAGAAAGGGCAAAAACACCCATATTTCACCTTAAAATCAAGACTTCCTTATAACTTTCACTATGATTCTTCAGCTTTCTAAAGATCTCCTCAATATCAGGAGCTAATTTTAAAACACTCTGTGTGAACACCTTGGCCGGGGCAGAGTCAATGCATTGATGACTGAGGAATATACAGTGTCCTAGATGTATTCAGCTCCCTACAGAAAGATTCAAGATGTCATCAGTATTGGACAGATGACCCTTAGCTGTGCAGTCAAGAGCTTTTACAATAGGAAGCTGGTGTCCATTGTTTCTAGTTCCTGTAGTATCTTTCCATAAAGCTGACAGTGTTTGGATAGTTGTAAGGGAGATGGATGAGGTTGAGTATACAGAGAGAAACATTTTGTGATTGGAATGTGATTATCGAGCTAATGAAGCTCTAATAGAAAATCCAAAAAGGATGTACAAGCTGCTCAATGTTGTCTGATTCCCTGAATCCAGCAGCTCTTGTCTTCCTCAGTGTCCTAGTTTCGGCTGGAATAGAGTCAATTTTTTTCTTAGTAGCTGGAACAGTGCTGCGTTTGGGATTCAGTATGAGAATAATGTTGATAAGATGCCGATGTTTTGGCTGTTGCCAAGTACTGCTTCCCCTAAGTCAAGGACCTTTTCATTTCCCATGCTCTGCCAATGAGGAGGTGCACAAAAAGCCATGGGGGAGCATGGCCAGGACAGCTGATTCCAACTGGCCAAAGGAACATTTCATATCATACAATGTCATGCTCAATTTATATACAATTGTGGGAGTTATCCAGAAAGGGGGCCGACTGCAGTTTGGGAATGGATTTGGCATTGGTCAGTGGGTGGTGAGCAATTGTGTTGTGTGTGCATAATTTGTTTTTTGCTAGGGTTTTATCTCTCTCTTCTTTTTATTACTATTGTTATTATATTTTATTTTGTTTCAGTTGTTGATCTGTTCTTGTCTCAACCCATGAGTTTTACTATTTTTTTCCCCCTCATTTTCCTCCCCATCCACTGTGCTGGTCGGGGGAGGTGACCAGGCAGCTGCGCGATGCTTGGCTGCTGTCTGGGGTTAAACCATGACACTTGATTGTTTCACCAGAGTGGAAGAGATTGCCAAATAATACCATCCCCCGGAAAAATGCAAAGCTGTTTTGATGACTCATCTGGCAGCTACAGGAACTAGTTCATATTAATACTAAGTCAGAATACAAAACTTTGGAAAATTAAGGTAAAGGGAAATAGAGGTTAAGACTAGGAAATGTTTCAAAAAAACCTCAACTAACCAACCAATCAACCAACCAACTAAACCAAACCAAAAAACCAACAAAACAAAACAACAGAAAACCAAACCAACCAACCAACCAAACAAAAAACCCCCAAAGCATTCAGTATTATTTGTAGATTCCCTCCATTTATCTTAGACCAGACAGAGAAATGATTAATGCTTTCTCATTATTTCATAACAACATTTGGAATATGAGCAATGAAAAGTAAAGAAGAAGAAACAATGTAGAAACATTTCTTCTTATTCCCTCATCAGACATCTTCAAAAGAAAATACAAAAAGCCCACAGTTAAGACTTATATTCAATCAAAAGAACGGAAAATCCCAATTAAGGCCTGCACTTAGGATTTTAACTTGCTATAGATGTTCTTTTAAGAAAACTATTCTCACTTGCTCTGTTCGTACTGGGATTTAAGAAGTGCAACGAACACGTATTTAGCTAGCTAATGTGTATTAACAGCTTAGCACAAATAAGGCAGTATGCTTCCATGACGTATTAAAAATCAGTTAGTTAAACCTCAAGCTACTTCTTGCCATTATACTTAACATATGTTAAAATCATACTGCCTTGTTTTCATTAGGCTGTTAATACACGCCCCCAAAGACAGCTTCACCTTAAAGCTCCCATGAGAAAGACCTAAAGGTTTAGTTCTGTTGGCAAAGCCATCTTAAGTTGGCATTCTGCTGATGCGGCTGTAACATGCTTCCTATCTCTTCACTCCCCCAGTAAACATTCTTGGCAAAAAGATTACAAGGCCAGAGAGCTGCACCTGCACTTTGGCTACGAAGTAGTGTCACATTCAGCATCCCACTTCCTCATGCCTATGATTAGAGCAACAAAGGTCCAAAGCATAGACCTGATCCTGGGCACAAGAAAGTGGAAGCCAGCCTACCAGGTTGACAGAATTTCACGTGCTGCATGTCAATTCACACAGACAGATTGAGGCTTATCCTGAAATTGTCTTGCTTTGGTTCATGACTTCTGACCATAGGGTAGGAAAGAAAATGCTACCTGTCCCAGTACCTGTGTGAATCCACCCTGATTTTTCTTTCCTAAATTAAAGCATTCTATAAGATTTCCCCAAATCTAGAAGTTGCTTTTACATGACTTAAATTTAGATTTTCAACATTAATTCCAAAAGAAAATTCCCTGCCTCTGAGGTATGATGACAACACATTAAATATACCCACTGCCCCTTTAGAAAAACAACTGGTCCCCACATATTCATCACTTCCATTGTGCTGTTTCTCTGGGCAACTTACTGAAGAAGAAATTATATTCTTTCTTCTTCCTTTTTACTTGCTCAGGTGGGACAGTCACCTGGTGTCACCAGGCCAGAGACATAGTTGGTGAGGCCTAGTGGTGCCTAGTCAGGCACCAAGCCACCATCAACAGAGTATAAAAGGGGCTCTTAAGGTTCTGGTGACACATTCGCTGTGTGTACTTCCTCTGCTTTACAGCTGACTCACACGGAGAATGACCAGGCTCTCTCCAGAACAGGAAAAATAACTGCATATTATCTCTTTAAAAGCCTCATAATCCTCAGGCAACAACTGAGTAGTAACTGCAGTGACGGGCAAAATCTTTCTGCTTCATATTAATAAACCCCAACACAATATTACTGCTTGCTGCATCAAAGACTTTTACATAAATGACCTTTTTTTTTTTTTACACTGAAACAAAGAATATATGTATGGAAGGACTTGGATGTCAAAGACTTTGCTTAGGTTTCCATTTGTTGCATCATGTTGGCTTTGGAAATAAATAGAAAGCAAACAAAGAGTGCAAATGGGGGAAAAAGCAAATCATCTCTATGTTTTAATGGTCTGACATACCACTTTCCAGATCATTTTAGATACTTTCCAGAAGAAGGTATCTTCTCGAAAAAAAGCATCACTGTTACCCCTTTAAGGAGACCAACTGCCCTGTGTAATCTTGAGAGTCACTGCTTGCCTTATGCTGTCATAGGGACACACAAAGCCACGACAACAAGGGAGTGACCTGCCAATGCCAGTTATACCTTCTGCAAGTGCTTTTTCTCTAGATAGTATAAAGCAATTTTGAAGCATTCTGCACAGTTTCATCTTATTCCCACAAATTGCACAAACAGAAAGAGCCTGCCCCAAAATGTGGCACCTCTGCAACTGAGTTACCCACTCATGTCCACTGATGTCCTTACTATGTGGCAGCTTCTTATCCCTTGAGCAATGGCTTCTGGGTTGTATGAATACCTCTGGATCACTTCCACAGATGTCCTGGTTCACATTTGGGTTGTAGATCAGGTCACTAACAGTTGGAACTGCAAGGTTCCTTTCCCTCAGTAACATCATGGCACTGATAATTCTACCATGAAGACAGGACACACTAGATAGGCTAGTGCACATTTGTTTGCCCGGTCCTAAACCCTGCCTTAGAATATGCATTAAGCTCAGCCAGTATTGCCTCACTAGGTGGTCTATCTTTGCTGGAGGACCTTAGCTAAACCACTCAGAGTTTTACTGGGTAGTTTTGTAGGGACAAACACATTCCTCCAGTGTAGCCATGAGCTTCCACAGACATGACACTGGCCTTGCACGAGCAAGATGCTTTATGGGGAGTTGTAGCACAGCCAGGCAGAATGGCTGAAAAGAGGAGAGCACCGAGGCCTTTAAACTACAGGTCCCATGACAGCCAGCGATAATGACAGGTAAACAAAGTTTTTCTGCAAACTGGTTGAATTAAAAAGTTCAGTGTAGTCTGTTTGAGCTAACTGGAAATACAGTACTTCATTTAGACCTTCCCAGAAAAAGAATAAAATGTACTTGAAAAAATAATAAGAACAGCAATAATAAAAGAGGTGAAAATCACACCATTTCCAAAGTTTTGGAAACCACATTTTCCATTTTAAATTATTGTAGACAGCAAATTTCAGAGAGTCTTACCCTCGCTAGCAGTTCCCACTGTTTTATCTGTAGTATCTAACAATGGGAGCTTTGCATCTCCTCTCTTCATTTCCATCCTGATAATAACATCCTGTACAAATGCAGGCAGATTTGAACTTCCATCAGGGAATTGTAGCAGCTGCTGAGCAGGGAGAGGATTTTATTTTTTTTCTTTCTTATAGAACAATTAAAAAGAAGTATCTGACTGTTTCTACGAAAACTGTGGACTGGACAACATCTTTTAAAAAAACATCACTGGCTGAAAACTGGCAGTTGCTCCGTCAGTATGACAGAATAATTAAAACCAGTATGACAATAATTAGCACTTCTATAGCTCTTTTCATCCATGGATATCAAAGCACTTCACAGAAACAAGTGCAGCTACCTCAATTTTTAAAGCTGAGCTTAGAAAAAAACCAAATCAGAACTTATTCTGTGTGGAAAATTTCAACAACTTCATCACTATTAATCCTAAATTAGAGAAAAGAGTTGAAATATTTTTTACAAATTTCCAAAATCAAGAATGTTTAAAAAAGTGTCATGGTTGATTAGGAAATTTTGGTGGGTTTGATGGAACCAAACATTTTGCCATTCTGAATTTAGTGCATTTTTGGTTTTTTGAGTCTCTCAACAATACATTTGCCTTTGGGAAGGGAATGCCTCCTGGGAGCTGTAGTTCACGTTTTCCCACTGAACTTGATAGCTCTATTAGTTAGGCACTGCCTGTCCCCGTCCTGCCCTAAGGCTAGGCCTGCCTATCCTACTGTTCCGCAGAAAAACATCATCAAACTATTCCTTACTGCCTCTGCTGAGCTCCTGAATGGGAAGCACTGATTGCAGCAAGGAGGGCTGGACAATTTAGTGAAGAAGTAAATATAAAGCCCAATAGCCCCAATGACATGCTTTAGATGCCAGTCTATGAGTCAGTAAAACATCTTACAGTAGATTTGACTTTTTGGGATGAGTTCTTTCAGGTCAAGCATGTGTACAGGGAGCTGAAGGAGGGATTTTCTGCTGCAGCTGCCACCTTGGGTTAATGTCTGCAGCTGATATGGTCATCATGTACACTTGTTTGCAGCTTACAGGTTTGTTCTTTCAAGGACTGGCCTGTCTAGAATTGGCGGGGAAGAGAAGGAAATGTCACGATTGCTACTTACAGGTGTCTCACCTCAAACTAAAGCTGCTAATATAACTTGAGAGAAGGTGGGTTACATACCCAGATGCCTGCTGATATGACACCTTTCTCTGTAGGTTGCAGAGTTTTAATATCAGCAATGCCCCAAGACTCCTCTCAGCTACCATGACAGGTACGACAAAGAGCTTCCTCTCCAGTGAGGCTGGAAATGTGCATGGGACCAGAGGGAGCCTGAATAAGCTGCTGCTTTCCTAGGAAAGCCCATTTACATTTACTGCATTTCTAGAGCTGGCCTGAACGTTTCAATGCTTTACTCGTGCTCCCCTTACGCACACACTGGGGCAATTTATCTTGGTGGTCCCAACTACTAGGATTCTGAAGGGGGGACCTTGATCAAACAAGGCTGAGCTGATTAAACTTCTGCTGTTCTCCAAGACTGTTCCTTTAATAATTTCAGAGCCACAAACCGCAGGGAGACTGCAGGTTCATGAGGGAGAAATCAAGGAGAAACAGTTAACATTGCTACTAATTTAGGTAATGTTACTAAAACCAAAGTAGATGTTTGCAGGCACAGAGCATGTGGCAACTGAATGGTATCAGGTTCAGCTGATTATTCACGATTACACATACAAGCAACCCAGTTAACTCCTTAAACCTAACCTGGTAAAACAGGATGGCCAGATGTAAACAAACATCACCCTGGGGAAAATCAGGTCAAAGTCTACCCTTACAAACATGACTTTTACCTGTATTTTAGTGTACTGTACAGATTTTAATTTTTTTCTCCCAGATGCTTCTGATTACTATGTCTCACTGTAAAACCTGACATACATTATGCTGACTCCTTCCCAGATGCTTATTGTATTAGCCATTTACATGTATATCAGATCTTACTACTCAACACCTGAGTTACACACATAGCACAGCTTAACCTCACTTGGTGAAACCATCCAAAACCAATTCCAGCAAACAACCAAAGCATTCTCGCATTTAAATAACTAAATAAACATTTCTGGATAAAAGCCTAACTTGTAAAAAGCCTTTCAGGCCTATATTTCTCTGCTTGCATATTTGCACAACTGAAGAAAGAAATAGGACTTTTCCCCAGCTCAACCTCTAAGCAACATACTCCATCACCTCAAATGTTGATAGCTGCAAAGGAATGGAGGAGAAAGACAGAATTGCTCTGATGATGACTTGGGACTGACGACCGATCTGATATTTTTCAGTTGTAGGACAAAGTTACAAGACACTTTTGTGAGTAGGGGCGGGGGGATGGGACTGCCACTCTCGAAGGCTATCCACTCTGTAACAAAACATGTATTGAAGGTAATTTGAAAATCTCCCTAATTTCTAGGTTTAACAAGTGCATGCTGCCTGGCTCAGACGTTTAGTTCTCAATTAAGAAACATGGAGAGGATGCTGATGTTTAGAAAAATCTTTTATGAGAAATGTATACGTTCCTCTGTCAAAACATAAATAATGTACTGGGACAGTGTCACCTTGTGGTTGTTTGCCGACATAGCGGCCAGCTGAGAGGGGATACTCCCTGTACCTAACCCCCTCGCCCCCAAAAGCCTTCACTCAGGAATGTCAACCTTGCAAATTTCCTTTGGGGTGAAACAGGACCTCCGTGATCTGTCCACTCTCCACCCTCCATGCAGGTGTTAGCAGCTTTTTCACTAATGTCTCCGTAAACCCTCACAGAGGTACAAAGGCATTAAACAACTGGGACAACTCTACAACTTGCACTGGATTCAAAAGTCTGGGAGAGAAAGATGTATGAAGAAGGAAGCTGCCAAGTTTCTAAATGGGAGCTTTGACTTTAGGCAATAAAATTCCTCTTCTCCCTTTTTGAATCTCCTGCCTTGCAAGGTAAATTCAAAGGACTGGCACTGGATTTTGAAAACAGTTGTGTAGAGAGAGGACAAAGTACAGCCGTAATTCAAAGTTAGTACTAAAGCAAGGAAATTCAGACACCAAACTGTGCTCTTAATGGAGAACTAATGAATGTTAATTAACCACCAATTGACAAAAAAACATATTTACTGTAGTTTAACAGCTCTGCAAATAAGCACAAACTCATTTACACATGTTTAAACCTTAATAAATACATTTGCAGTCATTGGATGCTTAAGTTGATTTTCAAACTGTCCCTTATAGTAAATATAAAAGGGTACATTTGGTTGCAAAAGTTATTACACATTAATTAAACATCAGCTCATTGCAGAAAACTAAATAAGTTAATGGTAAATGACCTCTTTCATCAATACTGGTTTATTACACAGCTATTAAAGGCTGTACACAAAAATGAAGAAAAAGCACCATGCGGTACAGCTTTGTCCCTGTGCTGTCACCCACAGCTTTGCAAAGCTCTCCCTGATAAGGGAGGGTTCCCCAGGCACTGTGCACAGGTGAGGAGGGTCAGTGTGTCATGCTGGAACATTACTGCAGGCAATGCTCTAAGCAGCAGGTTTCTTCAGTGCAGTAAGCATGCAACAGGATTTAGAAAACTCGTTCTGAGCAGAAAGCATGGGATGGAAGAGTGTGTGGTGACACTTAGGAGGAAAGGTGGTGTGAAGAATACTTGCAGAGTTTTCATTTTGTGAATTTATTTCATTCAATCCTGTGAGCCTTTCATTTGATTCCTTTTTCTGGCTTTCTCAGCTTGGACAATACCATCTTCTCTTCTGCTACTGCATTTCCTGTCCATTCAAAATGGTGCAAGAACTTTCTTTGCAGCTTTCACTGTGATCCTGCATTCCTTCTCTTGTCCTATTCCCTGGTACATCCCTTAAGGTTGCTTGTAAACTGCATCCATATATTTTGCCCTGAAAGCACTGCACTCACTTCCCAAAGGTCTGTAACAAGGGCTAAGCCTTTAATGTGTGTTAAATGCTCTAAGATCCCCTCACAGAAAATGCTGGACTTAAACAAAACACCTCCTCCCCTTCGTGTACTTCTTATAGGAACACACAACATAAACCTAAGTCAAATGGTATTTATCCCAGGTTGCTTCATTCTCTAATGCTGTTGCAGAAGCCTCCAGTGGAGGGAGCTTAAAATAACTTAAAAAACAGCTTTACTTGCAAGAGACTGACTTAATTAAGTCATTGTTTTGTCTTTATTAAAAAACAAACAAACAACAAAACCCCCTCAAACAAACAAACAAAAAAGCCAACCAAACAAACAACAAAAAAACCCCAACCCAAAACAACTCAGGAAAGGAGAAAAGGAAATAATCAGCATTCATCAAATGGGAAAAGTCCAGATCAAACGATGAAGAAGTGTTTTCAGACTTTGAGAGAATACAAATAGTGTGAAATAGAAAACACAAATTAAATTAAGAATCATAAAATTTTCTCTGTTTGCACAGCTCAGGCAACACTGTCTGGAGCCAATTTATTACCAGGCTCCACAACAAATAATCTCACATGATTCCCACACTGAAATAACCTTTACTCATTTCACAATAAAACAACCATAGGGGTCTGGTAAGCAAAGATGAATTATAGCTGCCTGTCAGAAATAATGATGATAATCCCTCCCACTCCCACAACATTTGAGGATTACAACCACCTTTGCAGAGAGCACAGCAATCTCTAATACACAATGCAACATAACAGAAGTATGCCATCAACAAGTTCTGAGATGGAGAAACTGAGGCACAGGCAGAGGAAGTTAATCAGTCCACAGACACAGTGTTACTCTGATCCCTGTTCCTACCTTGACCTCAGTCTCTTGAGAGTGGAAACTATGCCACTGATTTCAGTGGACTTCTTTGGTTTTACATACTGCTGTCACCATCTCAACAGATGGACTGCAGCTGCACTCAGGCTCTGTGATTATGGGCCAGTCTCCTCTTGTGCTACACAAAGCAAACTGAAAGAGCTGAACAAAATGGGATTTCCCTGTCCCAGAGTCTGCAATGGAGATGAGACTGCAACCCTTTGTGTTTGACTTGGTCATTGTGCCTGAATAGGATGAATCTGTTACTATCTGGCAATTGGATTGAGGACCTTGATGGCTGGGGTGAGTCTTCTCTAGTGTTGAGGGCATATGATGCATTCTAGTGATTAAATTTATGGAAGAGCACAGGCTGAGTTACCTCCTCCAAACTGTGCAATTTCGCCTTCAGCATAAGAGGGCAACACCCATAGTTGTGAGAACTGAAGCAAAAGCCTATTTTTAAGCCCTTGTGTGTGTGTGTGGAGGGCTTAGCCTTTGGTAGAGCCTTAGCACAACAAAATTCTGGCTAGTGCACACTGAGTTCCCTCCAGGCATCCACAGGCTTGGCTGCAAACCCTTCTCTTAGATAACCCAGACCTTTCCTAACTGTGGCCCTACCTCACATCCAGCTTTCCTGCTGAGGCTAAACCATTAATAACAAGAAGGAAGCAGAACAATAGCACTGCTTCCAGGAAAGTGATACCTCTGCATCTGGTGTACTTTGAAGGCACCAGGCTGTTCTGCGTTCACAAGGCACAACTCACATGATATCTGTCAGCCAAAGACATCCAAGTCAGTGGTGCCAAACTGCCTTTTTCTTCTCAGTTACAGACAACTGTGAAGTCTCTCTCTTTCCCCAGATGTTTTTGCATGCTTCATTGCAAAAAAATAAGTGTCTATCAAACTCACCTGTGCCTGCTCCCAGAGAAACAGTAGCCAGGGGCAAGGTGTGTGTGGGAGTGCCCTTTTTAGAATCTGCAGCCTCATTAAAGTAATTGGCATCTGGATGTGATGTTGTAAGCTCAGTGCCAAAGGGGCTTATGGGGTAACTAATGCTGTGGAGTCAGAGCCAGCAACTGCATAGCAGGCTTCTGAATGTGGTCTCTGGCAAGATCTATGCAATGAAATTACATTATGGCTTTGCCATACATTACATGCAAATTAGAAGAGGTTGGCAGCCATGCAACTGGCATACCATAGCAGCAATCATCCTTACAGGATGTAGAAGGCAAGGCTATTCATCCTCAACCCAGCACAGGGGTGGGAAAGGGAAGGACAATGCTCGCACAGTACATCTGCTTGCCTCCTTTCCCCTCTGAGTGATCTAATGGGGTGGAAGGCTTTTCCCAGGGCACAACCCCTAGTGTTCCTACCTTATTTTTCAGCCTTACCAGAAGGTGTGATTTTTTTTTTCCTGCATCTGTCCAAAATTCCCCTCAAATGTCTGCTGTTCTCTGTCTCTGCTTCTCCCCAAGTATCCTTGCCTTAGTGCCGAATAGCTGCAGGATATGAACAACAAAATGTCTGTCTGCAGGTGCTGAGCAGTGATAGATGCAGACAGCTGGCTGGCCAGCCGGGACTTCACCTGCTTTGCTGTTGATGAACTACTCTTTCTGTACATTAATTGTCCTTAATGTTTCCCCCATTTAGGCAGCTATCTCCTCCTCTTTAACCTTTTGTATTTTCTCTGAACTGTTTGGTCTACAGTATCTATAGCAAAGCTTCCCAAAATCACACAGCATACTCCGATGACAAAGGACAGATGCCAACCTCCTGGTTCCCTATTTTCAAAGTGATGAGTACTAATAATGTGGGGAGATGTTAATGAAAGGGGCACTCATTCCTGCTACTTGTTGTTTTTATTGTCCCTGTGACTGCAGGGATACACAATTTCTATGGTGCAGAGAGACAAACTAAGGCAAAAATACACAGAAACCTAAGCCAGAGCTCCTGCTACAAGATTGCAACAAAATTTCCCAAAGCCAAATGTCTTCTTGATGTCAGCAATTAGGTGAGAGTGATGGCATTTCTTGTTCACATCCTTCCACTATAGTACTTCCACTATTGTTAGATCAGGCTGCTAGGCTTACCTGAGTGTCTCTTCCAAACAACCAATGTAAGTTCCATTAATAAAGGATTTTAACGTGGGTACTGTAGGCTTGATAATTTCAAATGTCCATCCTGCTACCCATCAAACTTGCCCCAACACACCATGTCTCACACTGCAGAGTTTCACAAGGCAACAGTCCCAAATGGTCCCATAGGCTGAGCACAGCCAGACGCTATCACACTCCAAGACTCGAGTTTGCCATTTGCAAGACAACCCAACGGCCTTTCAAATCCCCTATTCTCCACAAGACAGCACTGAGGAATCTCAAGGCAGAGAGAAGGCAGTAGTAAGCAGTCTGCAAAGAACTCTGTTTTAGATATTCAACATGAATATTACCCTGTGTATTGGATTAATGCACCTAATCATCAAAATGTTGAACCTGATACATCTATCCTTCTTTTTCCTACTGCCTGCAGTGTTGCTGACAACACTAGAAAGCAATATTTTAGTCTAAACCAGGTCTTTAAAGGACCTCTGGACCAAGTCCAGCTCCTTTGCTACTGCAAACAATTTCATTACAGGCATTTTCAAAACCTGCACCAGGTAGCAAACCAGAGGGCTTCAAGAAGCAGAGGAAAGAAATCCTGCTCCTTTCTTATGTCCATAGGAGCACTGTTGCCTCCTGGAAAAGCTAACAGAATAGGTAGTTTGGGATGCTATTTCTCAGAAACAGTTTGTGTTGTCTTCTCAACCCCTGTTTCCATTCTAAGGGATATCTCATTACAGTACCAATGATGGGGGCAGGGAAGTAAAGTTCCTCAGATGACCTCTTCCACTTCCAACAGTGTTTGTGTCTAGACATCTATGGAAGGAAAAGGGCCCCTAAAAGGGAGCAACGATCAAAGCAAGCTTAAGTGAAGAGTTATGTTGCATTAGTGAGACTGATAGAACCAGAGATAGGGATAGCCCTTCACTAACTAAAAGCAGTGTCTGTTTCCCAGTTGAGATATGTCTGTGCTGAAGAAGTCTATAAAAAGAAGTATAAAGCACCTGAGTCTGTATTTTACCTTGCCACCTTCTTAAGGCTAGAGAAGGGAACATCAAGAAGACATGACAGCTGATGGCTGAAGGAGTTGAACTCCATTTAAACATTGGCTGAGTAGCATTTAAAGGTAATATTACTAGGATAAAAACTTGTCCAGTGGTCAAGTGAGAATTCTGAATCAATCTATGAAATTTTGTGCAAGAGTGATACCCGTGTTGGAGTCAAGAAGGCCTGTATCTCACATGGGGTGGGGCAGGGGGTATATTACGTGTAGATGTGGAAAAAGGGGCACTTTGACCATTCCAGGCAGTAGGTTGCCAGATGGTGCCATGGCAGATGTGATGTTCTGGAGTCATGCAAAATTCAGAGACTATTATATTGATACATGACACATGTTACAGAAGCACGGAATATTCAAAGACAGGTGCATTACCTTTATAAATATTACATTCACCCTTATGGCATTTTTAGTGATTATATCCTTCGTTCTGTAGGTAAACCAAAGAAGGTTTTCTGCACGTCATGACACCCTGCAGGGGGCTTAACTTTCTCATGCAGAAAAAAAAACAAAAGTAAAAAAGTTATTTAACTTTTGACCAATATCAAGCAAACCATCAATGCCAAAGTCATGAAACAATACGAGCTCCTGGCCAGACTCAAACATCTCTGACTCAAACAACCTCCTAGAGTCTCTTTGGGAACATCAGCTCTACCTGCACTGTGGAACATAAGAGTTTTCCCCTGGATCCCCGTGCAAGCCCAAGTCGTGACAAGATACCCACAACATTATATTGCTTTCCTCTGTTGGATTTTTCTGTTAGTTCCCTTTTTTTTTTTTTCCCATGGAAAGGACAGCCAGGCCAGCAAGCAGATGAGACTCATGGCTATACCTGGGCCAGGCAGAGGGCCACAAAATGCATGTGTTCTGAAATGTAAATTAGACTTAGACAACTACCTGCAGAGCATTGCAGATTAACAGTATTTTGAGTTAGGGGGCTGATAATGGTGGAGAAGACAGTACAGAACTGCTACACAACATCACTTTTGGTAGATTTTGGTGGCAGTCAAGATCTTGCCAAGAGTTGAAGAGCCATTCCCTCTAGCAGCACCTAGGCCAGACTTGGGGTCTCCCCTCGGATTGCTTGT
Organism: Cephalopterus ornatus; assembly: GCA_013396775.1. Classification (NCBI taxonomy): domain Eukaryota; kingdom Metazoa; phylum Chordata; class Aves; order Passeriformes; family Cotingidae; genus Cephalopterus; species Cephalopterus ornatus. Next base: position 581,531 of record VZRE01009144.1, read on the forward strand.
CCATGGATGAATCCATGGATTCTAGTGGGCACGGGCACGTGGCATAGAAAATACTCTGCTAGACTCAAATCTACTTAGAGCCTCACCGCATGCCACACATTGTGCGCTGCCTGAGTCATCATTTACAAGTGTTACTTCCACAGGTTGCTGTTTTCCAACTGACCTCACCCTGACTCCTACTGCTGCATCAGATACCCATGCAAACAAAAGTTTTGTCAGACACACAGAATCTACCTTCCTTATTGCCCATTTCACGTTATTAACTAGATACCCACGTCACCTAAGGAGATGTATTTTCAGCCAGTTCCCTCTTCAGTCCAAAGATTCTTCTGAAGTTCATTAACATCTGTACTGTAACTACTGTTGAGCTTGCCACATTTCCAGTCAAAATTTCAAACCAAATGAGGTTACCAAATAATGTCTTAATAGAGAATGCATGGTAATTTATATATTGAAATTAAAGATTAAACCTTAATCTTAATTAAATCTCGCAAAAGTTCAGTAAAGCTGCCCAAATTATAAAATATAGAAAGATGTATTGATTATTTGAGAAATGGAAATCACATTTAATAAATACAGAAGTGAGCCATTAAGGGAATGGAAAGATCAGAAAAAGCACTAACTGGTGATTAAAAGAAGATAAATATTTATTAAATGTTGCTGTGATTTATTAAGCTGTGTTGGGCTAAACAAATGTAATTTGATATCTGAATCATATCTCATTCTGATACAGTCTTCATTAAATCTCAAGTCTTGGCTTTAAATGGATATCATATGTTCCCTTCAGTTCTTAATCTCTTTGAAATATCAGTTTGATGCTGTGGAAGACGCTGAAAGTCACAGAGACTGAAGTCTCCTGCGTATCAATGAGGTTGTTTTGCACTACAGGTGAGCAGTCAACTTCCCATTCCACTGTTCCTTTTTATCCAGGACCAGCCACAACTTTGCGCTGTCCCTTGGTGACAGGGCAATGTTCAGATTTTAAAGCCGTTCTGTCAAGAGGCCAGACAGGAAGAGCACGACTTCAAATTTCAATCAGTCCTCCAACAACCAGTGTGGAGGTCTGAGGCAGAACACCTTCACTGGTTTTAAAGAAGTAAAGCTGACTGTCACACACATGCAGTTGCTGCCCAGCAGAACATTAGTGGAGGTTCTGTATGATAAAACATCTAACCCCTTCATACGCAGTAATTAGTCTAGCACCAATTAGCTGTTGATGCACTTTCCAGTTGAGATGTTAATCATGCAGGAACTCAGAATTTCATTCTTCCAAGGTTCAGAGAGCAACCTTATCTTGGGCCCCTCACAGAGGGAGGTAAGGGTTTGGAAGGTCATGGCACTCCACGCGCTTGAAGTGTTTGGATAAGAAGATTTCTTCAGTTTAGACAGCAAGTTGTCTCTGTCTTAAATGCATTCTCACACACTCTTTTCAGCCTCTGTTTAGAAGAGGAGCTTCTTGTCTAAAATTACTGGCATAAATGAATTGCTGCTGATAATTTTAACTCTGTGCAAATTTAATTAAGTGCCAGTGCTCTTTCCCAGTGCTACACTTACTTATAGACTGTTAGTGAGAGTCATTGCCCATTCACTGTAAACCTGAAAAAAGGTTATATGGAGAAGGAGCAATTGACTTCCACAAGTTTGCTTGAATCTGAATGTTGCAAGAGCTCTAACTTCCTTTCCAACACCCTTGCTCCCCTCCAAAGGAAACAAAACAAAACAAAACACACCAAAAGAGAGAGAGGATGAAACAATGTGAAGTCCTCATAAATTGGAGAGGGGAAGAGACAATCACATGCTATTCCTTTTGCCTTTTCAGGGAATGAGAAACAAAATTGGACTGAGCTGGGCACTGCAATCAATCACACCGAAGTTAGAATTCCACCTCTTATCTCTAGTATCTTCTTTTCTGCAGTCACACGAGTAAAGGAAGTACAGCAGTGGGACAGACAGGAGTAGAGAGTGGCCAAAGCCACTTAAGATCTGAGAGGACTTGATGTTTTGAAGGTAAAACCAAATCATGTCTTTTGGAAGTGGTTCTTACTCTTTACTGACCCAGGCACTCTGGTGAAAGCCGGGTCCAGCCTCAAGGGCCAAGGGGATCCATTAAGCCAGATTAAATATCTCCTTTTATTGAAGAGCAGCTGTGAGAGATGCCTTTGCATTATATGGTGCTTTCCTGTAGGAATTTCATGATAGGAAACTTCTGGCATTTGCTCTTCCTAGTGCAAGCAGGAGTCGATCTAGCACAAAGTAATTATTTTCAATGTGTTTAGCCAGAAAAAAAGGCATGACTTCAAAATCCTCACTACCAACACAGCCAAGCAGATTCCTCTTCTGGAACTCACTTTTGGGTTGAAAACATGAGCAAAAAGTTCAAGCCCCTGAAGCAATTGTCTTGAAAAGTTTTAAGCTACTGAAGATAGCAGGTTTAGGACCATAACTACAATAAACACAGCAAATGAATAAGAGTCTTTTGGCGAGAATAAACCAGAATTGCAGAGGCGGATGTTGCCAGTGAAAAGAACAGGAAGGTAACCAAGTGAAGAAACAGCATGAGGAGGATTATCCTTATTTGGAAGCAATCCATTCCAGCAATAAATTAAGCCAGGGATCTCTGCATCAGAAAACAGCAGGGCAACCTATTAAGCTAAAGGACAATCTGCTTTTCCTGTCGCCTTTGAGCCCTGACTGAATGGTGAGAGAAGCAAACACAACAGATATCAAAATGTATGTTTTTTCAACAGCAGTAATGGTCAACTGCATGTTACAGAGACAGTTAAATTCTTGCCATGCACATTCCTAGAACAAGTGCCTGATCTCCAGCGATGGTATTGCTGGAGTGTGATGGCCATAAAGATCAAGTCACAGAAGAGGGCTTGGGTGGAAGAAAATTGATGATTTGCATTTTATGGCAAAAACATAGCTGCTTTCACCCCAACAGCTGGGACAGGATCAGGTGAGATAGTGAATGCAAACTGGTGAAGCTTTTCTGCCAGTGGTATTAGAAGACATAGTGGTAAAAGAGAAAAAAAATAAAATGCTATACACTTTTGGCTCAAAGGGATCTTATGGATCTGCCAGCTTGTAGCACATGACATTGTGCGCATGCCGGCATGTTCCAGGGCCACATTTATTGCAGGGAAGCAGCATCCACAATTAAGGGATTTCAGAGGGGCAAACACAAGCTGTCTTTCACAGGGGGTTAAACTTTAGAGAAGAATATTCCTAAAATGAACACACTGTACAGAACAGGGAGAATACAACTGAAAGAAGAGTAGTAGCAAATCTTAAATATATATTTTCCATGGGCCTAATATGATCAAAAAGAGAGAGATTATTTAGAATTTGGATGGTGTTCCTCTGCACTTAGAGGTAGCTGCTCCAGCTATCAACAGGATGACTTGTAATGCCTCTTACTCCCTTTCTGAATGACAGTCTGGCTGGTGATTTTTTATCTTTACCTCCAATACCAGCTGCTCTTCTAGTCAAAAGGCCCCACGAGCTGCCCTGATGGAACTCAGAGTTGACATGTCACTCCATCTGGTCTCCCAGTCCTCAGCTTTCCCAAAAAAAGAGGTATCCAATGATCCCACAACGTGCACACTCCATTTGGTGATGAGCACAAACAACGTTTACCTGACAGATACTCAAGCATCTCCAGCTTCCTCAAGTTCCCACTGTGATACTCATGCTGATGCAAGATTTTTTTTTTTAAAGCTCAAATTAGGCTGGCAAACACAAACAGACTGTGAAAAGGGCAGACTGTCAAAAAAGGTTCCTCTCTTTTGAACAACACTGATGAAACGAGTAAAGTAACTCCTTGTTGCAGAGTTAGCTCTAAGGTGAACTCTCAGTTCCACAGTGCTATGACATCTGCTTTTCTCAGCTCACTTGAAAGTCCAGCTGGCACTAGCAAAATGTCCAAGGGATGTTGCTTGTTTCTTCTTCTTCTGTTGTTAAAGGGACCCCAGGCTCAGCTTGTGCTCTGCTGTCCAGGGCAAAACACTTTGCTAGTCTGCATTCTGTTGCCCACAGAACCTGTTTTGAAGGGGAGATGCCAGCATCAGGTGAATAAGTCATACATGATCCCTGGCTATGTTATCAGACCTCTCATGGAATATTTTCTACCAATGATAAAATGTTACTGCTGCCATTATCAAACAGTTGGTCTTTATCTGTCTACCCATGACAGGGCTCGTTATTCAGACAGGTCTTGGGACAACTTCAAGGGGAGATCTTCCCCTCCAATGTCAAATACGCCAGCTTTCTAGCCTTTTTGATCCTCTTTTTTCTTTCAGCCCCTCCTAAAATGACTTGCAAAACAGATGAATGCAGCCCTACTCCAACAAATCGCAGGAGAAGAGCTGAAGGAACCCTGCATCATGCCATGTCTCTGACCTTGGGCTACCACAAGATATGCCTCAAGTCTTCAATCTAAATTTTACAGGGCAAAGTAAAGTTCCTCGTTTTTCCATACTGGTCTTAATAATTACACAGAAGAAGGAGACATTCAGAAGTTAAGGAAAATGGGCCAAACTGCAAAGCAAAACAGCTGAAGGAGCTGCCCTGAACTGAGACTTTTACAGCCCCCCCCCCCCATTCTTTCAAAACAGCACAGCACCTATGCTTGTCTACTCTGTGTTACTCAGCACGTCTAAAATCCTTGGCACTTCAACACAACTGGCATGTGAGGGCTAGTAACCACTGCTGATTTTGTATGTGCTACCTGTCTCTCCTTTTAATGAGCATGTCTCCCCCTCCCCCCAGTGAACGTAAGGGCATCACTGTCAGAGGTCTGGAAGCGGGGTGACCTGCATGGGAGAGGGCAGGGACTGCAGGGGAGTATGGGAGCACAGGAGCAGGGAGCTCTGGAGACGACAAAAGGAGATTTTATAAGAGGAGGTACACCTTTAAGGTGACTACAGCTATGGGTGGACCAACACCAAAGCAGGGACACCCCTGTGGGTCCACAGCTGTGGAGACCTAAGGCAAGCAGGAAACGGGTGAAGAGAAAGAAGAAAGGAAATAAAAAAAAAAAAAAGCAAGCAGGAGCAGCAGCAAGAAATCATCATGCACCAACCCACCCTTCTTTGTCTCCTGTCACCTCATTCTAGGGACTGTCAAGGTCACAGTGAGCATAACGTGTGGCAGAAAAATTTAAGGGGGTAAGGGGAGATGGAAGATGGAAGCTGAGCCTGAGGCAGTGGAGGAAAGGGTTTTCTCCTTGTGTTTGTTTTGCTGTTTCCTTTCTTTCTTCTCCATACACAAACCAGTAATTAAAAGTCTATGTTAACTGGCAGTAAAGGAAATTTCAATAGAATTCCCCAAGTGGAAACTGTTCTGCACATGACAATGGAGGTAAGGGAAAGTATTTTCCTTGAGTGCAGTAAAAGGGCTCAAGCAAAGATGGAGGCAGTTGCCAATGATTGAAGGCAGCAATATTGTGGGAGTATGGTCTCCAGCGGCACAGCTGCCTCCTCTCTCAAGCTTAGTTCTAGCCTGAAGCTTTACTCCAAGAGCTGATTGCACTCAAAGATTTAAAGAACAGTCATGGTGTTGCTTTCAGTGAGCAAAAAGATAAGCTGCAGTTGGTGGTATCTCTCTTACATAGTTTTTTTTATTTCTCTTGTCTCAAAATTTCTCAGGGAAGTTAATCTAATTTCAATAGATTGGAAGAACAAGGTGAACCTCATAAAACTCTTTAGGTAAGATTTATAGAACAACATCTGTCATTTTTTTCATATTTGATGCACATGGAGATGGTAGAGCCCCTACTGTGTGTTTCTCCTAAGTCCTGTTGTGTTTTTTAGGACATGATAGTCGTGATATGATTTTGAAGATCAAATGATAGAACCAACCCAACTCCTTGCAGATGTCAATGTCATGTTTTTAATAGCAACCCCAGATCCCTGAAAAGGAACTAATATATTTAAAACCCAAAGTGATGACTGGCCTTCTGGAGAGAACTTTATCATGGAATAGATGAGTGGCAAAACACAGTCAAGGAAGCACCAAGTGGGGGCAATACAGAAATCATGCCTCTGCCCATTAAGATGCTTTTATTACATACATTGGCATTACTAATCTACAAGTTATGTGGGTTACAGAGGTATCTGATCCTTTGCCCTTAATTCTAGAAAAGCCCACTGACATTCTTTAATCCCTTTACATGTATCCAAACAGCAGGCACCCTAAATAAAACAGAGAACTGGCAGATAAATATATAAGATTGTTTGCCTTCCTTTGACAACTTCTAAAAAGTTGTTGGCGTGGGAGGGTCTCTAACATTTGTCTGAGATAACGGATGTGTGGCACCAGTGCTTGCACAAAAACATAGGGAACTCTACTAATTGGTTTAGGGTGAAAACAAGAAAATCTCTAAAGGAATCTGAGGGGGATACTGAGAGAAACTTAACATAATAAGCATTATTTACTTCAGCATCCAACATAGCCTTCCTTCCACATCTACCAGCATTACATCTTTAAGACTCTCACTATGCCAACTCCTGCTCTAGGTAAGCTTAGGCTTTATTATTATACCCATTTTACAAGTGGAGAAACTGAGGCAGTGACAGATGGAACAACCAATAACTATTAACAGAAAGGAAGAATCCAGAGCAGAGAGTCAAATCCCTTGCAATGTAACCTGCTGGACTCTACTAGAACTTAGTGGGTAAAAATGTCTCCACTGGATTGAAGGATCCAGTAAAAACCAGGGATTCTTAGATTAGTTTAGCGATGGCTTAAGAGTTACGAGACCCGTCTGGAAGAAATAAAAGCAATTTTACCCTAGAAACATCCCTCATAGATAGAAGAGAACAGCTATACCATGTAACAATCAGAAATAAGCAGAGAAAGGGAAGCTATTAAAAGTCAAGAACTAACTGGGGAAAGGACACATCTTGGGAGCATAGAAGCTAAGTTTGTCAGTTGGGCTGATGCTGAATTTAACTAATACATTCCTAAAATTATGGGCTGTGCTTTCAAGGAGGGTGCCTCTCACAGTACATGGGCAGCACTAGATCTCCCAGCTACTACTGGAAACAAGACAGCTTGACTGCACCCCACTGCCTGAATCAGGAAGGAGGAAATTCAACCCTCATGGATATAAACAGGAAACTACCAATAAACACATCTTCCAGATGAGAAGCACAGTATAAATAATACATTCATTTCCTTTATACACTTCACTAATTATTATTCTCATCTCCTCTTAGATCCATTAATCTCTCCAATATACCTATTACCAGAAACCTCTGGCACATGCTATTAGCATTGCTGATGCATTTAAGTGTATGACTGCCCTTATCATCTTGTCTTTCTCCCCTTTTTTCACGTAGACACAGCCCATAAGATTTGGTTCCAGGTTTTGAGAACATCTAAAATTTTTATGTTTTCTGGCTATTCTGTTCTCCTTGTCACCTCTTTTATATACACAGTTTCATGTTCTCACCTTTATTCACAGACAGAGAAAATACTTTGCAGATATTTGATAGCAGCTTCAAGCCTTTGCTGTTCAAAACATACCAAATTTGGGACAGGTACTCTATTTCACCTCTAGGCGTTATCCTAACACTATAAATAAAATACAAAGCATTGCCAGGATTTCAGTATCCTTATGATTCCCTCTAGACTCTTAAAACTATCATCTGAGTTTTTAATAATCTACTTACTTGAAGTTTTGTGTCACGTCACTGTTCAACTGGTTCCCCTGGGAAGGTAATGGACTTGGTCTACCCAAGTCACTCAGAATGACTGAGCCACAATAAGCAAGACTGGTTGGAAAAAAACTCTGTTGAAAAAACTCTATCAAAATGCAAGTTTGTGGAAATCAAAGTGTGTGCAGGTACGTGTTAATCTCATCAAAGCTTTGGATGGCAGAATACTCAATTTGCTCAGATATCTTCCTAGAAATTAATTTCCCATCATCTGTTTTTTCTTGCCTTTGCAACCTTCCATCGTGATTTGTGACTAATTTTTATTTTTATACTTTAAAGAAAAAAAAAACAACAAAAAACCCAAACAAACAAACAAAAAACCCCCCCAAAAAAACAAAACCCAAAAACCAAACCACAAACAAAAAAACTCCAACCAGAGAAAATGTTCTGTTTCAGAACTACATCCAGAGCACCTACAATGGGAGCCAGTACTCCTTATTGTGCATTCAAGAAATTAGCTGCTACAAACAACATTTGCTTGAGCCTGATAAACTGTTTCTCCAGCCCATATGCCGCTGCTATGTGTGTTCAATTTCAGTTTGGATAATTCAGAGTAATCCTATTACAGAAAGGCACAAACCACAAAGTTCTGTTCCAGATGACATGTCAAAGTTCAATGGCACTTGCAATCAGGATGTCTAATTTTGGTCCAATTCTGAGTTAGTATTGATTTTATTTCTTTCCTAAAGTATAAAAAGCATGGCTTTGAGTGTCTCCTCACTGTGGTATTTTGGAGGCTGACAAACAGTTAACATGCTTATGTCTTTGAGACCTGAAATCTGTCTCACTGAAGGTTCTATCAGAACTGGTATTTTGATAGAGCCCGCACACATCTACGCAGATTGCTTGTCTGTGACCTTACAACATTTTTTCCTCACACAGAGACAAAATTTATGATATCCCATTGATTTTTCCCAATCCATTTTGATTCAGAATTGCCATTTACACTGTTGTGTATTTATATTTCCATCCCCCCCCCCTCAATTCTGACTCATTTCCTTAAAGAATACTTAGGACTGGGTATCCTAGCAGTCTCAATAAAAAGAAGGAAAATAAAGATTTCTTCTGCTGTGATTTAGTATGGGAATAACGAGAATACCAGGGCTCATTGATAGGTACACAAACAGACTGAGCAAATACAATCATGTTGGGTAAGGAAGCATTTGTTATCCATATATTATATTTTCCTGAGTATAACTAGAGCCCCGTGGCTCCCTGCTTTACAATTTAACAGGAGGGCAGATAAAATCATTGTGAATTAATGCAGGGGAAATAAACCCTAAGATTCCAGTTTTCTGAGCCTCCTTAGCTTGGCTGTCTCCTTCAGTTCTCTACTGTCTCCTACATTTTGTGGGTTTCTGTCAACTTATTTCCAACAGCATTTTTAAAAGGTAGTATGTAATATGAGTCAAGGGCTATGTGAGTGAAAATGTAGTGGTTTTATCCTACAAGCCCAGAGCAGATGTACCTACATTGATACAAAAGGTTATACTAGTGCAGATCACTTCCATTCCTTCACAAAAGGAAAGCATTCCAATACAAACATACCCCAGACGGCATCGATGTGCTCACATGGAGGCTTGTAAGTCTTCAGCAGAGTGTATGTAGCCCAGGTGTTATTTGGACTTCCCCAGGTGTTATCAAGTCATTGATGAAAGTCACTCATAATTTCATTTTGCTGAAATTATGCTCCTGCTTTGAGCATTACTGCTTGACTATTTTTGCCTTTCCATGCTGTGTTGTGTTTAGGCCCACACATATTATTCTTAGTGATAAAGATTTCATTTTCAGTTTTGCTACCACCATTGGATTTTATCACTTGTTCTGAAGGTTCCTCAGAATTTACTAGCTTTCCCATGGCTCTACATCAGATTTTTTTTTTCTTTTGCTTCTAACTGCATGTAAGTAGGAGTTTCCTAGAAACCAACTCATCTGCCTTCCTGCAGAAGTTCTTTGCTATTCATTAAGCAGCAGTTGCAACCAGCTAGAGGGAGAAACTAGCCAAAATATATGCACTGGCTAGAGGGGATGACTGCCAGGGGCACTCCCTAACCTCCCACAATTTTTCACCGGTGTAACCAATAACCCTGCATAATCCTGCAGTTTACACCAAAGAAAAGAGTAGAGGTATTTAGATTCTCAGTGTGAAATCCACCTGTGTACACAATGAGTGCAGATGTGAGAGTGATTTCAGGCACATGTAAAGGTAGTTCACTCCTGAGGAAAAGAGGTAAAGTAGCTTTAGTGCCTTGGACAGCAGCCTAGGAAGACCTACAGCCTTTACTCCAGCACTACAACAGCTTCAAAGGAAGTCAGCCATTAAAGGGTGACCCAGGGAACTATTTACCCAGCTTTTACTTCACCACGTCAGCATTTTCTTATTAGTCGGATGTCTATCCAAAAACACACCACCTTTTCCTCCGGCTCCACATAATGGGCATTAATTGGGTCCCTCTGCATTAGCCTGTGAAGTTCCTGTGAGATGAGGCCTGTCCTGTCACTGGTGTGGAAACGAGTTTCACTGGAGCTACCCTAGCCTAAATAAACTCCCCTTGTCCTAACAAAACAGAGAGAAAAGGAAAGGAAAAATAAGGGAAGGGAAAAACAAGGAGGAATAAAGGAGGAAAGACATGAAAGGTTCTGGAAATAGCTGGAATTGTTCATGCTGAGCCATTGGGCCCCGAGATTTGAATAATGCATGTTCCATAAATCTAAGTGTCCCCGCTTGCCACGTTTTAGAACAGGGAACAAAAATAATAGCTACTGTCCACACTTATCACCAATAATAAATTACAGGGCTCCTGTGTGTGGCAGCGATTAATGCAAAACGCAACCCAAAACACATAACTAAATAAATAGATAGTTTGACTTTCCTGGGGGTTATCTCTTTCCTTTTCTACACCCCTCTCAGAGTCTCCTTTCAGCCAAAAATTATACTGGGAAAGACCCATCCTTAGCAGTGTATCCCCTTCAGACAGACAGGCAGACTAACTCGTGGTTATCTTTGGAATATACACCAAGGCAGTCAACAGAGTGTATGCACCTCTGAAAACAGGAAACAATGCACTGCATAGATTTTGGTTCTTCTGGAAGGCTACAGTCTTCCCAAAGCATCATCTCCCACTTAAAAAAGGGCACACACTCATGGATGCACGTCTCCAGACACAAGATTCACACTACTTCCCTGAGGTCACATTCAGATCTACACCGATGTGTGTCTATGAGAGGCAGAGTACCCTTTTGGCAGCGGTCCCTCTCCTTCAAATAGTAAGGGAGTTCTGGGATGCTCTTTGGCCCCCAAGTAGCAGTATCGGTAGCAGGGAAGTCGCTAGAAAACAATGCAAGGATAGGGCATGAGGTTAAAAAGGGTCTACAGAAGGCTCCTTATAAAACTGGTCCTTACAGTTTAAGACTTTCCTGCAAGGACTCTACTGTGTCCTCATTTTCACCTGGTCTGGGAACTACAAGTTCAAGCAAAGCTTTACTCTTCTTTACCCATATTTGCTGAGTAACGATGGGTCACCTTCACAGGGATAAGGGGAAGAAAGAAAAACTCAACAGGCAATACAGAAATAAAAAATATTTGTTAATGCAAAGGTGAGGTGTGTGCAGCTACACAGGCTAAGTGTCCACTTTAACATTACCAAAAAAATCCCCCAACAACCAAAACCCAGCCACTAAAGAAATTTGTCTCCCTCAGTTTTAAAAGGTTAGATAATCGAGAAAATAGGCAGCCATTAGAAGCCCCTGAACACTTAAATAGAACTGTAATCACAGTTAGACCATGGCAGTTCACAAGTAACTAACTGCACCCTATTCTTTCTCTTAGTATTTTAATTCTGACACATACAATTTTAGTGAAAAGTTGTTTTTCCTTTTACACTAGCTGCCTTCAGTGCTTTACCAGTCTTTTACCTCTGAGGGTATGGTGATCTGTCTCTAGAGAAATCTCTCCTAGTAGAGGCAATTTCCACTTAGAGAAGCCATCCCTGTTTATAGTATGGGCTTCTGTGTAAAGCTGCCCTTGGCATCCTCCTTTTGCAACTGTGAAGCAAGAAACAGAGCTGGAAAGGTCACAAGAAACAGAATAAACCGCAGGAGAGAGGCTACCAAAACATCTATAAAGGCAGCTCAGGTGAAACTTGAGACTCAGGGTACAACACTGTTATATGACCTGACCGAATGTCTGTGCTACCTGTCAGATGCCCTCTTCTTCCTGCTAGGGCCCTGTGCTCTTCTCCAGCACACCAGTGTAAGTCTGCTTGCTAGACTGGAGACACTCCAATTTACAAAAGCAAAATAAGAAAAGAAATTGTGTGCTCGAGCTACTGAGGGTGAGGTAACTCAAAGAAATGAGAGCAGGGGGAAAAAAAAAAAAAGCCTCTTACACACAAAGCAGACACTATTACACTATTATTATTATTACTATTAGCTATTCATTACTCATATGTTGGCATTATAGTAGGATCCAAAAGCCTCATTCAGTATCAGGGCCCCATTGTGCTAGTCTCTATGCAAATACAAAGACAGCCAGGAAGAGCTCACAGTCTAATTTAAGACAAGACCCAGCAGGTGAATGTAACAAAAATTGGAGGAAGGGAGGGTAGGAAGACCATGCGATTTCACAGGCTAATGGTACATTGCTGAATGCTCATTCCTGGAAGATCTGAAAGGTTATGGCTTAATAACCCTCAGGGATGGTTCTTACGGCTTAAATCTCTGACCTCCTGGCTAAGAAGCAGCAGCACAATAATATTTCCTTTAGTTAAGTGAATGTCTAAAATGTGCTTAATCAGTAGTCCATTAACTCTCCACTTGCCTCATTAATGTGTCTGTGCAGCAGGTAGTTCTGTCCCACCTCCACCATGGTTTTTTTACATTCTGGTTTTAAATGCTGCTAGGCAAGGTGTAATGCCTTGGAGTGCACTCCTTCCAGAAGCATCAGGCCATATGTTTTAAACATATGGCACTGTCCCACTACAGGTTTTCTTGGAATTAAGAGGTCTTCTCTGCTGTCTGCTTTAGCATTACACATTAACAATTCTTAAATTATTTTTGAATTATTTCTTTTTTTAATGATAGACAATGTCTTTTTTTTTTTCCCATTTGTAAATAGTGGAAAGAAGTCAAGGATATTACTGAACAAAATGCCAGCACTGGTGCTGTTGGCAGGTTAAGTCTTTCCAGGCCTCTCTTTAGAGACTATCTATTGCATGGATCCCATCTGTACAGCCTCCATGATACGTTATGTGCTGTCAATTAGACTAACAAAATCGTGATCTAGGCAACGAATAAAAGACAGCCTTTACATCCAATTGACCTGTGCTGTGTTTAAGACTTCAAGAAAGATCAGTCCAACTATGTCAAACAGAAGGCTTACCTACTCCTCCCACCACTTTCAGAAAGTCATGCCAGTCCTAATCTTCCTCAAAGATGAAGTGAGAATAATATTCACTTTTCTTTCATGGCCATTAAAAATTAAATCAAAGGTGCACATGAAGAAGTTTGAAACTGAAGAGCACTTGACATTCTTAAACACAGCATGAAGTTCAAAGCAAGCCTGATGAAAATAGTTTGATATACCTTTTTTTTTCCTTTTTTTAAAATGACATTTTGACCCTTACATCAAAAAACTGTTTACCCTCTATGTCTGTGGCATACAGAGTGTGGCTCACAAGCACTCAATATCTAAAATATAAATATGCTTTAGTTAAAAAGTATTGTGTTGTTTCTGTGCAGACTTTTCTCTACTCTTTCACTGGGAAAAATCAAAGCAACTTCCAGTAGTAAGGCAATGATGTGACTAATGTCTGTCATGGATCATTTTGTCTTTTGCTCATTTGTTCCCCTAGATCAACTGCAGTGCATTTGAGAGAGGAGGAGGATTACTTGTTTGTTTGCTAGTAGTTTGGTGTTTGGTTTTTTCCTAGCAGCTCTTTCATGTGTTTTGCTGATTTTATACATGCAAATAATACTCAGAGAGGAAAGGTAGAGGAAGAGCATTACATTTGGAGTAGAAGCTTGCAAGACTTGCAATGGCCATTCATCCCATGGCTGCTGACAAATTACAGAAATTGGTTATCTTATACCCGAATCAACTCTAAACTTCCGAGAAAAACCTCTGCTCTGCCCAAGAATCAGAGAGGTGAGACATGGCTTGCACCTTGACACTATGGGAGGTATAGTTGTTCATATTTCAGGACAAAGATCAAAACCTTGATCGTGACTTGGTATTACACAGCAAAAGCAAAGCTTATTTGGTTGCCGTGGCCTTTTCAGTCCTAAGTAAGGACATAAAGCTTTGGTGTGGCCCCTCACTCACATTCAACTGCCAGCCAGCTGCTTTTGTCTGTGTTGCCAGCTCAACCAAGGGCTAAAAACTTCTGTCTCAACTAAAGGATAATGGAGTGGGAGACCAGTCACTCGAGTTCATTTAAGGATTTCACAGAATGCCAGAGATGTTTACTCCAAGTATCTCAGTGAGTTCTCCAGTAACATCCCTGACCAACCATTAGTTCACAGAGCCACATGGACTAGGCATCCTTAAAAGGTCTAGTTTGATCAACCATGACATTCAGATAACTTCAAGTAAACCAGAGCTCTAGATACACCCTTTTTCCCTACAGGCATTAGCATAGGGGGTGTCTGCCTGCCATTTATACCCAGGTCTACCTCAGCTGAGCAGCATAAGCAAAGAGTCTGGGCGTCTTGGATGATTCAAGAATGAAGAGGGAGAGAGACTAACTGACTGAAGGATAAACCTGCTACTGTTTCCATTAAAGACTCTTCCTCTTAAATCAGATTCTTTAATTTTATGTTTGAAATTTGTACAAGATAGCTTATACAAAGTTGTAAGTTAGCTTCTGACAGATCTCTGAAGCTCTGATAGAGAGTTTAGTATGGAGAATGCCACGTTTTATCTCAGAGGTCAGGGATTTTCTCACTATTTGGTGTGTATCAAATAAAAAACCAGTCCAGCAACCATAAGTCTTCAATTTTTATTTTTTTTTTCCTGTTTAATTTCTGACTACCAAAACAGATCTACCCACATAGAACAACTGGCAGGACAGAGGCTTAAAATATTCTTTGTCTTCACAAGCATGAAGTAATGAATGTTTTCTCTTTGCTAGGCTCTTTCTCGACTATTTTCTTTGAAAGCCAGCCAGCCTCTTTAGTCCATGAATTGGGTTTGCTAATTTGCAAGAGGTTGGAATCATTTCTCACATTAAGAAACTTAAGATAAACATGCTGTGCTCTCTTTCTTGATGGTTTCTTTAATCTATAATAAATGCCATTTTAGACTCAAAGTCCTTGTTTGGGGGCAGAGATATTAGAGGCCAGTGTGGAGAAATGGATTTGCAGAGTCCACACTTACTAGGTTAGACATATGGCAAAGAGCCTGGAAAGGGAAGTCAGCCCACAGGAATTGGGCACTGAGGCTCAGAGATGGCATTCTGGGAAAGTGCACCTCTGTAACCGGAAAGGAAGTTTCAGGCTTCCCTCAGTTGTGGGCAGGCTGCCTGAGGCAACAGGGATCTCTGTAGTCCAGAGTACCCCTTGGGAAGCCAAATACTGCATTATCATTCCCTTATGGCTTTTCTTCTCCTCCTCACTTTTTATTCTAGCTTCTTCTTTTGTAAGGAAAAGGGAGGAGCTAAATGTCATAGTGGGGTTCGTTTGTTTGGTTTTGGTTTGGTTTTTGTGCCTGGGGTTTTTGGTTGGTTTTGGTTTTTTGTTGGTTTGCATGGTTGTTTGTTTTTTTTTTTCCAGAAGAACCTAAGCTAACCACAAGGGCTTGGATCTTAGCAACCTAGAACTACATGAAGAGGCAAAGCTAAACTTTATGCCCTGGTTCTTCAGGGCAGTTCCCAACATAATTATTATTTGGTATACTTTGTCTTTGGAGAGTACCAATTTTTTTTTCTTGGACTACTGCATTTCCAGCATTTTTCATTGTCTTCAAACAGCAGTCCCGGAGGACAGTCTGGATCTATGGTGTGCCTTGCAGTACAGGCCTTTAGACTTCTGTGGCTTGCCTGGGGGACTCACTAGGCGTTAGAAAGACTTCAGAATTTCTTTTTTTGCTTGCAAAAGGGCAAATGCCAGCTTGAAAGACACAGATTCCTATAAAAGCTCTATTGCTTCTGGATATACTACACCCTGGCTCCAGCAGTGCTAAAAAGTAAAATAAAACAAAATAAATCAAACACATTAAGCAGACTTCCTTGTCAGGAAACCAATAGCACAAAGCCAGTGTTCCAGGAAAATGAGAAGTACTTTAATTATGTAGGTCTGTTCTAAGAGCATTTCAGCCTCTTTCATGCACAACTTAGTCTGCATCTCAGCTTCTACCTCCAGTGGCCTCATTACACAAACGGAGGTAGAGAGCTTGGTCTTCTGCACTGTTCTACAACTGCTCCACAGGAACAAAAAAGCCCCTCAACTTTAAGCACCTTTGCCAGTATTCAGGCTGCTCAGAGCTGTTTTCAGGTAAACCAGCAAAGGGGTCATAGCACTTATTAAAAAGATATTTCCTTTTCCTCTATGAAAACTCATTTTATTTTTCTAGGTAGCGTAATGTAAACAAAGTTGCCACTCAGTACCACTATACATGAAGTGAAAAACACAGTAACATACTACAATAACAGAGGAAGGCACAAATGGACACCGTTGCAAATTTCACACAAGAACGTATGCAGGTGCATGCTCTGACCTAAAATTTTGCATTTTGACAAGCTAGGACGTGTAACAAAGGAAAGAGTTGCAACAGGATTTAAAAAATGAGAACAAGAAGGAATAAAGCAAAGCCAGGTGGGCTATATGTCAAACACACTCAACGATTGAACTGTGAGATTATCTGGAAAATATTTCAGAAAGCAGAAGAAGGGTCAGACTGCAGATCACAATGCACTGGAGGACATCTTCTAGAAGCACCCAGCAGAGACTATAGGACTCTTCAGATTTCCACTTATTGAAGTGATAATCCTTATGGTTTCAAATCACTTTTTTTTTTTTTTTTATACCCCAATGCAGCTCTACCTTATTCCTTTGCAAAAGAACTGAAACAACAGCTATGATAAATATCAGCTCCTCTCACAGGTCTCTGTGAGTATTGCCTCTGAAGCCTAATTACGCCAATTTAAGTGTCAGTATTGTTAACTTGTTTTCAGCCATTCATTTCAACAAAAACAGCCGTCTTCCCTCCAATAATAGGCAGAGTTTCCGACTGTGGACAGAGCACAAATAGAATAATTGACAGTGTCCTCCCACTCCAACCCTGGGGAGAAGCCAAGGTAGGTGGGAGCTTGCATAAGGAAACCCAATGGTTAGCACATTGGTATGGAAGCCTTTGATGCTGAGTTGTCATGAAGCATTACAGACGCTGTGTGATTGTTCTGCCAGTGTACACGTGCTGCACGCTGATGGCTGGGTCTCAGAGGAGAATGTGGTGCCTGTTCTTACTAAAATCCTGTAATGCTTTCCTGCTTGCCCAGCTGCTGGCGGTCAGCCCTGGTAGTCCCTATTTGGATTCTGCGTGCTGGCTGGCAAGTTTGTTGACTAGATGGCAAGCAGGTATTTAGTAAATCCTATTACTCACTTTGCCACTGCCTGAACTTGCTGCCAAGTATCCTCAGACATTAAGCTCCAAAACTCCTATATTCAATCTCCCAGCAACACAAGACATAAGTAATGAAAACAGTCAGGCATCACTTCTAACATTCAAAGTGGTCAGGCCTGAACACTTGCTGACCTTTATGAAGACCAAGCCATAGATTAGATCAGGCCTTTGTCCCATTCTAGAGAAGAGGAAAACAGAAAAAGAAAAACTAATCCCAAAACAATCCAGTAGACTTAAGCAGAGGAACAGCCCTGAATTTCTACACTGCCTAGTACACAGGGGTCCTGGCACCTGCCTGCCCTTCTTCCTGTAGTGGTAATACAAATATACTAATACAAGAGGCTAGTAAAGGCCAAGCAATCCCCTCAGCTGTGCTCCTCTACAGCGCACTGACTACAGAGAGCAAATCAGATGTGTTCTTTCTGTTCTGCACACAGTTCAGGTGTCAGGCAATATATATCATATAAGCCCAAACTGCAGTGAGGGGAATGGGGCCTACCTCAGTCCTGATATAACAGAGCTCACTTCCCGTTTTTCCTTTTCCCAGCACCAGGCCAAGTAATTAATAGGGTGACTGGCACTAAGATACTCTTCTCCAACTTCACACAGATTTTTTGTACCTTTCAAGAGGCTATTATAGCCAAAGGCCCTGGTAACATCATTTACAGTAGCTGTTCACTAGATTGGGAATTTGAGGTGCAATGACTCCTCCAATCCAACATGATTCCAGCAAAGGGTGCACCTTGCATTATGTAATAGGCTTTGCAATTCTGGGGGTGGAGCAGTCACAGTGCTTGTTTCTGAACAACTCTGCTCTGCATGCAGTTCTGACAAGCGAAGAGGCTTAGCTGCCATTCTTTTTCGTCTGGATTTGCTGTGTCCTAATTTTTCTACTGGATACACAGGGTTTGTCCCAAACTAATTACATCTACAAAACACATTCTTTAAGCTTGTAGACGCAATGGAAATAACTTTTGTGCATCAACAGTTCTGTTAGGTGGAGTCATCCATTGTCAGCGACAGACAACTCTTGTATTAAATCAGACTACATGGTTTTACAGAGGACCAAACAGACAGAGATCAAGCACTTTCTCTATTGATGCGTAAAAATGTATATTTTGGATTTGCAGAAAATAAAAATAATTTTCCCTGAAATTCAAATAGAGATGATTTCTCAGCAGACAATAATATTTAAAAAGACAAAAACTAGCTTGAAAACAAAATTAAGTAGTTTCATTGTGGCATTGACTCTAAAAATTAATCTCTCTATCGAAGACTCTTTTTGAAAGATATTAGCACATGCTGGCAGGGCAGTGAGTTGCCAAATGTCCTCAGATGCAGGAGACCTCATTGTAGGGATATTTCCAGCTGGTGCAGAGTTGAATCTGATGTCAGTGGATTCCCTCTGCAGTCCCCAGTGTAAGGGGAGCACGGGAAGTGAGACAGGGTGCAGCTGGAAGGAACACTATTGCTCTTTGGCTCAGCTCATTTGTCACTAGGGGCCCTGGGGCCCTGGCCAGATGGCAGAGTTTAAAGGAACTCAGGCTAGTATTACCTCAAGCTGCTTTTAAATTATACATGGAGGTTAGCATAGGATTGACTCCTAAGCCAAGGAGCCAACCAGTAGTTCTTTGTTAACACCATCCTCAGCTGCAGACTCTGTCCAGAGTGGAAAATCCGTACCTATGAGGGTATTTGTGCAGCATGCCTGTCAGTCAGGCTTGAACAGAGGGGAAAAATCCAAGTTTTCATAACTTGACTAACTTCCCTCATCAAGTCAGAAGTAGACCTGTGCTTCATCTTTCTTAATTCCCTTTTGTATTTTCAGCCACAGAGTCTTTTCCTTACACAGCTACTGAAGTCACTGCACCTGCTGGAACAAACCAAAGCTTTTTAGAGCTGCAGTCACAGAAGGGTGAATTTTATCTCCTTTCAGTCATGGAAAAATATTCAGATCATCACAGCCAACTCTAAACAGACAAAAAAAGTAAGAGTCACCTTTGCAGTGAGGTGGTTTAGGTTTATTTGGCTTATTTTGAGGATTAGAGAAAGCAAATAATTTCCAGTTCAAACATGCTGTAGTTATCACCACAGAATTTTAATGCTAATATCAGCATGTCTTCCTTATTTTACTTTATATTTTTTAACTGGGGTCTTGAACTTAAAAATTCTTCCAAAGATGGGTAACGGGAGTTTTCAGTCACACATTTTCATTCATATAATGGATGTTATAGCACTAAGGACACAGAGAGTGAATTAGGGCGGAGAGAGGGAGAAAAGCTGTGCTCTCTTTTATCTTTTATCCGAAAAGACAATGTTGTCTCCTTGCATCTCTCTGTGGGATGCAGAAATACACGCTAAAAACTGTCTAGGCAAATAGGAAAAGGGTCCTGATGCCCAATACTTGGGCTGAAGAGTTAGTGATGGCAGTGGAGGGAAGAACAACGATGGAACTGCTTTGAATGTGAATTTTACCTACAGAGCAAAGAGAGGTCTCTTTGGGTGGATATGGAGTCTCAAGTCCGCTTTTTGACATAAACTTCTCACATTTAAGCTCAATATTGTCCCTGTGCATGATCCTGCATTCCACTAAGAAGAGACAGAAAAGCTAGAACCTATTTGCTTGGTGCCTGCTGAGGACTCATCCATTTACCAGTGCTTCTTACAAGAAGTGAGGTTTGAATGAAATGGGCCCTTGGTGCAGCAGGAACAAGTGCCAGGACCAAGCTTCTTCCAGCAGGAAGTTCTGGGTGGCCAGCTATGGGTAATCACATTTGACTAAGAACAACCTGTGCTGGAGCTGTAATAGGACTGTAGAGGATCAAAGTACCACGAATATTTTTTTGTTCCCTGTACAGCAGTACACACATATCCACAGAGTTTCTCTGAAAACAAATGAAAATCTCATGACCACCAGGTCACCTTCATGTAGAGTGCCTTCTGCTTTATGCTTGATCCCTTCTCTCACCTTGAAGATTTCAGCAAGCAGAGATGACATATTTGCCCTTCCTTCCATGCAGCAGCTTGGAAACGCAGCTCATTCTCAGCACTGCATTAAATCAGCAGACATGGGCATGGGGAACAAGTATCCCAGAAGATAGAGAAGGGAGTAGCACTTGATCAGAAGAGAAAACACGCTGTTCAGATTTTCAGAGAGATGTCTTTCTGCAGGCTCTCCTGCCCTGCAGGAAGCAGGGGGCAGGAAGGGGCACTCATGTCTCTTGGGAAATGCAAGGGAAGCCCCATGGACACACTCTCAACAGAGAATAAAGAACAAGGGGCAGACAGAGGAGACCTATAAAATATAATCCTCCCAAGTGGGAATGACAGGGGGCATTTATTCCTCAGAGTGGTATTTACTGCCTTCCCACAATGTTTGCACTAACTGGCAGCTCTGCCTAGCTAGACTGCTGTGTCAACACCTGCAGGTGGGAGCATGTGGCTATGTGCAAGGAAAGGGAAAAAGAAGAGAGAGAAAAAATATTAAAAGGAAAAATGGTTTTACTTTTCACCTTTTTCTGTGTGCTTTTTACCTTTTGCAGAGTAGAAACCTTTCTGTGCTGATACCAGGAGGAGATTCCTAATGATTAATTGATTTTGCTGTCAAATGTAGGAATTATGTGCACGAGTCATGCATAAGTGAGGGGTACTGGCTATTTTTTTCCTAACAGTAAAACTTTTTTTTTCTCCCTTGATTCCCAACAACCGGCAAAAAACAGATGCACAAACAAGGAGAGGAAGAGAAGCAAACAAAAGAAGTGTAAAAACCCCGAGACATCAGAAACACAGCCTAGCCCATAATTCTGGGGAAGTACACAATTTGTCCTGACCTTTATAGGTTTTCAGGCTTGAGTGAAACGCAGAGGCTAAGAGAACCTTGCAAAGCTTCGCCGCTGCCAAGTTACACCTTCTCTTGATGCACTTTTCCCAGCAGTGTTTCTTGTCTCATGCTGCCTCACACATATCCTAACAGAAGCATTGTATTTATTCATCTGGGATTGCAGAAAATACTTCAGGGTGAAAATCCCATGTTGTTACCTCCAGCCATGCCATGAACAATGTTCTGCTCATCACATCAACTCAATTGCACTATTCAGACCAGCAACAGCCTACTGCAAAGAACGAACAGGATTTCTGCTTTGCTTTCCTTCAGAAAAATGAAGCTCCGACTTCATTTTTGCAGACACCCCTTAGGAGCCAACCTGGTCTCATTTTTGTAGGTACTTACAAACACCCTCAACCTCTGGTGTTCCAGCAATTGTGTACTGATCCTCATGAAATCTCTGGCAGGTAGAACAGAACTAAGTGATCATTCCTGGAAAGCCAATTACTAAATCCCCAAAACAGACCTTGAACACATAGGTGTTTGTGGCAGTTGTAAAACCTCCACCTGGCTTCTACTCCAAAGCCAGTTGGCACCTAAGGTGATTCTATTGGTGATCTTTATGCTCATACATTATTGAGGCACCAATATTACTGCAATTAAGCACATGTGTAACCATTTAACACTGGCAGATGTTCAGAACTTCCTTCACAGATATACTCTGGCTAAATTTGCATGCAAGATACACTCTCTCTGCCTCATCTTCTGGGTCTTACAGGCAGTGCTCTAAATCTTCCATATTTCTTATGTAATACCATCACACAAGGATCCCCATCCACAGGCACCTTGACACACTTAAGAGGTGGGCTCATGCAAACCTCATGAAGTTCAACAAGGTCAAGTGCAAGGTGCTGCACCAGTGTTGGGAAAAGCCTGAGCACAAATACAGGCTGGGTGGAGAATGGATTGAGAGCAGCCCTGAGGAGAAAGACTCAGTCCTTGTTGACAAGAAGTTGGGGTGTTGGTTGACGAGAAGCTCAACATGACTGGCAACGTACTCTAACAGCCCAGAATTCCAACAGTGTCCTGGGCTGCATCAATAGAAGTGTGTCCAGCAAGTCAGGGAGGTGATTCTCCCCCCCTGTTTTACTCCCCCTCTATTCACTCTCCCATGAAACACCAACCTGGAGTACTGTGTCCAGCTCTGAGGGCCCCAATATAAGGAGAATATGGACCTGCTGGAATGAGTCCAGAGAAGGGTGACAAAGATGAACAAAGGGCTGGAATACATCTCTTATGAAGACAGAGTGAGAGAATTGGGGCTGTTCAGCCTGGAAAGAAAAGGCTCCAGGGAGACCTTACAGAAACTTGGATAAAACAAAATATAAAGAAAAAAATTAGACTTTTTTTCCACTGACAACTCTAGCTTCTATATTTAGATTTATCATTCAGTAATGCAAGAGAGGCATTCCACACAACAAATTCAATATTACAAAAATGTAAAAAGGAAAACTGTATAATACAGCTAACTCTAAGTAGACAGGGTTTTGTCATAAAATAAGAGGGGGAAACAAAAAAACCAAAAACCTGATTCCTACAGAAGTAGAAGACAAAGACTAAACCTCAGATCTGTTAAAAATTGACATATGCTAACCTCCTAAGTGTACATTCCAGATGATATTTCTGCTTCTCTAGAAATGGCAAGGAACTGGATGTCATGTTCCAGACTAATTTCAGCTTCTTATGCGCAAGGCTTGGAGGAGCATGAATCCAGAAACAGAACTTAATCCCCGATTACCTTCCAGCTCCTTCAACCAAAGCCTCACTGTCTCATTTGAACATTTGAAACTATTCTGCATTTATAAAGTCCCCAGCATCTCAGACTCAAAATTATTTATATTCTTCCAACTCTTCTTCTGATTTAAGAGAATGTTACAATCCCCGTTTTGCAAATAAGATAAAGTTCCAAAAAAATTTAAGAAGTCATCCAAGAATTAACCAAGACTGTTACAAACCCAGGTCTCCAAATCTCAGTTCATGCTCTAACCACCATATTCTTCCATTCCACTGTGCAAAGTCCTGTATAGGCACAACCTTATACCAGATAGGCAGCGATAGCAGCTACCTAAATATTTAGTATAGCTTCTTTTCAGTTCTTTTCTTCTTTGGTGAATGGATATCCAATTTTAAGCTCATCCAAATATGCGAAAGCAGGATAAGAAGAGGAAAAGGAAGGGACAGCATTCCTGTCTGAAGATTTTATATAAGAAGAGTCACACTGCAGATGCAACGGATGAGGCTACAGAGGAACAAATAAAGTTTTCATTGAAGAAAAATGTCTAAAGACAAGTGCTTTGGGGTAGGATTCCAGTGCTGCAGGGTTCAAGCTTTTTGGCCTTTCCTGCAAATATACTGTCCAATGGAGATAGTTTTCTCTTGTGAAAAACCTTCATGGAACTATCAGAGTGGATAATTCCACTTAGGGGAAAAAAGAATTAGGAAAGGGAAAACAAGCCACCCTCTCTGCTCTCAGCTGATGTTTGAGCTTCTAAGCATTTGCACTTGAAAGTCTTTGAGCACCTTTGAAGTTAGATGTGAGAGATTTTCAGACTGCTTTCTCTACCGATGGCTCTGAGGACCCCAAATTTTACAAGGTGGTTTCTAAAATAAATTCCTCTCCATAGCATCCTCAGTTCACCCCACTGAAGTATATAACCACCCAATCCCTACAGTCCTCTCTGCAATACTCCTCTCCCAAGACTCCCAGAATCCAGGTACTCTATGTAGAAAGTCCTCTTCACTCTGGAAGTCAGCAGAGGTAAATATGCATTACCCTGCACTTCAGAAATTTTTAATTTGGTCTTAGGGATAAACTTTACTCTTTCAAATGAGTTATGAAGACACATAGACCATGATGTCTGAGTACAGAATGGTGGACACTAAGAGCCCTAAAGGACACAAAATCAGTAGGAGTGGTAATCAAGCAATAAAACTGAGTCATCAAGATCGAGAGTTGGCCACCTATATAGATAAATCTGACATAGATTTAAAACACCTCATGCTAAGAAATAACTTTTCTAAGGCCACGTGGCATTCAACACAGTGAGTTACTGAATTGCCAGTTCTATTCACTGAGCAATCCCACAGCAGTCCGTGTCTGTTGCTAACTCACATGCAGGTTCTTCTTTCCCTTCAATAGGCTAACACACTAGCCTGGTTATGCAACACAAGAGTTCCATTTTTTACCTCTTCAAGCCCCTATACTCTATTTTGCACCACAGTCAAAGAGCAAAACAAACAAGTGAGCCAAAAGGACAGGACATCTATAAAATTATCCCATAGCCTTGAAATTTTCAGCCTTTGAGTCTCCAGTCTCCTGCAGCAGAACAAATTCCGCATGCCCTCCCAGCGCTGCAGGGAGGAGCATTAGCCTATTGGTAGGTATAGCCCACAGTTTCCTTTGCAGAACCCAGCTGTGCTGAATAAATAAATCACCTGCGGCCATTTATGTGCAAATAACCTGTGCCAAGGGGCCTTTTGGAAGAAAAGCTTCAATCTATGCTCACAGCAGCGCTGGCGTAATGGGAGCAAATAAACACGCATGCTGTCCTCCCCGTTCCTTCTTCCCCCCCCACAGCGCTTTTGTAACACAGCACTTTGCCTTGCTGTGTTAAGGCTGAGAAGCAGAATTTTGCATTAAATAGTCGGCTGTTACAGAGGAGAAAGAGCTACAAAGTGCACTTAACAAAACCCACCCTCTACTCCAGAGCTGGGACGTTAAAACCAGAGATGAGTGAACATGTCTCATTTCCCCATCTGTAACCGATTCCCTTGACAGGCCCCATTAAAAAGCCAACCAATTCTGGCACTCCAGCTCTCAGAGGGGCCCTGCAACACAGTTATTAAATAAAGTACACTGGCTTTCACTGTGGATGGGGATTGCTTAACATAAGTGCAGCACTTGGAGATTAAGGGGAAGCAGAGAAACGAAGGGTTTGAGCCTCTGGATTCTTTCACTGCAGGCACCCACTCTCCTCTGCTGCTGAAGTCAAAGCCCTTCCTCTGCCTTCACAGCTCCAGGCTTTTCTCATTTTCTTTCAAGTCTTAACTCTGAACAAGGTAAATTCAAAATAATTACACCACTAGTCTCAGGAGTCTCACTCCTTACAGGTCTTATACATGTGCTCTCACTATCCACTGGGAACACTGTGTTTATAGGCATACACATGGGCTCCCATCCAGCCTTTTCCCATCCAGTTTTTTTCCTGAAAGCTGACTGGATTAAAAAAAAAAACAAAACCAAAACCAAAAAACCAAAAACAAACCAACCAACCAACCAAAAACCAAACCAAAACATTTCTCCTTTTTTTTTTTTTTTTTTTTTTTTTAAGTTTTAAAACCAGTTGTGCTTTGGCTGTGCACTTGCCCCTGATGCGTCTGCTTTCCATGAATATTCTGGTGAGCAAATTCTTAACAAGTTCATTCCTGGAAACATCAATTACCAGAGGACATGGAACAAGAAAGCTAATTCCAGACTCCAGGGGTAGCTGCCCTGGCAGGTTTCTCTCCCCTGACTTTATTCCCTGAGTAGGATGGCATGAAAGGTACCCTGAGGCCTCAAGCTGCTTTGGTATCCTTATGACAAATTGTTTGTTATTGGACCAAGAGCTATGCATACATTGCCTAGGGAGTTTCAAATCAAAAGAAATCATCTTGACAGATTTCAGTTTGTTATCTGTTTGTGACTATTTCTAGTTGGGTATTTGTCAGGCTCACTGATATCCATTTCCCCCACAAACACCAGACAACCACTACCTTTTGTCAGTGCCAAAGGTTTCTCATGGACCTGGATCCCTTCCCAAATGGGAAGTTGCTGTGTGTGTTCCCCTGCTGAGGCTGTGCTGCCGTACAAAGCAAGGTCAAACTTCATCTTGCCTGCCTAACTTGGGTTTCTGTTAATTCCTCACCCAGTGCAGACAACCCACTTCCCCTCCCTGCCCCCACGAAACTACATGGCTGTAAGGGGCAGAAAAAGGTATGGGAAGAGAACTTCATTTGCAAAAGCTGAAGGATCTACATCCACCCTACCTTCCAACACAGCCTGCCAAACCAGGCCACCAGCAGCACAGCCTGTTCCAGTCTACAGTTCCCCCACTTCCCTAAGCACACATGGATGGGGCTGGGGCTCTCTCCATGAAGGCAGGGTTAACAAACTTCCAAGGGGCCAGGCAGTGGGAGATATGTTTCCCCTCCTCCCTTCCCCAAGGAGCATACCCCACTTTACTTGCAATCACAGATTTATCAGGTTGCTCAAAAAACTGCAGGATGACCGGGGAATAAGGACAATGGTATCTCTAAAGTATTTTCCTCAGCTGAAGCTGATCCCATATCCCTACAAGTATTCCCCTAGACAGAGAGGTTTCCAATGTTAAATGAGTATGGTTAAAGAAAAAACAGTACATAAAAGTAAAAAACAAAGCTTTTAACAAACCTTATCAGTGTCAGAGTTGATACTTATTTCAAGCTTTTTTTTTTTTCCTTTTCTTCTTCCTTTTTTTTTTTTCCCCTCAAATGCTCAACAACAAATAGGTAGACAAAAAAAATTAAAAAAATAAATAGACATCCCAACTCAGTATGGGACTAACTAGCAACAAACCCCTGGAGGGCAATGTGATCCAGTTGGGCTCCACTGACTCACTTCCAGCCTAAGCAAGCATTACAGAAGCCACAGCAAACTAGGCTCTGCTCTCACTACTAGAGGGAGCCGCATGACTTCCCCAGTTCCCAAAAGCTGCTAAAATTCTGCCAAGAGAGTGTCTTCCTAATTTGCATTATCTTGGTCATTTACAATTCATCCAAACAGAGCTGGCAATTAGTGGTTGTTGGTAAATGCTGCAGTGAGCTCCAATCAGCGCTTTGCTGCTCTGGCGCTCTCTATTTACAAATTCTTTCAGTTATGGGCATATTAGAAAACCAGTTTTGACAGTTTCTGTCCCATGAAGTTACAGTTTTCCCCAATTACAGCAGATAACGAGAAGACCAAGCTCACTAAAACATACAGTCCTGTGACCCCAGGACTCCCAATTTGTGGGAGAACACTGAATATCATGATATGCACATTGACTGAACAGGTGCAGGGCCACCAAGCTGACTGAGCTGAGGCAAGGGATGGACACAGTGTTTCTTAGGAAAGTTAAACTGCCTCTTTACTGTAGGTGCAAAAAAACCCATCGTGAATCATCATGGAATCACCTAATCCTCACCTGGACAAGCCTATGACAGCTGGGGAGAATTATCAATAGCTTCTCTTCCAAGCCCTGAAGCCTGAGTAGCTGGGAGGTAGCAGCAAGATACAATGCAAGGTAAAGGAGGGGGGAGCCGGTGGGAGCAAGATGGGAACATCAGCTGTGAAGGGAGGGATCTAATGCATGTCAAGACATAAATGTAAGTAGACAGAGCTCCTACATTATCTAACCACTGCCCTCCTCACTGTGCACCATCCTGCATGGTAGGCCTTTCATTGCTGTTGCTGTGAAAGCCTCCCCTCTGTGTGTCCTGCCTTTTGAACAGCCTTTTTGCATCTCTCTGCCTCATTTACTCCCCCTCTCAGTTCAGTTCCTCTCCTGACAGCATCTCTTATTCTCCTTTGCCAACCATCCTGCAGTTTTTCCTCCTTTTGATCTCATTTCTCTCCATCAAGTATTTAGGATTCCCACTGGTAAGAGATGGGCAGCGTAACGCTACAAAACAGCATTTCAGAGCCAGTTCAGATTTGCCAGTTGACAGCACTACTGACTGAAACAAGAGGCACTGAAGAGACTCATACAGTTGCAGGGACATTTGCAGTCTCCTAGCTTGGATAAGATGGAAAAATGCCACTTCCATATTCCCTTACTCAATAAAGAGTTTTTTAGCTTTATTTGTTGCCCCAGAATACTGGTTAACATTGCTGTGTGAAAGCCACCACTGCATCCATCCCCAGAAATTGCTGATTCCCAACAGTAGCTGCATATGCAGAGTATCTTTGAGATGCAGAGGACTAAAAAGAGTGTGTTCAGATAAAACCTCTGACTGTCTTTATTTCCTTTACCCATGCTTTGTCCGAGACACATTGCATTTTGATCTTTGGCTACGTGCAAACAAAGAGGTTAAAAAGATGAGGGAAGGACACTAGTTTGTCTAACAGTGACTGAAACTGGACATAGCTGAAATTACAGTTTTATATAGAAAGCTGATGAGGAAACTGCACAAGGAACTGCATAAGCCAGCGCAGCTGCTGGCAAGAACATCACTTTCTTCACAGTCACAAATGGTTTCCAGGACCCTCCAAGGCCACAATTCATTATCCAGTGAAATGTTTCATCCATTTTCACCATGCTATGAAACAAATGGAGCAGAGCGCCATGGATCACAATCCATGCCATGGATCACAATGGAGCCAGCACAGCTCAGCAACAGAACAAAAAAATTCCTTATATTACCTTCCCAACCTCTCTTGGCCTGGCTTCCCCTGTCCAATGCATATCTTAAAGACAAGCCAACACAAGCACTACAGCTGAAGCCTGAAACAAATGCAAAGACTTATTTCTCATCCAAAATCCAATGCAACAACTCATCTAGAGACACTGCTTATACAAACACTGCCTAGAGGCCGGGCAAAGTGGCTGCCCTGGTTGTGCCATTGTAGCCAAAAAACACACGCCATATGGCCTTGATGCTGTTCTACTGTCCACAGCCTGCAGCCCCCATGACCAGCAATTCAGGCATGAGATTCATCAGTCACGAAAAGCACAGGGCACCTGGTACTGTTCCCACCACTCCGTGCTAACTCTGGGTTTCTGCTGGACCCATTTCCCCTAACCATTCCCCACAAGCAGGACACAAAGCAGCAGGCCAAAATCTAGCAGCTTTAAACCATACCAGACAAGATGAGGAAGTTAAGGGCCTTCAGTCTCCTGTGCTCAGCAGCAATTAATTTAAAGTGGTCTAGAGAAAGATGAAAACTCCACCCTAATGGTCAACTGGTGCGTGAGAGAGAAAATGAGCCATTTCATGGTCCCTGTGGTTATCGTCTGCCACAAAGCATAAGATTTGATTACCTCTATCTTAACACATAATTACAAATGGTCATAAAATTATCCAGGCCGTTTTTAAAATGCTTTTATAATAATTGACTTGATGACCTCCTGGGGCAACAGAGGCTGTAAGCAGTAAAAACCAAGCTTATTCTACATTAACATACCTGTGCCTTATAATTATAATATCCTACAAAAAAAAGAAAGACTGATATATGGATATCCTCTTTGGAGTAACATCAAAGGCTGGCACTCAAAAGAGGATACAAAAGAATCCCAAACAAACTACACAAAATCACCTGTGCACAACTAAATCATGGCAGCAGCAGAGTGTAGCAATGATTGCTGGAAAAGGATCAGGCACATTCACTTCCACAGGAAATCTGCCAGGCCAGACCTCCACAGCTCACCATTCTAACAGTGAAATACAACCTTGGTTTTGTCATCTAGAATATGTACATGAAGGTCATGATTGTAGATCCTAGGGTAAATGTTGTATTTCTGGCTAAGTTGCTGATTCTGTTCCACTTGCCCATTCCTCATCTCATCTATAAAATAAGAATTAGGGAAATTCTATTTCTCTGGAGCAGAGGTGTTAAAAAACAGCCTACAAGCTAAGTGCTAGCAATAGAGCTGTTCATACTGTACAGATGTGAAATGAATTGAGCTCCAACTGCAAGGACTTATACTGCATCTTGTAGTGTTTGTAGCCAAAACATCCATTTATTTCTTCTGTGAACCCAAACCTACATGTTCCTGCCTCAGCATTGAGTTCCATGCTATTCTGGAGATGTGCAGGCAGAGTTAAGGCTGAGTCATTGTTCATGGGAAGATTGAGCAAGGACTTGAGGCAAGGCTTTTTACACTTGTCTCCCTCCCCCCATTCTCAGAGCTTCTCAAAGAAGCAAGGGACATATTTTGCCTTTTTTTTTTTTTCCATTAGCCTGAACTGGCTGTCCCTTCCCATGAATTAGCTACTCGCCATGTCAAGGCAGCCAACAGGGAGAATCCAAGCCAAAAGCCAAATTCTGAAGGAACTCAGCAACATAGAGCTGTCCTTAACACTACTGCAGGTAAAAGGTATCAGGTCTGCCCCTTCCCTATAGATATACAGGCCTAAGTACAATGGCAGCAGCTGTAGCCACAATTGCAAATGTTATTTGCCCAGAAAAAAAGACAGTGCCACACACTCTCAATAACTGAGCAGAAGATCAGCAGCAACATACAGAGCTATGGGGAAGAGATGAGAGAGGGAAAAAAAAAGTTGGAAGTGACACTGCAGTCACAAAAAGCTTGGATCAGACTTCCTAGAAACTAAACACAACACAGGTGCCTTCTTGCTTTCCTCACCTACCACCTCTCCACCTCCATGAGACAGTGGTCTTACTAGGTGGCCAACAGTACTGCGTAATGAAAGTAAGAAGCATCCCAGCATCACAGTTTCAGTCAAGGCAGAAACACATCCCTCAAAGCCAGGCATGTGAAAGAGGCAAAACAGTTCCTGTGCAAGTGACAAGATCATCATGCAAGTCTGTTTTGAGCTGAATAAATTCATGGTGACTCCGTGAAATTCTGAGAGATCTAGGAAAAAATTGGAGTTCTCAGATCCCAAGCCTGTGCTCGAATCACAGCAGAGAAACCACAAAGCAGAGGAAATCTTCACAGTGACAAATGGGGATAGAAAAACCCAAAGACAAGGCAGATTTGTCAAGGCAGTAGCTGACTGTTCCCCAATCCTATCAGAGAGGTAATTCACTTTGCCCTCCCCTTCAATTTGTGTTCCTAAGGAATCAGCTATCACAGGGTGCTTACAGTGTCCTGGTTTCACCTGATACCAGATTCTCCCAAATTAACCACAGCCCTACAGGTTATGAAACAGCCCGAAGCAGGTCACTACATAACTGACTCATGCAGCTGGATTCATCATGGATTTACCTGGGTTAAGGGGCTTGGAGGGGCCAGACTTGGAAGGTAAACTTGAAGCAAGAAACATAATGTAAGGAAGCCATGGCCAGCTCATTAACCCTATCCCATGTTACCGTGTGGGGTCTGCTGGGTGCCAGCATAAGGCACTGCAGCAGAAGCAGAGGGAGGGTGCCCTACATGACTGCAGGGGCTCCAGAGTGACAGGAGGGGAGAGGCAGAGCTTGTTTTTTCTTTCCACAGAGAAGGAAGATAAGGAGAAGGAAAAAAGTTTGACAATAATAATTTTCTACATTTATGAAGAGCTGAGAGAAACTTTGTCTGCTCAACAGCCATTTCCCACTAAGCTGTCTCCCCACTGCGAGGTTTCTACCTCATGCCTGACTGACTCTCCTCTTGATTTCTAGTAATTAGGAGCCTTCCAGCCTGCCCAGAAAAAAAACCCTCTGCTTGAAGCATCCTTCTTTTCAGGAACCAATTGGGTACTATTATCCCACTGATTTTTAAAAACCTGTGGCTGTACATTGGAGACACAGGTGATGGGTCCACGCTACTCGGTTCTCCATACATTTCCCCTCCAAATTCAGCCCTTGCAAGGAAACAGAATGGATAATAAAATACAGAGGGAAACAGATAAATCAGAGCACTTCATTCAAACACTGAG
Source organism: Cephalopterus ornatus (assembly GCA_013396775.1). NCBI lineage: Eukaryota > Metazoa > Chordata > Aves > Passeriformes > Cotingidae > Cephalopterus > Cephalopterus ornatus. The sequence continues at coordinate 613,356 of VZRE01009144.1, forward strand.
ACAGGACATTGCTCAAGGAAGAGGATTCACCTGCCCTCAGCGATGGAGTGATGAGAATCACTACAGGCACCCCCAGGAAACCTCTGCCTTTAAAATAGTCTGTATTTTACCCATGTGTGTCCATGTGTGCCTGTAATAAAAATAATTGCTGCTTGTAATCATTAGAGATGAGCAAGGCAAAGGCTGTGCTTTAATAAGCCAATATGGATTTCATGTTCTGCTTGCTCTCTGAGCAGCAGCAATTGCTATTTCCTTTGGAGATTGATTTTGCCTTAGGCTTGGTCTTAAGAGGTTATCTGATGGATTTTAGTTATTTGGGAAAAGGGGACAAAGGGCAGGCCTCCCTTGAAGTGAAGATAAAAACGATTGTGTGCGCATCCTTTCTGCGGTTCTTTTGGTTCATTTTTCCATAAGATTTCAAAACAGCAGCCTGAAAGGAAGAGAGAGCTAGTGGCAGGCAAGATGGGGTTACAAATATCGCAAACAAGATAGTTTTCTCTACAGACTCTACTCTATATAGGGTCTCTGTGTTGGAAAAGAAGCAATGCTGTAATAGATGAGGTCATATCTGGGGGGCCAGACTGAGGTGCCCTGAACAGTGAATTCTGAAAATCTGAGTCCTGCCAGTCTCAAACACTAAACGGACCAAAATTACAGACCACTTCAAGTGCTTCCTCTTCTGCAATGCTGTTAAGTCTTTTTCACTCATGGTCATGGGTGACCTCCTAAAGCAAAGGTGACTACTCCTAGGGCTTTCCTTGGTGTAGGACAGTATCCAGAATACTGATCCCTATGAAATTACCTAGACTTGTCGAGCAGCATATGAGAAAGTTGCTCTGAGAAACAGTAGCCATCGGGCTTTTCCTTCCCCTATGAAGTCAGGCATTTACCCTCAGTAGGGTCCAGAAATAATAGTGTTCCAGGTTTGACATGTCTGAATTTCCTTTCCTCCTCCACACCAACTCTCTGATGTTACTGCTGGCTTTTACCTTCCCATGCCATAATGAATCTTAAGTGTTTTTACATCTAACCTTGAACACAATCAAAAGAGGAAATTAATGAGGAAGAGTAGAAGAAAGAGGAGAAAGCACAGGTGGGGGAAAATGAAAGACTTTAGATGACAGTTTGTGTATGTTTTTGTGTGAGTGAGAGAAAGCACATGAGCATGACTGGAAAGATGTACAGAAGAAATATGTAACAAAGGCAGGCAGGTTATCTGTCATTCAGCCTGTCCTCCATTAGTTTCCAGCTCTCTCATCCTTGTCTCCTCCTTTTCACTAAACTCTTTTATTTCTCGTCTTTCCAAGAGGATCAATGGAACAGTTCTCTCTTTGTATAGGAGGGGGTAAATAAAAAAAGGATTGCAGGGAGGAGGGGAGATGAACGAGTGTAGGGGGGTGGGAGATGGAACCTCCAAACTCTCATTTACCCACTGGAGCAGAGAAGTGAGGAAAAAAGTTCACACCATTAAGCTAAAACAAATGCTACAGAAACAAATACTCCACTTGTGAACTTCATTGTCTCTGCCCAAACATGCGCAAGTGTGAACTGTTCTCACATGCCTCAGACTTTCCTCTTAGCTGCACAAACAGAAGGGAAAGGCCCCTGGCCAGCAGTTTGACTTTTACCACATGACAAGGCGCACTGGCGTTGATGATGGAACTGATAATAAAGGCACTGCAGATGACAAACACTGTGGCAGCTCAGGCTTCTGCTGTGATGAATAATCTCCTTGCAGAGTTTCAACTCATTTATTTTGCCAAATCCTGTTTTTAAGAAGAACTGCTGTGCATTTGGCGACACTGCACATGCTAAAGACTGGGAAACACTGGAAAGCAACTGGGTGAAGTGGCTGTGGGTGCTAGTGAATTTCTGCAATTCCTGACAGCACCTTGTCCTGGAAGCAGCTGGGACAGGGAGGAGCTGTGCTTCTGGATCTAAGGCAGCAGGAGACTACAAATGCAACAGTTTTAAATAGCAAGCTTTGATCAGTTCCCTAGCGACATAGCTTTTGTGCTGTGGCATATGTTCTTCATCTGTCTGGGACCAGAGCATCCTATGCCTGCTGTTTTTACCTGTTCCTGCTGCAAGAAGCTATGAGTAGAGTAGCTGTGAGCTCCTCACTGAAAAAAATACAAATGGCATGTTACATCCTGGATGCCATTAGAGACTTTTTTAAAAAAAAAAATAGTTTTGCTTATAAGTGTAAAATAATTAATCTGCATGTTTTTCAAACTACTACTGATGCAATGGCTTGTTTATGCAAAATAGCCAAGTGTACAAAAATTAAATGCATCCCTAACTTTCTTCTTTTCCTCTTGCTGACAGCTGGTATGGTTTAGGATTATCTCATTGGTAGTTTGCAGTGGACATGACACCCGTGTGATGTAATTAAGATAATATATTCAGTAATAATCTTGTACTTGCAGTTCAGCTAGTGATGGTTTGCCTCTACTGAAGACAACTTACCTTAAAAAAACAAAGCAGCCAACAAGAAGGTGATGTCTCCAGTTATTTAATTTGTAAAATTACTAAAGAACAGGAGAGCAAATTTTTAGTCTGAAGCAATTAAGCGGAGCTAGTGAAAACACACACTTGGGCTACTACAAAACTGTATCAGAAGATGGACAGCGACCTGTAAGCTCTGATGTCAGCCTTTGTCCCCTGTTGAACAGGCTGTCATCGAGCACTATAAGCAGTGTAGCTACCCAGGTGAGTGACATGATGAAGAAACACAAACTAAAGTCAGGCAAAGCTCTGTGTGACGAGGACAACTGCTGAGGTTTTTTACATGTGTACGTAAGGGATCTCCTGCTTAGGAAGGGTCATTGCACTGTTACTGCTTGGTGAAGGAAGTAAGAAAAAAGGGAGAAGAAAGTTGACAAGAGGAAATGGCTTCAAGTTGTGCCAGGGGAGGTTCAGGTTGGACATCAGGAAGAATTTCATCACTGAAAGGGTGCTTAAGCATTGGAAAGAGATCCCCAGGGAAACAAGGGAGTCACCATCTCTGGGAGTGTTCAAGGAATGACTGGACGTGGCTATGGTTTAGTTGACAGGGGTGTTTGATCACAGGTTGGACTCTATGACCTTGGAGGTCTTTACCAACTTGAGTAATCCTATTCTATTCTATTCCATTGTATGATACCAAGTGTGGAAGTGAGAGGTGGAGCAAAAAAGAGAGGGTCTTTCTTGCTTTCCAGTCCCCAAGGAAACAAGCTTTCCTATAACAATGATGAAGTAAACAGGCATCCCAGAAGAAACATGCATCCTTGAAACGTTCATTTATATTTAATACTTGAATGTTTACAAAACTAGAGGTGAAGGCCAGCATCCTGCAATGACTTTATTTGCTTAGCGTTATACTTGGTGTCGTCTCCATGGAATCACTGCCTCCCCCCACATGCCTTTTGGCACCTGTCCCAGGGGCAAAAGGAAATGTAGTGACAACACAACAAGCAGAGAAGAGCAAGTCTACCACTTGAACAAGAACTGACTGCATCAGATACAAAGACACTGCGTGCATGAGCAGAATAGCGCTGGTGTGTGCACACAGCTTCAGTGCACTGGGAGAAAACCAAGCAGTGTTTTTGAAGGCCCTAGGTCTCCTCAGAGAAAATTATTAAATAAATAATAAGAAAATCACCCTGTCTGTCAGAAATTAGTTTAGTGATGTCCCTGAGGAAAAGGCATTTGTTTGAGGATTATTTGGCCTAAATGAAAGAAAAAAAAGAAAAAGAAAAAAAAAGTAGGGGTGATGCCAGAAATGATGGCATGAATAAGCATGCAGACACGCTGTAACATTAGTGAATGTAAGAAGGTGCTGCTTTGGCAAAGGACAAGTATTCTGTTTAGATTAGAAAAGATGTCAAGAAAAACACAACCACAACTCTCTTCATTACAATACCTATTTCAGGCAAAAGTACTATTGTTTCAAAAGCTCATGGCCAGGTCTCATGCTTTTATGACCCACTGTAGCCACTACTACTGAGCTTTTCCCAGCACAGACCCATCTGGGGACACTGGCAGCTGCATGCTCCCTGTAGGCGAGAACCTCAGCAACCTCTCCTGATCTTTGCTGGGGTACAGAGGGAGAAGTAGGGAACATTTCCACAGGCCAGGCTATGCCTAGCTCCTAGAATCAAGTAAACAGCTTGTTGTCTCCACACAAATCTGTGCTGTGGCACATTCCCTGCCTGACTGTAATCACTGTATAGCAACACACTGCTGGTGGGAAAGCCACATCCCGCCCCAGCAACTGCTGCATGCTTTAGTGGATGGGAGCTGCCCTTGTGAGATGATGCCAACTCTCAGCCTACGTCAGAAAATACCGAGTCGTGTAGCAAATGACCAGCAGTCATTAGGTTCAGTCCAGAGGGAAACAAAGATCTCAAAAGGGCTGCATGGATCACTGTTAGCATCTAGAGAAGAGGCCAAGGCTCTGAAGAGTACTTTTTTCTCAAAGTCCATACCAGAGGCTTACATAAGAGGCTATAATCAATGAAAATGGCTATATGGAAAAAGTATACAAGATAAGGGGAAATCACCTATGTCCCAGCACTGGCAGAAAACTCATTCAGTCAAGATGCTAAGGCTATCCCACATTATGTTTCAAACTGGTATTTTATTTCTTTACGTAAGTGTGAAGGGAAACTGACTCCAAAACACCATTCACAGAATCTCTCATTTGCATACTAAAAGCGACAAGTCTGTCTGTTCTGCTTATTCTGTTCTTTAATTATCCTAACGAAAGCAAATGTGAATCCCCAAGGGTTTGGTCCCTTTCTGACAGATCGCTTTTAAACTCAGAGACAAGGGAGACAAGCAGCCATCAAACCCCTCGGTTTTTAACTTGCACATCTGGGGAAGAGCCCCCTGGTATCTTGTGCAAAGCGGACAATATGCTGTAGCAAGAAGAATAAGCAAGAGCTCTAATTTTCTGCCATGTGAAAAGCCCATGAAAAACCAGCTTAGGCTCCAGAAAAAATGAGCGGCCAATGGGTTCAGGCCACACAGCCCTTTTAAGATGCTCAATATATTACAGGACGGTCCATCCAAATGCTCCATCCAAACAGAGCATTAGTTGTTTGGTATGTTTCTAAAAATTCCCACTCAGAATCAGTTTAAATTGCACGCAAAGTGAGAGCAATAGCTTTGTTTCATATAGCTCTTTGTGAGGGGCACTGGTTAAGTCAAGAAGCCAGGACTTGAGAGAGCTGAGTCCTTTTCCAAGTTCGACAACACATTTGCTACTTCCTTTGAACACACTCCTTTCTCTAAGGCAGAGTATTAGAAGACAAACTTTCTTCCTACAAAGAATCTGTATGACACCCAGCAGAAAGAGGCCTCTAGCTGCTACTGCAATGTAAATAATAAATGAGTGAAATAATAAATAGAAATAAGGCATTCTGTTGCAAACAAAGCCAACATATTAGTGAACGTGTTCAGTTCTTTTAAAGCATATCTAAACACCAGTCTAAGCTCCAATGCTAAAACACAGTGCCTCTTTTAAAGCTCCAGAGAAAGCAACAGACTTCTGTCTGTGGCCAGCTCTTTTCCAGCTTGAACCCTTCCAAGGGTTCATATTGATAAACAACTAGAATTGTTCATGTAAAGGTACAATATCATCCTTAATTGTTTCAAATTCCATTTCTGCTGCTTAGACCTAGGATGCCTCAGGCTGCTCTCAGCATCACCCATAAAAACTCAGTGGGTTTCATTACAGCTGTGGTGAATTCAACCAGCAGAATTTGCCTCATGCTGCTCTGAACAAGAGCACCACCACCAGACATTCTAGTTGTTAACCACTCTGTCCAGAGCCTGGTGGGTATTAGTATCTGAGAGGAGGAATGTGGTTCACTAGACAAGGCAGCACTGCAAGACTCATAATGCCTGGATTCTCCTACCAGGGCACCCACTGAACTGATGCAGGAATGAGAACAACCTGCTTTATTTCTTCATGCCCTCATTTTCTACCAGTTTACTCAGACAACCTCTTGTTGCATGTAGATGGAATTCCAGGAATCTCACCTTGATTGAATGCTCTGGGTGCTGCTGTGATACATAATCACAGCCCAAAAAAAAAAAAAAAAAAAAAAACACACAAAAAAAAAAAAAAAAACACACAAAAAAAAAAAAAAAAACACAAAAAAAAACACCAACCAAAAAAAAAACCACAAAAAACCCCCCACCTTTGTTCTGTTTGAGGCAAGATAACCTGTCTAAACCTTTGTGCACACATTGCTGTCCCAAGTGACACCACAGGATCATCCAATATTCTGATAATAACAATGAAAACACATTTTAACAGCAGCTGGATGAAACACAAGCATGAAAAATTCCTGTATCTATCCCCTTGCCCCCTTCACCTGGGCTGTGTTGAGTCAGGATAAACCAGTAGCCATTCAAAGAAGCATCATGAATTTCACCCGCTGAAAAAGAAGGGACAAGAAGAATGATTTCTCAAGTGTAAGTAAGCCAAGAATGAGACCGAGGGAAGAAGACCAATAGGATTGATTTGTAATGACAAGTGACAAGTGATCACCATAAAGATATTCTTGGAACAGAATCCTGCTAATCTCTGCTATAATTCTAGTCCCAAATGGTTTGGCTCTGGCAGTACTTCTAGAAATGATATATGTGAAAGCATTGGTGATTGTCAAAAAAGAAGTTTTGCCCTGATAGTTACATTTTGGACTCATTGGGTTTGCTTGTGCCTTCCCCTGCCCCACTACCCTCCCCAGTCTGATTGGTTTTTTTTATAATCTAAGGTCAGCTGCAATTAGTATTTAGAAAAGAAAATGTTTATAATCTCTCGCTTTTATCATCATTAATAATGCAACAAATGTATTGAATGTGGGCAGACTTTTCAGCAATCTGTAGTGCTCTCCCCCTCTGGCTCAGAAAATATGCACCTCTTGAGAGAAAATCTATTTCATTAGAGACCTGATAAAATGCCTGGAAATGACAACATAAATAAGCATTTAAGTGCTGCTCCCTCTTTTACTCTGAAGTCTTTTCCAGCTGAGAAAAGCGAGAAAGAAGCTGTAGTGGGATGGAGGGAGGGAGAGTTGATGAATATTTGATCACAATTGTCTTAAATAAATGCTTCTTCTAGACATACCCTCTTGACATATCAACTACGCTGTTAGTCTCACCTCTCTCATACCATCTTAAAGGCAAGTCCATGGTGCAACAAATCAAACTCAATGCTTCCTTTTCTTTTTGCTTCTCTCTTCTCTAGTGTGTTGTTTACACCGCTGTCATTTATTTTCTCTCTTTCCACCAACCCCTCCCCAAAATGCTTTGATAGGTAAACTAGAGTCTCTTCTCCAGCCTTACTGTCTGCTATGAAGGTGGTTTGAAGCGTAGGTTATGGTACTGGTCAGAGTGCTTAATCTTGCATGGCTGTGCTGAGCTTCTTTACAGGAGTCTCTCAGAAGGAGATGCCGAGGCTGGAGGTGGAGAACAAGGGAAGCAGCAAAACAACTGATCGAGGTCCTTACCTCAGACCTCCACGCCGTGCCTTCACCCAGTGATGGCTCACAGAGTGCATTTAAATGTTAAGCAAAACTGGGCACCAACACAAACTGCATTCATCTTGCTGTTTGTTCACAAAGCCCTCCCTTCAGGATCAGCAGAACCAAGAAAGGAAAGTAAGTGACTTTGGCCTGGGCTGAGATTTCTTTCACCCCCTGTAGCACCTATCAAGGAGGCAGTATGACACAAGCCTTCAGATTAAAACGGAAAGAAGACAGCCCTCCCCACACCAACAAACAAACCCAACTCTCACATGTACTTGTGCAGGGATAGGGAATTCCTGTAACACTCATCTCTGGAGTGCCTCTTGCCTAATTACCAGGCACCACACTAGCCAAATGCAGACTTCACACGCTTACCCTTGCTGTGTCTCAGTGAAGCAGCTCACCATCATTTTGCAAGTCAGGCAAAGTAATGCAATCATGAAGACCAAAACCAAAACTCACCAAGCATTTTTCTAGTGACTAAGTGGCAATAAAAGACTCACAAAGGGTACAACTAGCTCTTTTGGGATTTCAAGTGTTCTTGAGAAGCCCATACATATTTATTTTTTTCTAAGCTAAAGAATATATTAGTTTTTCAAATGCCTTCTCTGCATATGCACAAGTTGGTAGCCCAGATCCCTATGGATCTTGTTTCATTAAGCAACCACCAAATTCCTTGTTATACCTCCTACTTGACTAAAATCACACAGGAAATCTATCTAAAGCAAAGACCCTTATACAAACTTTTAATCCTAAACTGAAAACCACATAGTTTGGGGCATTTCTCCTTTACCACAGCTGACTCAGTCTGTAGCCCCACAGACACAATACCAGTTTTCCAAGTTAAAGAATTCAATCAAAGGAAGGAAGAACAGCATCTAAAAAGAGCTGAGGCCAAGAAATAAAGATTTTGTGCAAGTGATGTCTTTGGAGTCCATGTTAAATGCTAAGGCCATGCCATTCCATGAATCTCTTTGAAGGTGATAAGTTTAGCTGGATTATTCAGCTCTTAATAGTGGGAACTCTGTGAGGAACAGCAGGTTACGGAGGTCAGCTAGAAGGTTACTGAGGTCCACCTGGCAAACCTGCACTGTGGAAATTAATCAGAGGGGTCATGATGGCATTACAGAGGATATTCAGAGGCAGAAGGAAAATTGATAGGTTTCTCATATCAGTAAGACAGACAAGTCTCCTAGTTAACAGCAGGCTATGCAAAGGCCTCAGCTGTTATGCAGCACAGAGAGTCACAGTCCATAGCAGAAAGCTGTCAGGAGATGCCAAGTAGAAACCCATTGTTTAACCCCAGCCAACAACTAAATACCACACAGCTTCTCACTATTTTCTCCCCAGCTGGAAGAAGAATCAAAGGAAAAAAAAAAACAAAACAAAACACCAAACCTAAACCTTGTGGCTTGAGAGAAGAACAACCTAATAATTGAAAGAAAGAAAAATATAATGATAATAGTACTAATGATAATAATAATAATAATGAGAACAACTGGAATAAAAACCAAGATAAACAAAGGATGTACAACACAATTGCTCACCACCCACTGACCAATTCCAGACCATCCCTAAGCAGCCATCAGCCCCTCCTGGAAAACTCCCCCCAGTTTATAAACTGAGTATAACATTCGATGGTACGGAATATCCCTTTGGCCAGTTCGTATTAGCTGTCCTGGCCATGCTCCCTCACAGCTTCTCATGCACCCACTTGCTGGCAGAGCATGGGAAACTGAAAAGTCCTTAATTTAGGGTAAGCGTTACTTAGCAACAACTGTGTGTTATCAACACTATTCTCATACTGAAATAAAAACCCAGCACTGCACCAGCTACTAGGTAGAAAATTACCTCTATCCCAGCCAAAACCAGGACATCATTCAGAACAAGAATTGCAAGAACAAGTTTAGATGGAAGTGTTCAAAGCAAAAAAACCATCCTATTTGAAATGCTGTTGTTAGCCCAGCTCCCTTTGAAGCACAGAAACAAGGAAGGAATCAAGAACTCAAAAATGCTGTTGTCTGACTTGTCCTCCGAACTTCCAGCTCTCATCTCTACCTCATTTTCTGATAGGCTTCTAACTATCTCTGCCCTGACCACATCCTCTTTAAAGGATGTAAAAAAGTTTTAGTAAAGTTTAAAATTTAAAGGATGTTAAGAAAGTTATGCCCCTGTGCACGGTACCGTGAGCTCTTCTTTTCAAAGTATCCCTATATGAGTAATTTGTATTCATTCATGGAAGGCAAGACCTCTCTGTCTTTTACCAGCACACTCAGATGCAGTAGCTTCACACTCTTACCAAGCTATTTAATCTAAAGAAGGGAGTGGGAGAAGTTTGCAAATCATCGCAACAGCTAGTGGTGGAGAGTAGAACAGCTCCACATCCCAGCCTGAACTGAAATTGTCAAAAAAAAAACCAGGCTCCAGCACAAGTCAGAGGAAGTCACACTGCATAAAACGGCACATGAACAGCTTCAAGAGGGAGCAGGCTTTGACTGACACAGCCCTAGCACAGGCTGCGGTACCATGGACAGAAAGAGGTGAAGATGAGATGCCTTCCAGTGACTAGGCAGAGATACCACGTTTCTAAAATGTGTGCCCACTTCACCTTCTATTCTGGTTTTCTTCTGTAGAAAGGCCATTTCATGGGACTCATACCCATTATCCCAGGAGAGTTTTCTGGCCTGATCCTACCTTTTCATTTGCTTAGCAAGGCAAGAACTTACTGGTCCTCAAGCACAGGGACAAATCCTGGATCGAAGTGGAAAAAAATCCAGTGACTGGTGTTAATCAAATTGGACTATGAATCATATCTGGCCTGTGGTCTGCAAAAGAGAACAATTGCTTTCTTCCTGAATGCTAGAAATCTTGTCAGTGATTTCTCTGTAGGACAGAAACTAATGTTCTTTTCTTTTTCTTTCATTCCCCAAACAAACCCAATTGTTCTTGTCATGGAAGTAGTGCCACTAAACTCCTTACACTGTTCAACCCCACCAAGAAAATCACTTAGAGCCAAAGGTGTCTGTGCTGAAACTTCAGTCACGTCAATGGATGAAAAAGCCCAGATGAACCCGGTCCATTAAATCTGCTCGGAAAGAGATAGCAATGAAGAAAGAGAAGGAAAAAAGCCAAACCAACACCCAAACTAAAAATACCCTGGCACAAAAAGCTTGATCCTAGAGGTCACAGCTGCACATTAACATTTCCACCTTAATAAAAGCCCTAATCAAATCCTCAGTATTTAACATCTAGTTTCCACTTGGCACAAAAGAAAAAAAGAAAAAAGAAATATGAAAGGGGAAAGTAAAAAGGGAAGAGCAAGAAGAAACAATATTTTCTTTATATATTCACAGAATCTTTTCTCCAGCAGATTCATGGGGGTTTTCCCTCACTTCCCTGTAAGAAAGGATTAAGCAGCACTACAGCATCTACTGTCAGCTTGAATTGCCTGCCTCCCAGAATGAGTACTCATAATTAAAAGCTTAGCTCACCTTATCCCTCCAGTTCCCCAGGTGAAAAGTCAAGGCCTGCATTTAATTGCATATATATGTGTGCATGTTTAAAGCCGAAGCTCTGAAGAGAGATGATATTTGGGGGAGGGGAGGAGAATAGACATAGAGGTATTTGACACAGTCTCAAACAGGGAAAAATAGGAAATGGGAAGAGAAGGAGCGCAGAAAATGGGAGTGCAATTTCTCCTTCTGTTTTCCTTTAGTCCTCAACCCTCCCACCTTCTCCCCTACCTTTTTTTTTTTAGGATACAAGCTGTCATTTTCCTCCTGAATTGTTTCATTAAAACCCTTGGGTTCCTCAATGGGAAGAAGTGATGCACAGAGAAGTTTCTCCTATCCTTGCATAGGCTCTGTGGTTTATGACAGGATTTAATTCATTCACTAGGGCTTGGCTGTGAGAAAGACTGAATCAACCTTTCACTCATGCACAGTATGGCAAGTGTGGAATGCTACCTACATGCAGGTTTATCCCTTGCTGTTCTGGTTACACAGGTGTTGTCAACCCCAAGCCCTCCTGCTTTGGTTTTAAGGCAAAGGTGATTAGTCACAAGTGCTGGGGGGGAAGAGAATTCCAGGCACCCCTGCTAGGCCAGGTGCTGCACCAGCAGTGAATGCCAAACAGTGTTTTAAGCCAAGGTACAATAGAATTGTAAGCTCTCCAGGAAATAAAGCCATTTTCTCTGAAGTGAACATGAGCACTGGGCTAAAATCTTTAGAGTGCAAACTAGGAAGTGACACACGTCAGTTCCTAAGCAAATAGATTTGATTCAGAGGTTACCACTGCACATCATATTTCTAGCACTTTGGACCCTCTGTATCCCATGCTGATCTTCAAAGAATAAAGACAGCTATTAAGGATACTTTTGCATTCCTTCAAAGCCCTCTGCCTTCCACCAGACCATGAGGCCACTTCTACCCTTGGAAAAGACTGAAGCATTCCTAAAAAAATTTGCCAAGCAGGCCATACACAGAATCCCAGAGTAATAATAATGTGACTGCAATGGGTAATTGAACTTGCAAAATAGTCTGCATCAAGGAATTTTCTAAGAGGGCAGGTGGGGTAGTTTCAGCACAGGGTTTATATACTTGATTCAAGCCCACAAGGAGGAAGACATCTCTTGCAAAAGCAACACTTCTTCCAACTTCCTAGCCAGCATCAGGTCTTTAATTCTGTAATGTTACCAATGCAGTGCTCCACTGAGAAGTCTAATCTGATTCACCACTATTAATGACTTCCAAGTAATTCAACTATAGCAGCAGCACACATTCTCAAAATGCACCCCATAGAAACATCAGCTTAGGAGACACTAAACCTCATATTCTTCAGCACCTCAGTACAGCAGCTTTCACCATTTGATAGCAAAAGTACACCAAGTTTGTACAGACCTTTCCTAAGAGGATGCTCCTTGGATATCTGAGAAGCACCACAGTCATGCCTCACACCATGGCTTCAATAAGAAGGAGCAGGTCCCCGTCCACAGTTATTGCCTGCAGTTGCTGCTCCCCCACAAGTATGACTTCTTGTTAGGCCAGAAGCATAAGCCAGGTCTCTAGGCAGATCTGCCTGCTTTAGAGCACCCTCCAGCATGGTCCAAAGGATGTAATCCCTCACCTGTGGGTACACTCCCAAGAAGGTTTCTTCCTCTCCCTGATGCTACCTTGCCCCTTTTTATCATCTCAGAACACTTGGCCTATTGCTTATCTTACCACATGCTGTGTATCCTTCCGCAGAGCATAACTGTCTGGGCCTGAGAAAACCTTCACCTTCTCTATACATTGCAATTCATGAGTAAGAATCTGCTCACCAGTCAGCTCACAGGACTTCTGAACCTAACTGTCTCCTTTCTAGGCTTCTGCTGGTGAGAAGAGTCTTGAAATAAAAGCCAGCCTCCCCAACTACTGCTTTACTGTCCCTGGTGCAGCCCTTCATTCCAGCTGTAACTGGTTGCCTGTTTAGTGCACCTGCATAAGATCTTCCTTCCATCAACCCCTGCTTCCCTACAATTATCTTTTTTTTAGCATTTATAATATCACTAACCTCAGGGTTTCCTTCTTTCATCTTTGGTTGCCAGCACCCTGAGAAACCATCAGTGTCTGGGAACTAAGCCCCCCAAAAATACAGAACAGCTCCAAGTTCCTCCCTGAAGTCAGTGGCAGGAGACATGAGCATGCAGCATGCACCACTGTATCTCTGTGCTCACTTCAGATACTCAGAGGAGGCTGGGTTTCCTTGCACAGCTGTTGTGAATCAGTAAGTGTGCCTGCCTGGAGGAGCAAGGCACCTCGATGAAAGGGACACCACAACCTAACTGAGCCATCTAAGAGGTTTCATCCCCTTCCTCATCCACCTTCCTCGCTATTTCCATGTGACACAGTTCAAGGAAAATAAATACTTATGAAAGTGGGGATCTAGGTAAAGCCTTCTGAGCCCTGAGCTTGTAGCTGTCCTGAGCACCTGTCTGTCAGGGGTACTTAGGTTTCTGCTGGGAGGTTTAGTATGCACATTAATGGGCATCTATTCAGCCCAGCATGTTTTCTTCTTGACTTGAAAGCAATGAATCTTGATGCATCTCTATGGAGCTGAGGGTAGAGGGGGAAACAGAAGAGCAGGACTGAAACATTGCAGGGAAAATGCAAAGTAGGTAAGGATCATAGTAGGTAAGGACCTATACTATTTACTATAAACAATATCAGCATATTTACTATATGCAAGACTCTTGTCATTAAGACTGCTCTTCACATAATACTATATTTATAGTAGTGCCTCATCTTTCTTTACATACAGGCTGATAGAACTATTAGCATAACCACTGTGTTATCACTATGTAATCACTATTAATTATTACTGCAGAACATCCTATGGGAGTACAAACATGCTATTAAGCAACCAGGCACACAGCTACTTCTGCCAATATCTTACCAAGTGTGATTGCTTCATGGATTCCACCTCCTTCTGACCACTTGTTGGATGTCTCTCACCACTCTCATTCCTCACACAGCAACAGCAATTCAGAAGAAAGCCTGGAGGCTGTACTATAAATATACACATGGCACAAGCAGCCACAACCCCTGACTACTCAGAAGTGCTTCAGTCTCTGCTGCACCTCTGCTGTCTTACGCTTCCCAAAGAGAGAGAGACAGACAAACCCAAACGTAATTGCCTTGTGTCCAGGCAAAGAAGCTGCCGCCGAAGGTGCTTCCCCCACCTCATTAGGGTGGAAGCAGGTGCTGGACGAGTTAATGAGCTTCAGCTGACAGGTGGTCACTGCTGCGCCTGCAGCAATTGCCCCTTCCCTGCTGCCCCCTGCCTCAGCACAGTCCCACTACATGCCTGCTGCCCAGAGGAGAGCACTGGCTGGAGAGGCGGTTGGAATACAGGACACACTTTGGTATTTAAAATCAGTCAGATGTCTAAGAAAGTGTAGGGAAAGCAAGGTTAATTGCCTTGCTATTGCTCTAAAAGCCACTATGTCCTCTGCTACTTCGATACACTCGGTTGCATCTCCTATGCCTCAGACTGCCAAAATGTCAGCTTCCTCTCAGATCATTCCTTACTCTTCTGTGCCGTAAACAGGGTGATTAATTTAATTTACAAATGTTTTCTCCTCCTTTGCAATTAAATATCTTAATTGGAATAGTTTTTACAATGACTATGCCTTTTCTCTTCAGCAAACTAATTTCCTGGCAGAGCTCAGAAAGGCAGAAGCCTTTAGGGAGTTAGTAGGTCTGAAAGGAATAAGGCCACTACGATGCAGCCTAGTCTCTGGAGTTTGCCGGCCACTTCTGTCCGTGCAGAGAATGAGAGACTGCAGGGAAGACAGAGGAGATAATGAACCTCCTAAGGAAAGGCTTTCGGATTGAAGTCCCTCGGGATAAAGACAGCTCTGCAACAGAGCCAGCACCCAAGCCCTTCTTTTTTGTCCTGACAGCTGGGAGATATGCCTGGCCGCTCATAACTGCTTAACTTCCATGCAGTGCAACTTCTCTCCAGCTTTTCCGACATGCAAAGCATACACAATATAGCCATTAGCATTCTTCTTCCTCACCCTGAAATCCTATCATAGCACATCTATCCCGCTTCATCCCTCCTTTGGTTCTGAAGTGTTTGCTGGATTGAGTTTCAATTTCTTCTTCTCACTTTCAAAAACCTACAGCAATTTCAGTCTCTCTGTCCTTTTCACCTGCTTGACTTCACCTCACAGGAGTTCAGCCTCCTTCTTTGCCCCATGCTTCCCACTCAGTCATGTCCCTGCCTGTTTCCAGGCCTCATCTAGTGTGTGGGTTCATCTCCTAAGTTTGTGCTGCCAGAGTCACTCCCTTCTTCTTCCTATACAGCTAAAATGTAGGAAAGACCAGCATGCTTAAGAAAACCCAACACCTGAAACATTGAACACCAAACTCTCAGTGACATGCCATAACCCTTTAAAAATCTCCCCTATGCACTATCAAAATAGAGCCACAAAGATGTGGCCTCTCTCCTTGTTCTCCCACAGTGCTCTGCAAGCCCAGGATCTTTCAAGTTTGTGATTGTACCTTCTGTGCTTACATATAACTGAGCACATTACCTGTTCATAAAAAGGAATACCAAATGATGTGTTGCTGCTTGAGCTGAGGGAAGCCACGACAGACAAATGGACAGCAAAACTTTCTAAGCCAGTGGTGGGAGTCATCACCATCACCAGAAACTCCCTCACTAAATGCTCAAGCTAGACCTCCTAATATCTTCCTAAGGGAAAGGGCTCATCATGATAATTTAAGTGATCTGCAGAAGCCTTTACTCAATCACTCATCCTTTCTGAAAACTGAAAGTTGCTCCCCATCCCCCCAGCTGGTGGCTGCAATGCAGACCTGCTCCCCATGACGAGCCTTGGGTTCCCCTGCCCCAGCACCCCTGAGGATGTGTGCACTGCAAGGTAGAGCTGAGAAAACAGGGCTGCCCATCCCTTGAAATGCTCCCATGTCAAAACAGCCATGAACACAGAGTACATCAAGACTTCTCTGTTTTAAAATGATTTTAGATGTCCAATATAAATTCTCTTTGATACAAGAATAAAGTGCTTCAATCCCAGTGGCATGCAGCAGAGGAGCCCTCAAGGCCTTCACAACAGGTGACACTCCTGCACCATGCTGTCCTCTGCCAGTCTCCAACAGGGGAAAAATGGGTAGTTTTTCCCTATTTGCCTTCCCCAGGTGAAATCGGGCACCCTGAGGGACATATTCATAAGGGGAGCATGGCGGTGGGTATGGTGGCTCCCAGGATGGTCCCTCTGCTGCCGTGGTGACAGCCAGCAAAATGAAAGGGCTGTGTGTCCCTCTGAAGTGACAGTCCTGCATTTGTAGCATGGGGAGAGCGGCTGCTCTGCCATATGCTGTGGGGAACCGGCATCGTCGCCTTCAGTTTTCATGACCCTTTCAGGCTTTTTCAAGTTAAATTAAACATTTTTTCATGTTTAATTGATCACGTTCCAGGTCTGAAGAAGCTTGGAAACCTCCCTTGCTCACAACACTGTGATCTGAACTTCTCCTCAGCAAAATCCCAGCCCCCATGCTTGGTTGTTTTTGGGATCACATATCTCAGTAGTGGTGAGGCCCCAGAGTGCTGCATCCTGTGCAGGCCTCTGGGGTATGAGACTCTCATAGTTACTCAGAGACTTCCATCTGAACAAGCAAAAGAGTATGAAGAGAGACAACTGCATCTACGTGAGCCCTTGAGGACCACACCTCAATTGCCAGCATTAAAGAAAGTGATGGGCCTAATGCTTGCTCTGGAGATGCAAACCCAAGAATGATTCATTTCCCTTTCTTGTCATCACACCCTGAACAGGATGCTCCAAACAGAAATACCCTGAATACCAAATAAGGAAGGGAAAGAACTATACTAGTGTACACCTTCCTTTTCTAGGTAAAAAACCTAGTAAGAACAGTGGGGTCAGGAGCTGCTTTGAAAAGGAACTTTCACTCCTTTGTTCCTTAATGATGAAAGGGTATGTCCCAGAAGGCCATATGACATGTACGTTATTCACTCAGGAAGAATAACTCCTGGTGTTCACTCTGCATTCATAGGGCTGCAGGAGCCATGAGCTGGAAGAGAGCTCCTGAAGGCAGAACTAGGAAGGGAGCAATAGTGTCACATAGATAACTGACAGTGCGTTTCACAGTCTCATTTTGCATAACTCCTGATTCCAATACTACAGTACATTGGTTTAATTTTCACTTTAACAGAATAAACTAGATTTGTTTTCACTCACAAAGCTTGTATGGGAATAAATGTGTCACTTAGATAAGTCATCAAAAACAAAGTGCTCTATGGGAGCAGTGGATAACAATTAGTGAATAAACACTGAAGAGGACTACAGAGATTTGTATGGCAAATGCCAGCTATTTCCCTGAGATAGAAGTCATTAAAGCAGTCCCCACTGCTAGGATGGCACGTTATTGCTGAGCCTCACTTTTTTTTTTGAGGAGTGGCAACTCCAGGCATCAAGGCACAGGGTATCAAACTTGCTTATGTACCAAGAAAGTAAGGGGCAGATAAAAGGCAGAATGACACATAAATGGGAGAGCCAAAGGCAACTTCAAAATGATACAGCTTAAACTGCAAATGGATATGCTCTGGGCTTTGTTTAGCACCACCACAGAGGGCAGACTAGTTTCTATCCCTGAGCAAAATACTACCAGCGCCAGTCAGGACACAGGTCCTTCCCTGCTCCATGTGTACCTCCCTCTGGATTCTGAGCAACATTTTGTTCCTGCTGTTGGAGAACCCAGCTTTATGTGAAGTAAACTGAGAAGGAGCACAGAGTTCCTTGCATCTGTGCAGGAATGCCAGTATGTATTATTATGTGTTGTCTTCCATACAAACCACAGCAATGATTAAACATAGATAAATTTATTCATGGTGTTAGAGCTTCACTCTTGCTTCCTTACTGTCGGGGGAACATTGCTGGATTCACCTCAAGGAGAACTTGTACTGACCTTCCCTGTGACACAAAGTTTCTTCATTCTGAACCCTCCTCCATCTTTGTCTTACTTCACTTTTTCTATGTGAATTCTTGTTTTCATCAATTTTTAGAGGTTTTTTTCCCTTTTTCTACTTCATCACTATGCTAGATATTCCAGCAGGAAAGCCATGATGTACCCTTTCATTTGTGACATGGACTCTCCAGTCAGTTGGATGGCAGGGAATGACAGACTGACTGGAAGAGGTTCCCATTCTTCCTAATTATGCAGAGACTCTTCTTTCTCTCAGTAGCCTGCACACTTTCCACAGTAGGGTCTTTACACAGAACTAGGGAAATCCCTGCTACATAGTGCATTGAACCTGTTTCTTGCCTTCTGCAGCAGTGGTCCCCAGTGAAGCAGGTTTCACTCACTAGTCACAAGCCCTTGATGAATAAGCTGATCTGGATTGACACTGGCTCTGCAACATGCCATGTCGTGTGCCTCTGGAACTAGGACTTGGATAGGCAGCCAAGGCTGCCCTTGGTGTTGGCAGAGTGGCAAGGATGTAGCAGCAGCCATGAGGCAGGGAAAGTTGGGAGAAGAAGAAATTAACCCACTGAGATGCAGCCCTTTTGATCTTGACACACTGGCACCGGGGAGATGTCTCGCTTCAAGAAGGAACTTGGACCTGAGACTAGAGATCCAAGGAGCAGTCCCCTCCAACCTACATGTCTGTGATTTTACATGCAGTCATCAAACCCTCTCTTTCATGTCAGTGCCCATCCAGTGGCTAAACTGGATTGCACAGATGGCCTGGATATCTGCTACCAAGAGTTACCAACCCCATCACCAACACCAGAAGGGTGATTGCAGCCTTCAACCTGAGTGCCCTATTTGCCAAAACCTTTAAAACTGCAAGGGCCTAAGTTTTAGTTGCCAAAGGCACACAGCTCTGAATAGATGCAGATGGGCAACACAGAAGTCTAGGCTGCTGCATTTTCATTCCTCTTAATACTTGAGATAAATACAGCAGTGATAGCATGAAAACACATGGTCATATTGTTCCACCACTTTGAAATCAGAGCCAAGACTCGGCCTTTTTTTACTTTAACATCTACAAGTACATGAATCCAGATAAGAATTTTTCTAAACTTAAGGGGATTTTGAGGAGTTATTTTGGTCTGGGTCCTCACATATTTGAAACCAGCAAAGTGCTACTGGTTTGTTTTTCTTGCTGAAAAAGAACATCCCATTCTTGCTCCCACTGGGTAAGAAGCTGCTCTTCTGTACCATTTCCTATCTAGGGCTGACTAATGGAAGCCATGAGGGTTGAGATACTGCAATTTGCAGTCTGCTGAAAAACAGAACATTTCTCAAGGGTCTGGAGACATCAGCTGTTTCAGGAATCAGTGCCTGGGGTTAAGTGCACATTTGTGGGTGAAGTGCTTTTATCTTTGGATTCTAGTCCAGTCTTTTTCCTGGACATCTGTGCCTGTGACATGAGGTGTTGGAAAGAGGAGGAATGCAAATACTCAACCTGTCCTTGCAATGTAAAATACATCTTTTGCATATTTAATAGAATCCTAGAATCATAGAATTGCTTGGCTTGGAAGAGACATTAAAGATCATTTAGTTCCAACCCCTCTGCCATGGGCAGGGACACCTTCCACTAGACCTGGCTGCTCAAAGCTCCATCCAACCTGCCATGAACACTTACAGGGATGGGGCAACCACAGTTTCTCAGGGTAACCTGTTCCAGTGCCTCACAAAGAAATTCTTCCTCACATCTAACTAAACCTGCCCTCTTTCAGTTTAAAGCCATTTTGCCTTGTCCTATCACTACGTGTCCTTGTAAAAAGTCCCTCTGCCACTCTCCTGGAGGCCCCATCAGGTATTGGAAGCTGCTATAAGGTCTCCCCGGAGCCTTCTCTTCTCCAGGCTGAGCAATTCCAACTCTCTCAGTCTGCACTCACAGGAGAGGTGCTCCGGTTCTCTAAGCATCTTTGTCACCCTCCTCTGGACTCGCTCCAACAGGTCCTTGTTGTTCTTATGTTGGGGGACCCAGAGCTGGACACAGTACTCCATGTGGGGTCTCACAAGAGCAGAGCAGAGAGGCAAAATCACCTCCCCTGACCTGCTGGCCACTCTGCTTTTGATGCAGCCCAGGATATGTTTGGCTCCCTCCGATGCACGCGCATGCTGCTGGCTCATGTCAACCTTCTTATCCACCAACACCCTCAAATCCTCAGGTCTGCTCTCAATCCGTTCTCTGCCCAGCCTGTATTTGTGCTTGGGGTTGCCCAACCCATGTGCAGGACCTTGTATTTGGCTTTGTTGAACTTCATGAGGTTTGCATGGTCCCATCTCTTAAGCCTGCCAGGGTCCCTCTGGATGGCATCTCTTCCCTCCAGTGTGATGACTACACCACATAGCTTGGTGTCATTGGCAGACTTCCCTGTTTTTTATTCATCTTAACAGGGAAAAGCCTCTTTGCACCTAATCATCAGCAAACAGCAGCCGCTGTGGCTTTTATCAATAAGCCAATTTTTAGTTTGGTCTGTAATAAATAAATAAATAAATACAACAAGAGACACACAGAGAGAAGCGACACAGACGGTATAATTTTCAAAGAGATTTTTTAAAACACATTAAAGAGCTTTTCTTCACTTTTTTCTCTTTTTTTTCTTTTTTTTTTTTTTTTTTAATTTAGTGACAGTCTAGGAAGGAGGAGATGAAGATAAAGAAAAAAAAATAAAAAGAAGATTTAATGAGGATGAGAGAGAGACTGAAAGGATGTTTCCTAATCTGAACAAGCAGTTAAGGAGAAACAGGACAGAGGGAAGGATGACTCTGGGAGATAAGCATCAGGGATGGGTTGAAGCAGTAAGGGTAAGAGAAGAACAAATGCAAGCCTACATTAAGAAATTAGGTCCAATCTGACAAAAAAACTGTGACCTTCTGCTATCTCATCTCAGGGCAGGACACTGTGCTTTCCTGGAGCTGGGGGCACCCCGTGTGGAATGCCAAGATACCACCAGAAAGACAGCTGCTCCCGTCTTCCTTGAAAACAGTCTTCCTTAAAGCAGGAAGCAGTGGAAATCTCCTGAGAAAGACTGTTCCCTTGGTGCCTCTAAGCAAATCTGGAGTTTCTGATAAAGCCAATCGAATCCCTAGCTGTATAGCCCAAATTTCATGCTGCTGGCCACAAGTAGAGAAAACTTGCTGCTACTTGCAGAAAGGATTGTTCTGCAGTGAAAGCAACTGGTGAAGATTCCCTCTCTCTGTCTTTAGTTTGCTGCATGAGCTGGGCATATTACTTTGTCTTTATGTGTCTGAATTTTCCTGCCTCTAAAATACCAAGTATTTATAATGCATTCATATTTAATCCAGTTACCTTTACTAAAAGGGGTCTGAATTTTTCATCTTTTTCAGATGTCTTCTGCTCCTAATGTGAACTCTCCACTTCTAACTGAAACAGGTAGATACTAATTTCCTGCAGCAGGAAGAAGTAACTTCTATCCCTGCAGTGGCTGAGCAATTCCAACACCTGCATGTGCTTCATAGAGACTGGTGCTGACTGGCACAGATTTGTGACAAGACTCCCCAGCTTCATGGGGGACCCAATGACCCTTAATTCACTCCTGTTTGCAAAAGTACGTTGAGACCCTTAAATGGAAGGGGTTATAGAATAGTAAGAATTTTTTGCTACCACTCAGTCCCTCCCCTGCTACTCTCCCTTCCCTCAAAAAAACATTCCAGATTTCTTCCTATTGTGAGCTCTATTTTATTTTTTAATTTCCAGACAGCTGAATGAGATAAGGGCCTGGAGGGACTGATTTACGAAGGGAGATTAAAAATGCTAGATATGTACAGTTTAGTTAAATGATGGACATGATAGCATCTTACAGAAATCTCATTTTTATTGTGAGGGACAGAAGGGGAGGAAAGGAAGGAAATGTATAGCTCTAAGCTTTATTTTGTTTATAATTTGCTTTTATTTGCACTCAGTAGGAGAGACAAAATGAATGGCTGCCACAAGGGTGATGTAGGAACACAGCACAACCCCGATGGAAGAGGTATGACAATATGAAGCAGTTAAATTGCTGTATGAAGATAGTTAGCTGGAGAGGGATTAACACAGACTCTAACACAGTTAATGACAGTGGAGAATGAAAATCTGGGGCTTGGATCCTGCAAAGTGCCCACACATAGTAATCTGAAAGATCCAGGACTTAAACAGAAAACCAATTAGCCTGATGACAGGCTTAGGGAAATGAATTGTGGAAACAGCTGCAATATATCATAGATCAGTAGTTTACAAAGGAGGAGTGGAGAGAGGAAACAACATCACATTAAGTCCAGCAAGGACTCATGGAGAAATACCATCAGAAGCCCTTTGCACAGGGAAAAGAAACTGGCAAGTTATCTTCCAGTGGTTTATTCCTACAAGAGCACTGCTAAAGGCATCAGGGGAAAAAAAAAGTAAGAACCCCAGATGATCTGTAGAACTACCAGTATCATGCTGAAACACAGAACTGATCTCTCTAGCTCCAGGGTCCCAGGACTGCAGAAGTACTGGGGCTGCTGACCAGCCAAGCCATCAAAGGGCAAAAAGGGTTTTTGGGTAGTGGTCCCAATAAAAACAGGTGAGGTTCCAAGAGAAAGAAATTTATTTTGAGACATCTAAAAAGCAATGAGCAGTCAGTCTATAGGGCTCCTAGGAGGAACACTGAGAAGAGGTAAAGTCTCCTGGGAAAGACATAGAATAGAATCATAGAATATGCTGAGTTGGAAGGGACCCATCAGGGTCATTGAGTCCAACTCCTGGCCCTGTGCAGGACACCCCAAGAATCACCCCATGTGCCTGAGAGCATTGTCCAATGGAAGATGAAGCTGGAAAGGGAGATTTTTGTGATCCCTGCTAGGAGTGCAAGCTATTAGATGTGTCCTTGGACTACTCCTCACACTGCAGCACTATATTAAGTTCTGAGCATTCATCACTGCAGAGTGATAAAATCCTCATATTCTCTCCCACCTCTACCACCATGCAGATCTGCTTCAATATGAGATCTGATGCAGGGCATTGGGAACTCTCTCCAAAATGCCTCCAAAACTTTGACAACTTCAGTAGAGACATTGGGGAGCCAACTGCAAAATGACAAATCCCTCTGGAAGAGGGAGAAGGGTCAGTTTAATGAAGAACTAAAGGGTGGTATCAGAAGAAAGAGCAACAAAGCAAGGGAAGTCCAGATCTGGTCTCAGTCCTTTTCTGCACCATGATGGAGGACCATACTGGGCTCCTTGTCACAAAAGCACAGGAAGCAGCTCTGTACAAAGATGGAGTCTACACTAGAGCTAAGCTTTAGTGGCTATGCTGTGAGAAACCCTACAGAAAGTCAAACATCCTTTGCCTAATCAGGCCCAGGTGAATGGGCTTTGCACTCTCAGTAGAATATCAGGTTGCAGTGGAGTCTGTAGCTACCGCAGCTGCATCCCTGCCATTTCTGTAGTCACCAACTGTGGGGCTACTTCCTCTGCTTGATAATCCCCCTTTACTAGGGGATGTCATCAAAACTCTAGAAGTGGGGCCCGGGGATGCACAGTACCCGAAAGTCATACCTTGCTGGTTCTCTGCATCAAACAGCCAGCTTGATAGCTGGCACAACCCAACATTGCAACAGCATCTATTTCACCTCTTTCCTGAGCAAATGTTACGCCCATTGTGCACTGCAAGTTGGCTCTTTCCAGAAGCCCCCTACACAAAGGATCCCATAACTGCATGAGTCTCCAAGGAGCAGAGATGTTTCCTGAAGTAGCAATAGGCAGCTGGCGGGTAGAAGTGATCACTGTGTGGCGGATGAGATTCCACAGCACACTGGAGATGGAAATATCACCTTAACAATCATGGACAGCCCCCAATGGACTATAAAATTCATTTCGTGACTGAGATAATTCAAAAGAGCCAAGTGGCACAGCAATAAAAGCCGGAACACATAAATTTAAATTCAGAGAGCTCTGCAGTGCCCTAGCAATAAGTGACAAAAAAACCCCCCACCCACACAGACTCATCCAGACCAGTCTAAAAGTCACAGACCAGAGACCAGAGCAAGTTGCACAGAAATTGTGTTTTATAAATGAGGAGGAGGGCCAAGGGGAGTAAATACAAGAAAAGTGCTTACACATTTAGAGTCTATTCATCCACAAATCCAGAACCTGTACATGTGCCATGGCAGCTGTGCTGGGTATTGTGCAAGCAGCTTTTTATTAATCACATTACCCAGTCCCAAACTAGCACATATAAGAGGCTAAATATTGTTCTCTATTATACCAGAGCAGGCCAGTTCAAGACAACAATTTCACACTACCTGAGTGTAGCTGAGAGGGGATTATGACAAACCGCCTTTATTCTGGTTTTATGAACAACACAAATTCTCTTGTCCTTCCTCTCTTGTGTCCCCACTGGGATTCCTCCCTGAACTGCTCAGAGAGTTCTTCCCAAGGCACTTCCCTCCCAAGGAGTTAGTTTGCCACTTATAAGATGAACAGCCTAAAATTGTGATAATAAAAACTTTATAGCTCTCCATCATGTTCATTCATGCTAATGTTCTCTCTCACTGTGGATATAGTGAAAATTTCAGTGCTGGAGAAGAAACAGGAGGCTTCAGATGGCATCATAGGCATGTTTTCAGTGCTGTAAAACATGTCAGTACAATATACTTGTACAGCGGAAGGTGTCCATCAAGGTCATTAATGCCTGAGAGAGGAGACACAAGAGCAGAAAGTTGCTGATCGATGATGTGTCATAGTTTGGAGATGGAAACTGCAGTAGACATGATACATACATCTCCATGTCCCCATGGGGGACTGTCCTAATCTAATACGGCAGATGTCTTCATGGAGAGGTCCCAAGGGCAAAAATGAGGTACAGGTCTGGCAAGTGACATCAGTTGCAACGTGGAAAATTGGAGGGTCTGGGAGTAGAGCTGATCTCCTCATAGCACCTCAGTGCAGAGGTGAGGACTCCTGATGCTTGAGGGACCCGGGTGGTACAGAATGCTAATTAGCTCTGATGAGGGAGGAAAGGGACACTGGCTCAGATAGTAATTCATTATAGCTAGTCCACCAGTCAAGTGAGTCCTTTGTCAGAGTCAGGCAGCCGCTCTCACTGACATAACAGGCACAGGCATTTTGATTTCCAGGCTCTGTGAGTGATGGCAGATACCACACCTGTCCCCAGAGCTTAAAAGTTGGGATCTTCAGCACCAGCAAAACAAGCCTTCATCCTAGAGAAGTCATTTTACTTTTTAACACGTAGCAAGGGCAGACATAGAAAGGAGATGACATCTTAAAGAGTGTACAGGAACATCTATGAGTTGAGTTTAATAACTGCTGTTCTTTTCTCTCCCACACAACTGGTCTGCCCAGAATCAGACCTGACTGTGATTTACTATTATCTCTAATTTTCTGTACAGAGGCAGCACACAGGAGTTGTATTTGCAGAACAGAAAGGCACTACGATAAGTATTACACACACAAACACCAAAGATACAACCCCTATTCCAAGCACATTACAAATCAAGTGCAGATTTGAGACCAAGATAAATACTGAAGTGTGATTCACCTGAAATCACCACTGTTTTTAATACCTGCCTTTATTAAGGAATAGAAAACACTTGTGACATTAGGGTTAAATACATGTTTAAGGAACCACAACTCCTTTTAGGAGCAGCTGAAGCTGGTGTGGAAACAGCTGAAGACATCTTTTCTAGGCATTTTTCTGCCCTGTCCTTTCTGTCTTTTTTTTCTTTTTTTTTTGTTCCTACCTTTTTTTCATCTTAATAAGGGCACTTGCAATGGAAACCAAGCTCTTTGCTGCTTCTAAGGTCATTTGCCCTTGCTGCTTATTTCCCTCCCCACACATCATCAGCCACTATGTGAACTGAAGGTGCTGTGGAGCAGAGAAAATGCCACCTCCTAGGAATGGAAATGGCACTGCATCGTCATTACTCTGCTTATGAAGTACCATTCTTTCTTTTTTTTTTTAGCAGGGTTTGTCCTGATCTCAAACTACCTGCCTCCGCTACACCTGAGATCAGATGTCAGTGTGTAGGTCAAGCTAGTCAACTCAATTTTTGTACAGGTCTGACTATTTGACTTAGTGAAGTTTTTACTGGACATTTCAATCAAAGCAACAGTTAGACCTGTATTAGGTCCATTAAAGCTTGATTTCCTAAACTGAAAAGAACAAGCTGCACTGGTTAAAGGCATGTTATGGACCTGGAGGCTGCACCAGTTTAACCTTATGTAGTTCAGATAATATAACTAAAGCTTTAGAAAACCTGTGATCTTCCATGCACTTGTATTTCCCTGCTGCATCCTGTTCACTGAGACCTGCCCCATAGGATGAAGTAAAGACAGCTATTTTCTTGCACAACCTGCACTATTCCTCTCTTGTTGATGGTGGTGAATTGCATCAGAGGACACAACTAAAAGGGTTGTGAACTGAAGCAAATCCTCCTCAGCCTGCAGTCCCAGTGAGCTTCAGCAGGCAATAGCCACTTGAGGGCTTTTGCAGGAGGAATGCCAGTTGCTGACACAGAGGACTCCCACAGGCTGTCCACAGACAACCAGCATCCTCTTCAGATGGTGGTGTAGCCCACTACCATCACCCTGAGGTGAAAATTTGCCACTGCTAAAACCAAGTGATTCTCCCCAGTATGCTACACAGCTCCTCTTGGAATGTGACCCTTGACTACTTGCACAGGAGAATTTAAGGCTGAGCTAGCTCTGCAGTTCCAAGAGATACAGCTGTGTCCCTGCCCTTGTTTGTAAGTGAAAGAGGCACCCAAGGTGGCCAGTGAAGAACGGGATGTACTCTGAGCATCTTTTGCCTTCCGCATCGGTGTAATCATCCCCCCACCATTCCCTCCAGCAGCTGATTTTGGTGGAGGTGTTTCTGCAGTGCCCACTCTGGGACTGTGCATTATGACAAAGCTTAATGAGATTCCACAGTCAATTACTCCCTACCCATTTTTCTGCAACAACACCATTGCACAACCCCTAATAAGTGAATTAGAGGAGAGAAAGGCCTTTGCTTTGTATAGGCAGGAGATGTGTCATTTGGCTCTTCAAGTGTATGGGAACAGAAAAGATTTAATTTTTCAGCCTCTCCCTTTCCTAGCTCTTCATCCACCACAAGATGAAATAAACAGAAGGAAGATGGGTTTTTTGCATAAACTGGGGATGTATGACTGATAACATGTTATCTTGTCAGCTGGAGATACCTGCATGGCAGGTATTTATGCTATCAGAAGGGTTCTAGCTGGTGAAAAACAGTTTGGTGCCGATAAGGGGACCCAGGGACTCATGGCGCCAGCCCCATGAGGACAAGGGGATTAATGCTGATATTTTGCAGCTTTCTCTTATTAAATTCTGATTCCTTTTGTGAAGTGAAAAAAAGAAGAGGGGAAGAGTGATTGGTTTTAAGCAGATAAAAGACACGAGGGGTGGGGGTGGCTGGTAGAAGAGGCGCTGATGAATGGGAACACAGAAAGCCAGGGGATCTCTTGGGAATAAAAGGAAAAGTATTAAACAATTTTCTGATTGACTAGGTCTTCTCTGTCAGGCAGGGAATCAAAGTAGGGGGAATGGGTTTGGGGAGTTCCTGAGAGTACAAAGACATGGTTATATTAAAAGCAGAGCTAAATTATACAGATGAGGGGGAGGGAGAAAGAGCCAATTTCCTTTATTTGCTGGGATTTTTAAACATGCAGTTCTGCTGATGTTCAGGTGCCCAGCTCACAGCCAGCCTACTGCCACTGGCTTCTGCTTCTTGCCTCTGGCAGGACCTCCTGCTACCCACAGTGACTGAGCGCCTCAAAATACTCCCATTTTGGATAAGGCTTCCTCCAAGTGGGCAACATGGATCAGGTTACGACAAACCAAAGTGCAAGGCAGCACCAACTGCAGTACGTGGAGCAGGAGGGGGAGCACTGGCAGACCTAGTGTGGGCACCCTCAGACTGGGAGAGCCAGCAACATTTCCGCTTCTGAGTATTTTCAGGATAAAATCCATAGGTCTTTGCTTTTACTTGTATCTTAGAAAAGAATACTTTGCAACACTCATGAAAGAAAAGCCTTAACGACTTCAGATAAGCCCAGGTGATACTTCGCATATTTTCCAGGAATTTCTCTAGGGCTGGAAAACCATCAACAAAAAAACCGTGAAGGAATGATCCCACGCATCACAAGCATCAATGGACAAACATATCACATTGACCACATACACTGCGGGCAAAGAGGGTTTCTATCAGCTGCAACAAGAATCAACATGCAAACACAAAAAGATACTGAGAAATCTTACAGCAAGAAAGATACAGCAAACCCTCTTCTAGGACGGGAAGGTCTGCGATGCAGACACAGATGGATCCTTTTGGCTATATGATTCTGTTTGTGGTTCTCTGGGCATGTATTATTAATATGCTACAGAGTTTTAATTAGAGCTGAGAGATTCACTCATTTTGAATAATTTATCTGATTAATTTTGCCTTGCTTCTGTTCATGAATTGTCCATAAGCAGTTTGTAATTTTCTCAAATTTATTTGTCATTTGCAATTATTTGCTGACTTGTCTTGGTAAATAATTCTCAGCATATTGTTTGTCCACAAACTGTCCCCAGATAGTCAATATTCAAAATCAGAGCTGGGTTAGATACACTTTTGTTAAATATATGCAGTAAATCCCATTGAATGTTTCTGTTTTCTGGGTAACCTTTAGGATCAGGCTTCCATAGAGAATACTGCTTTTTATGAGTTCAAATTTTGCTTCCTGCAAATAGTCTCTAATATTTACATAAAATTCACTGTTCCCATGAACATTCCTGCCAGTCAATATATTCACTACAATACACACAGAAGAGACCACAAAAGGAGTGTTTTATAGTTGAAGCAAATAGTTCTTTTGTTACACAGTGCCCCAGTGTGTTCCTAGGCGACCTGACTGAAGGTTTGTTTAGTTTTGGGGTATTTTTTTTTTTCTGGTTTGTTTTGCTTTTCCAACTCACCCGGTCAGGGGTTATGCTCTCCCTAAGTCACTCTCATCCAAACTGTGCTGCATACTGAATACAGCGTCTTTACCAGCCTGTCTCGGAAGTCTCCACTGAACACAGGGCACTGGGTAAGCACCATCCAACCAGAAGGAGTGACCGTCGCTGCTGAGCATGCCAAGCAAGTCACTGCTTGCTCCGTCCTCTGCTGCCATCAAAAAACTTCAATAACAGGAAGGGCCATAGAGCCAGCCCCACTCACATGAATGAACCCCGCTCTGCGGCAACAGGAGAAGCTTGCCAGCTCTGTATGGGATCTTTCCATCAATTTAATTGAAAGAAAGATTCTGTATGATTCAAAGATCCCATATTATTCAATGCATAAGATATTATATGGCACTGAAGAGAGAAGTTTCTCTGTTTTCAGTGCTCAAGTACCAGTGTCAATAGTAAAAGGCATCTTTCTATAATTACCAAGCAACCTTTACTTCTAGCAGGGAATTGTGGAGAAATACCATTGTCATCCAACAGTAAGTGGCAGAGTCGGGTTTTTTTTAAATCAAATTCAGTGATGAAGACTCATGTATTTCAGTATTCAAGAGCAACTGTGACAGCACAGGCAAAAGTAACCATTTGTGCCACCTAGTTCAGCATCAGGGGAGCCAGGACCATGTAATTCCCTTCAGTGTTTTTTCCTACAGCCTAGTCCGCACTGGTTTTAACTACTGCCAGCAGTGAGACACTTACTTAATCTTTCCAGGCCTTCACATATTTCAGCTCTCAGTATCTAAGTTCTTCCAGGCAGTTTCTATCTTTCTCAATGCAATTTTATTGCTTTTATTTATTACATCTTGGGATGGAAATGGAAATGGAAATGAGGACAGAAATGGGGATGGAAAACCTGGCATGCTTGTTGTGCAGGTACATCGAGGGTTTCATAACACTTGCTAGCTCACCGGACCAACAGCTTCCATGTTTCCATTTTGATCTCTGATTAGACCCATGTGTCCCCTTTAAATCCCCACACTCTCCAATCCAAGTCCCACTGAGGTCAGTGCCAAAAACCTATGGTTCTTGGTGAGTCTCAAACATAACTTCTGATAGTTAACGACTCACACATCTTAGACCTTAACAAGCCAAGTGCTGCTGTTTCCCTTGCCCCTCAAATCAATCTCCCGACCATCTGGCTGCTCCTGCTGCTCAAATTTGAACTTTTTTCAAGTCTTCCTGTGATGTTCTGCTGCCTTGGAGACTAGAATGGGCAGGGAATACAATTTCCTTGCTCTGGATTCACTATTTGCATTTTCTAGGGTCTTGTGGGTGTGTATTAACATCCTATAGAGCTTTGTGGGTACATGCAGTATTAACAGCCTATAAGGTTTTGTAGACATTCATTATTAACACACAATAGAATCTGTGTAGATGCATTATTAATACCCTCTTAGCTGGCAAGAGAATAGTGATATTTTCATATGAGAAATGTAATTGTTTAATATCAAACAGTATTATTTCAAAGATTTAATTTTGTAATTGGGGTCAGTAATCGCTCGGTCGTTCCCAGAGCAAGATGAACTTGCAGGGTAAAAGATTTAGTGTCCTGACAATAGAGAGCAAATTTTAATATTTCTGAAAAATTGAGAACTATTAATCCTGGCATGTGTTACTCTCAAACACAGTGAACTGATACAACTTTGATCTAATTTTCTCTTTGAAGGGGTATTGGTGGGGTGTGGGAAAGGCTGTTAACTGTATGTGGGCTGCCACTGGAAGCACAGCGAAGCACAAAGGCTAGCCATATTCAGCTTCACAGGACCCCTCAGATTGTGCACAAGACAGCTACTGAGAGAACAAACTGTTCCAGTCCCACTGTGTTGGAAGGGAAGGGAAGACAGAAGTGGTTTCCATGACCACAGGCAGCTTCATGGTCATCTCTCGAAGGGATGCTATTTGCATTTGCACCCACTGTGCACACACTTTCCTGTTTCTGGGAGTTCCAACCAATATTTGCATTCCAGATCAAGCAATACACGTGTTAGTGAATGATGAGGTGCATACATGCCAGTTACATCAAACATTTGGGTAATTTATCTGTGTGAAGCTTATGAACTCTGTTTGATACTGGGAGCTTGAGTATTAGTGGAAAACCTTAAGTTTTGTTTTAATGAGAGGCTCTGACACCTTCTCTGTTTGTTCTGAATTTTTTGTTTTGCGTTTTTCTGTATCCAAGTTGGACTAAAATTCACAGGAGGTGACAATGATAATGAAAAAAGCCCATTAAATTTTCATGATGTCCAATGGAGCATAAAAGAAAACTAAGTCCCTGTTGCCTAGGGCAAACCAGTTTTCCACCTCAAATCTAAGGCTGGAAGTGAGAAGCAAGAAAGAAAGAGAGCACCTGACTTGGCGAGGCAGAAGTGGGGGCATACTGCAGAGGTAACCAGTTACTATAAAAGCAAGAGTGTTTCCTTGGTCATTTGGAGAGGAAGGGTGGTGAAGAAGGTGAAAACAGAAAGGCCACACAACTTCTGTGATAGGCACAGGATCACAGTGTCCTTGGATGGCAGCAGGGAAAGGTAGTGGGGTAGTGGGTAGTGATTTTTTTCTGCAATACATAACAAATTATATAGAAGTGCTGGTAAAGGGAAAGAGATTATGGAATTTTTGAGTGTTTACAGTTGTGTATAACTCTGCTTTAAGTGACATGGTCCTTAAGGGGGGGTCTGTAAACTCCCCCACCTACAAAGCCAGAGGTCTGGCAAAAGGTGGGCTTCAGCTTTGAAGCAGTGAGGATCAGCTCAAAAGCTTGCAGCGATCAGAGCATAAGGCCTAGTTTCTGTGGTAAGAACAAAAAGTACACCACTCAGGGCAAAGGGAGAAAAAAACAAATGAGGCAAGTGGCCTACGCAGGCCAAGGGAAGCTTACAAATATATGAACCCGGTATGTCTGGACACAGCTGCAGCAGTCTGGCATGGAACAACCTAGGAAAATATATCAAGGCTATACAACAGAAATGAAAGAGCAGACACCAGCTTGTAAATACAGATGGGCTGCTTAGATTTTTACAGATGTGGGCATTGCATTTGCAGCTGAGCCCTGGGATCTGCTAATGAAAAAGACTGAGAGGGAGAGTATAATGAATTTATGATAGTGATCGCTAGGCACTATGTGTTTTTCAGACATTCAAAAAGAAAGAGCTGTCCCTGTTAACAACGTTTTAGTATCTCCTTGTTTTTAGAATATTCTCTAAACAAACATAGGAACAGAAACAGCTTATTTCTCTTAGCCTAACCTCCCCTTTCCCAGTTACTTTGGCCAATTATGTAGGGATAACCAAGATGGAGACCTGTACCTGAAGTCATCTTGAGATCCAAAATTCAGTGACTAGGAGCCAAATTTGATCAATCTCAGTTCTACCTAAAAGCCCTTGCTAATCGCTTCTGGATATGAACTTTTAAAAGGTTTGAGTCAGCTACGGAGAAACACAAGACTTAAGGCAGAATTTAAGCTATCTGTATCTGCTCAATGTATCTAGCCAAGCTAGCTAGACATGACAGCCTTATCTTATTCTGAAAGACAGAAGTGCAGTTTTGCCCAGCTTGAATGACAAAAAATAGTAGACTTCACAGCCAAGACGTTTTGATGAGGGGGAAGAGATGTGGGTCATATAAAGAAGATTTTTTTTTTTTCTATTCCCTGTGAAATGCATATAGCATTTATTTTTGCTTCCCACAGATTATAGGAAAAGAGATACAGGATATTCCATGAAAGAGAAACTAACACTTCCAAAGCAGGTCTTTGGAGTCCAGAAGGACATGCTAAGTCTGGCTCTGTGATCCCAGATTCAGTTTCTCCTGGGTACAGTGTGCCCTGTGGTCCATTAAGTCAAAAGCTGAGACTTGCTGCAGCTCCAGCAGCTCCTGCAAAATTCTGCTCTGCCAGTTCAGCCTAGAGGTCTCACTGCTCTTTCTTCAAGTGATGCTGCAATTTACTGCTTGCCCTGCATACAGTGACTACTATTCTCTGCTTTACTGAAACAGCTTCCTCTGGCCCATGCCAAAGAGTGTGTTATTAGACCAGTAACTTACTCCTGAACACAGTGATCCAGGTATGGCACTCCCCCTGCACTTGCCAAAAAAAAAAAAAAAAAAAAAAAAAAGAGAAAAGGCAGTAGCAAAACTAGAAAATTACTCCTGTCCTAATTCCTTTCCAAATGGTGTGAATGTCAGATCCAAACCAAAGCCAGCAACATAGAACATGGAGGAAATCTCCTTTTGCTATGTTATCTGAAAGCAAAACAACCAGCAAGGCATGCCAAGGCTACAAATTCATGGTGGAACCTGATGCTGTTAAAAACACACTCTGCAGTAGGACAGATGGTGGTTTTATGCAGTGCTCTGCATTGAGGAGGGAGGTTCATGGTGCAGCAGGGATTCTTCAATGGGCTCAGGCTGACTTAGCCCCAGTAGAGTCCTGGCTTCAGTGAAAGCTGCTTCACCATTATTGACAGCATGTGGCTGCCCCCTCCCTTCTCTCCCCAGATGGCATCAGCTCCACTGGCCGGCACCGGAGACATACTTTGTTCTTCATCTTATCTCTATGTCTCCCATTAGGACCAGTCAATTCTCTTTAAATCATTTCTCCCCACTGTGCATGTGTCCATGGTTGGTATGTGCATTTGTGTATGAACCCGCTGTGGGCCATGTACATACACACACACAGACACATGCACAAGATATATAGAGTAATTTAACTTTCTTAATCAGCTGGATTAAATGTGCAAACCCTAAGTAGCACAGACCTAAGTTTGGTCTCTTGCCACATAAAGACTCGGACACCTAGAGGATAGGTGGGCTGTGAAATCATATCACCAGAGTTTTTTGAAGAGGCAGAAGAGATTACAGGACACTAGGCTTAAATATTTTCTCTAGAACTCCAAACCCATCAGTATGGCCTACTTTTCAATTCTAGGAAAAAAACACTATTACAAATTGTTATCAACTCAAAGGCACCTGCATCTCCCATGCTTGAACTGTGGAGGATTCTTCCTAACAGCTCCCTGCTGCCCAGCCATTAATGTGGCCCTCCTTCTCTTGCTCCTTGCAGGCCATCATGAGAGCATTTCACCTTGCTCACAGGAGCTCAGTAAAATGCAAAATAAGACAAGCTGGTAGAAGAGAGAAATAGACACATATTTCATTCCTGAAAGGGAAACATGAAGAGGGCTGTAGCAAAGCTAGATAATAAATAGGTTTAAAATGTTTCTGTCTAGTCTTAGTGTTCTGTTTTGTGCCTACTCAAGTTTCTTAGAATGATGTGGGAGATAAGGAGGACAGGAAAGGACGTGCACTCTATAGAAGAACCAAAACTCCAGCATGGTAATCAAACTGCTCAGGCAAATCTGTCGGCATAGGAGAAAAACAGGGAGAGGGAAAGAAATGAGACAGGGGGGAAAAATAGTCAGGACTAACAGCATCGTCGAAGAGGAGCAGTGCAGAAAAGAGATGAGAAACATCACAGGAGAGAAATGACTAGCTAAGGACTAAATGTATTAAAAGAGTAGATTTATAGTCTAAGTGGTCACACAAGTCTCCTGCGAGTTTGATAGTAGAGTAAACCTGTCATGGATACAGACTGGTTCTGTAGCAACGCAATCTGCAGGAAAAAGCTTTGCTAATCCATCCAGTCCCCTGCATGATCTCCAGGACACTCTTCCCAGCGCCAACCCACAACAAAGTACAGCAAAGGATCAGTGAGGACCCTGCTCGGCCTGCAGAAGCAATAATGCTGGAAAAACTACCTGGAGAGACAAGAGGAGCACATACATGCCTTTCCAGGCAGGGCTGTCTGTGAGTCATGAGTGTGACTAGGACACAGATGGATGCAGCAGTCTGAATTCATGAAGTGTCATCCAATTTCACCCCAAAACCTTTCCTCTTCTTGCTGCTGTGTTTTATTGCTGCTGCTCCTAACAATTGGGTGCCAAACATTTAGAATTATGTGCCCACCAGCAGCCACTGCAATACAATCTACGCAGCACACCAGTAATCCTGAAGCTGACCTAGCTTGTAGTTTGATTTGCGCAAAGCCCAGGACATAGAGTTCCCAGTAAATTCTTAATCCACAAACCAGTTTAAAACCCAACAGGATAACTAATCAGGGCTACCACAAGCCCTCCTTGCTTCCTCCACAAAAACTTTAGAGTCGGCTGACACCCCCAGGTTAGTTTTAGTCTGGTCCATTTCCTCTCTCAGCACAATGCATCAGCGTGCTCTCTGAAAGCTGGTATCTCAGGCATGGAAACCAATTCTCCATGCTATCTGCAGAGGTTTGGTCATGGGATGCTGAAAGCTTGAATTTAAAACCCACTGAAGCTATTATAGCTATAAAGAGGGAAGGAGGAAGAGCTAGGGCGAAAAAGACAGACACAGGTCTATTTCTGACAGGGAAGCAGTCTTAAATACCCAGATATCTAAGAAGGGAGTACTGTCCCTCTCTTTTGCTAAGCCAGGGGGACATGGTCTTCAAGCTTTGCCATTCCCATTTAAAAAGGAGAACTACCTTTAGCACCTGAAGTGTGAATCACATACTGCTGTTCAATGACCCAAAGTAAAGGAAATTAGAAAGCACTCAATGTAGTTGCATTAATTGCATTTGTATGTCATAGTGTGCACACTTATTAGTATGTGGAACTCACCATTGCCTGGGAGCAGTACAGCAAAGATTGAAACTCTTTTCCTTCTCTGCTATTGTCTTATGAGAATTTTTAAGATATGAATAAAAAAAACTTATAGAAGTGACTGCTGGCGTGATAAAAGAACCAGGAAAATTCGTCTTATTCTTCCCAAAAGTTTCCCTATTGAATCTCTGCATGCTAACAGGGATTTAATATTCTCTACCCTAACTGTCCAGCAGCACCACCAGCTCCTACCTTGAAGCACTGTCATGGCTTGCTCGTCCCAAACTCAGACCATAGAGTATAATAAAGATAGCACAATGTTTTCGTGAGTGTACATATTGCCATTTTGATTATGAAGACAGATCTTTGCATCACCTCATACTGGATCCACATTTATGTGACATATTGGTCCTGTGATCCAGGAGTTCAAAGGGAAGGGGGCAGGAGGTTCAACACACACATACAAGTGGCAGCACCACCTAAAGAAAACACAGGGGACACAGGTGGAGGGAGCAGGAGACAAAGGCTGGGAGAACGCTACAAATTCTTGTCTCTCCATGACTGCGTCACTCTGCTAAATCATGAGAGAGGACCATGTGGCCTTGAAATGTGCAGGGAGCTGCAGTTCATCCCCAGCTGTACCCACATCACAAGCTGCTGTGATAAAGCAATTGCTGCTGGCCAGGAGACAACTTTCTACTGACTCGCCCATCAGGCATCCCCACTCTTGCTGAGCTCACTGGGAGCTGTGATGCAGAAGGTGAGTCACACAGAAGCAAGATAGGGCCAACCAGCTGATGGGTTGTACTGTGCTTTCCAGAGAAGAAACAGCTCCTAAATCAGTGGGTGATTTCAGAAACTCAGCAGTGGTGGCAGCACTTGCTGAGATCATCAGAGCTCTCTGAACTGAGCTGTTTTCTCCAAAAAGTGAGAGCACAGTTATCTCCACAATAAAAAAGTGGCATGGTGACATACCACCTCATTTCAGCTTCGAGCAGCAGCTTCACCAATAAAAAAGTGTGAATTCCTTAACTCTGTGCGTGTGCATGCACAGAGTTTGTGCTCCATTGCACCCCTAAGGGGCACTTCTCAGTGTACGCTGAATGTGTCCTGGCAGCAGAAGCAGAAGTAGAGAAATCAAAGCTCATTCACTTTTACCAGAGGAATTTCATTGAATGATTATTTAAGAATGTGATAATATCAAAGAACCAAGAGAGAACAGTCTGTAATTTGCTAGGCACTGTCAAAGCACTGAGGGAGAAACATCTCCTGTTTAACTGCCCACTCTTTAGTAACCAGACCTGACACTGTTTGAGTGAGTTACAGACATATTTCATTTTTAGGTACCTGTGTTTTCTTGCTTTCTTTTTGTGACATCTCTGCCTTGTGGTAGAGTATTTGCATTCTTAATGCTTCTCTAAGGCAGATGCCATTTCTATATCTCAATGGTGAACTTGGGCAGCAGGGTACTAAATGACCTGTCCGACATCCCACAGGCTATGTGGAACAACAGGAAATTGAACGTTCATCCCTCAAATGTCAAGCAGCCTCCTAATTGCCACCTCCTCATTCTTGTACCTTGCATCTAGTTTAGACATAACAATCAGGCAGTTCATTTCCTTTGTGAAATGTGGAGGCTTTCGTCCTGCAATCTCCATTCTTCCCTTTACTTTAAAGATCCAAGCTCCTCTGAACACACATACTCCTCATCTGCTATCTGGACATTGCTGGAGGCCTGCTCTGATGCCTTTACTTTCTCTTGTTGTCCAGATGAAGAAAACGTGAAAACAGAGAGATAAAATTACAACTAGGCAATAATCCTTATAGTAATGTTGGGAGAAGATTAGGTCCTGCAAAGGAGATGTTTCTTCCAGGGCAGCTCAATAAAGCTGAGGGAAGTGAATCAGGTCCAGTCTGACTACCTTATATTAGTCGTCCCTTTGACCCCATGTCCCCCTGTGCTTTTGTCCTGCCTTATGCCCAGCACTGAGCCTGAGCCTCTGCTGCCTGCTGTGCACTGCTATGTGCTGCTGACTGAGCTGCTGGGCATTGTAAAGGTGGGCTGATGTTTTTTGTTCCTAGGCTTGACTACTCACCTCCTGTAAGAGTAAAAATGCCTTATCCCACAAAAGGAGACTTACCAGTGCACATCCTACAAGAAGGTGAGACATCAGAAAGGCCAGAACAGGCCCAACTGACCCTTTTTAAGCAATCAACCACCACCATCTTAAAAGGCATTAGAGAGCTCAGCTTTCCCTCATGAATTGTAGGAGAGTGAGGGGGAGTTACGCCATCAATCTCAGTTCTCAGTCAAGTGGATTTACCCAGGCAGCCCAAGACTTCCCTTCACATCTTTAATGAAGTCATTCCCATCTACCTGTGTGAATAAAATTCTTCCTAAAAATCTCTTGGGTCAAAGGTCACAGCTGATGCCACTGGCTTTGTTTTCAACATAGGCAACATGGCACTTAGGCTGCTTTGTGTTCCTTTGCACTGTGCAATGCAACAGTTCTTGATGAACAGCAGTCTCCGGAATGATACCTCTCTCCTTCTCTGTTGCTAAAAATCAGAGATGGAAAAAAAATAATCAAAAGTCACAAGGAATGACTAGCCATTAGCAACACCTGCATCTTTTCTCAATGTTACCTTCGTCTCATACCAGACTATGCTGCAGTACCAGCTACCTACACGTGCACCCTAGCTCTCATAAGTACAGGTATTTTTAGATTGACTCCCCAGGCTCTAGGGAGAAACACAGGACTCATACAGCCTCTCTGTCCCCCATAGTCTCAAATTTAAACACCCATTCCATGCCTGCATCACTCTTACCTACTCCCACGCAGCTGCCCAGTCATATGCCCTTCTATACCCTCACATGCCTGCACACTCTCACAAATTCAGGCGTGCTGTCATGTTGCCATATACACATTTTGCTTTCCTGTTCTTCCTATATGACTGTGTCTCTTTCACACCATTTGCACAGGTACTGAGGAGGCACACTAATTACCATCATGCTAGCTGAAGACTCCAGATCACCCTTGAGCCTGAACACTCCATTTGCTGTCATCGCCTTCAGGTGCCTTACAGTATTGCTCAAGCTTGGTCTGTGCTGTGCTGTTACTGATAGAGAAGGAATCCGTCTTGGTCGGGAGGAGAAAAGGGATGGTTCAAACCCAAACTCTGCCCAGACAGTCAGAGATAGCTGATGGCCGTGTGTGAGCTCGTGCTGAGGCACAGAGCACAAAGACAAGGACTGATGGAATGAAAATGTCTTGCTTGCACATCTCTTGCATACTGCTATTCCTCCTTTGCTAGTAAATATGAATTTACTGTGGCTCCTGCTGAATGTCACTTGTCTTTAAATGTCTCTTGACGGTACTCAATCTCTCATCTCTCATGGTTAGGTAGGAGTGATGAACATGGAGACAGAGTCATCTCTGTTCCAGCCCTACAGTGCACTACAAGAGGGAAACAGATGGTTTAATATATTCTCTGTCTTTCTTTTTTCAACAAATCCTGGTGCTTGCAGAAGTGCTAATCTGCCAGAGCCCCAGGGGGTAACTTTTAGTCCTGCCCAGATAAACAGTTCCCATCACATATTTTCCACTAGCCTCACACTGTTCATCTTCATTAACCCTCCCCTGGAGAGACCAATTCTAGAGATAAAGGAGATGAAGAAGCGTCTGCTACCATTTTAATGTTTGGTCTTTCCAATGAACCAGTCAGAAAGGATCAGTCCCCTTGCATAGGTCCACCCTGACTAATCATAAACAGAAACAAGCAGACTCCCCCTAATTGTCACCTCTACTAGCTCCTCCCATGTGATGCTGCTCTACAACATGCAGTCTGTCACAGCAAACAGCACAAGTGCTGACATAGTTTTTTGCAGCCAAACCCACAGAGCCACAGTGACAACAAAATTACAGAACAGCCTGGTCACTAAATTACCCAGCAGCTATGAGACAAGCTTTCTGAATTGCCTTGTTATTATTTCCCTAATACAGTCTGTTATAGCATCTGGCAGTACGGTGTGTTTCAGAGCTAAGCATGCAATAAAACTGTGTGATTAGATAGTTAACTGTCTTGTGATAACAAGGTAGGGATTTGCAACCAGTCAAAAAAGGAGAGATTCTCTCTAACAGAACAAAATCCATCCAGGAAGGCTCAAACTCCAGGCTGAAAGACACATCACAGAAAATCCCCATGTGAGATTTCACTGGTGGGTGAGAAGAGAGGCATAAGAGTTGGGGGTTTTTGAGTTGGTTGGTTGTTTTTTTCCCCTTTTTTTTTTCTCTTTTCTTTTCCAGTATTAATTTTCCACACTGGTTGATCAGCAGAGAGCACTGATTACCTCTGTAAGGCAGAATGGGGGAGGCAGCTTACTGTGGTGAGTCCTTCAGGGAGAATGGCAGGGGCCTGTACAGCTCTAAGCGAAACTCCTGGGGACCACAGCTGTTAGGGAGACTCCTATTAGGCTACTGCGATTGTGGCAGCATCATGTATTTATCTGCTGGCAACTGGGCACATGTGGATTGACAACAGATAAAAGTCTACTCAGCCTCAGCTGCCTTCTCTGCCCTATTCCACAGAGACATCAGATTCCCCCTAAGGGAACAAGTGGCACCCACAGAAGAGCACGAGTCCTGGATTTAAAAGTGGAAGTCCTGGGCTCAGAGTAGGCAAAGAGGGTGTGATCAGGCTCACATAAATTAAACTTTGCAAAACTCTTTCAGATTCTAATTACAGGCAGCATGAAGGACCAGGTAACCACCATGTAGTTACAGGAAATTTGCCATGTAATTTACTGTGTAGGTGGATACTAGGGGATACTTGTCAGGTAATTACTATGTGGGTGATCGGAGATGTGCAAAGGTTTACCACATGTGAGAGATGACTTTTACAGAATCAGAGTAGGGGGCAACCTGAGTTCTCACATCCCTCCTCTACCTGCCAGGAGGCATATACCATGTCCCCACAAATGTCCCATTCACTGCTCTTATGATGGGGCATAGTTGGACAATGAGTTGCTTTTCTGTTACTCTCCATGTAAACAGACCACAAAAGTGGTGGTTCCTAGGTACACAGCTCACACTTAACAGGTCAGGTTGTCTTGTAAACTCCTGAAGAGATTCTCCACAGTTGGGCCCTGGCACAGTATGATTTGAGACTGGATGGGGCATGAGACCTTTTCACTCGTAAGTATCTCCAATCACACCTGAGAACCCTCACCTGGTATTTCTCTCCTAACAACTGTGGATTTTGGTTTTCACATTTTATTGAAGCAGCCCTTAGTTTTCTCTCCCTGTTTCCTTCCCCTGGCTCTGTTAACCAAACAGGTAGGCAAAGCATATGCAGGCATTTGCAGTTATTCCATATGCAGCACTGGGAGAGCTCTGACCTTTTTCTGTTTGTATCCATTCTGTTTGCATGTGTCCAGCAAAATGCACTCCCTTGCACCTCATACACGCACGCACTACAGTTTTAACTTTGTTCTTTCTCTGCACTGCCCTACGAAAACATGTGAAATCAAACACATCCTTTGTGTCAGGAGTAGCTTTGTAAACTTTAGTTGACTGGATGTGCAGCTGCTCTTGCTCTTAAATCGAAATGGGTTTGAATCTTCAAATCCAGTAATTTTTCTAGCTCACATGTTCAGACAACTCTCAGACTCTGTAACATCTATGATAAGCTAAGTCCCAATCTTAGACACCCTGCTCCCTTAACGTTGGGGTACCTTGGTGTTTTTATCTACTCCAAGCAGCTCTATTTCACATGCCTCTCAGAAGAGAGATGCTCATGTCACATCTCCAGAGCAGACCTACATGGGAGAACTAAAAACTAGCAGTGGGCAGATTACTTATTACATACAATTTATTTAGCAGCTTCTGTCTTTTTTTCCCCCTCCTGCTGATAGATGGTCTATGAACAAACTTTTATGCATTTATTATTGTTTATTATTTATTTATGCAAAATTGTTCAATGAATATTTTACAGGGCAAATTTCAGTCTGTGTGTTTGTAATGAGCTTTCATTCGATTAGAGAATTCTGAATATTCATGATGTCTAATTGGCCATCTCAGTCACATGGTATTTTTTTCTGTCTCTTTACTAGAAGACTTAACTTTTATTAACTACTTCCACCCCAAGGAAATTTCTTCTCTGGACTGAAAGGATGAGAGCGACTGGCCTGAAGTTGTCTTTCTGAAACAAAAGACAGCACCATCCACCAAAGGCAGGAGGCAATAAATTAGTTTTAGAACACACCACAATACAAGTGAAGTGGATAATCGTATCTCTGCTAAACAGCTAAAAAAATTCACTGAAGGAAATCAGTCAGACATTGCCACAGGTGGCCCCTTGCATAAGCCTAATTATTGCTATGCAACACACAGCCTTAAACTGGGATCTATGCTGACTTTTCAGTTCCTGGACAAAAGATCACTACCACTCATACCACTCACTTTGGCTGGTGTTATTAGCCAAGAAAGGCCAGGCAAGTCTAGAAGATTGGTTGCTTCTCACAGAGAGAAGCTTGATTAGCTATTTCACATAGCTCCCAAGGAGATCAACACGGGAAACCAGCTGCAAGTTCTTCTTTGCTATGTCTGTATGTCTCTTTCCAACAGCACTAACAACTACAACTGATGAACTGTTTTTTTCGCTAGTCACTCCAGCAGCCAAATCCAGCTATAGCTAAACTCATATTCTTGCTGAAAGGTCATATGCTGATTAGAAGTGGTTGAAAATGTGCCAAACAGTGCAAACCGTATCTAGTAAAACAGACAGTTCTGAGGCTATGTCTTTAGGGCATAAAACAGAGTTTTGCCAGGATCTGCAAGCCAGTTTTCATACCAGAAGCAGTGTCTTACTGAAACAGCACGCCAGCCATGCTTATGGAGGCTTTTTTCTCTTCAAGTTTAAGTAGCCAAACAGTACAGTAGGCCGGCATTAGGTTATTAATTCCTTGGCTGTGTATCTTTGTATATTACTGCTATTTACTTGTAAATATACTAGGGCTAAATTTGGGCAAGTTTAATGCTGAAGGCTCCTCTTGAGTTAGACCACAGTCCTGGAGATCAGAATGGACTCCCAAAGCCTGATTATCATCTCATGCCATTGTGGTAACATCAGATAAACTGCTCCCTAACCATGGCTATCTCTTCATTGACTATAAGGAGCTACGTGGCTACAGGCATTTGTGCTGTAAGCTGCAGATAGTTAGTAATAGGCAATTTCCCTCATTCTGAATAAGATGCGGAAATTACCAAGCTCTCTGATACTCAGGAGTAGGCATAGCAGAAGAAAAACATATTTGAACTGCAAAGAGCATGGTGGAGTCTCAAACCAGCATCCCATTCACTTGGTGATATGTCCAGAGCACCAAAACATGTCAAGAGGGAAAAAGGGCAGCAGGGCAGAACTAGGAGAATGTGTGGTATTGCTCTGCATACATGGTCATTTCAGCCTTTTCTTATGCAACCCTGTTCATCTGGAAGGGTTACATCAAACATCAGAGAAAATGGCTTGCTGAAGGTACTAAATTCCAGACAATCTATTTCTATCCCTTGGTTCTCTGCTGCATGACAGGATGTGTGTGTGCATGCCAGTGTCACAGGGCACACACAAGCACCTGAAGAGAAGTCCAAGATGGAAAAAGCCTCTGAGTCTGTGGACTGTGGTGGCACTCGGAGCTATTACTCTTTTCTAAAAGCCATCTCCAGTTCTACTGCTCTAATTCTTTAGTGTGGAGATAGAAATTGAACTCATTTTGGTTGAACGTGGAATTGAATGCAGGAACACAATAAAGGAAGACAATAAAATACTCCAACACTCTTTCCTCAATCAAAGAAATTATATGATATTAATGCAAGGAAGCTTGGGTTGACTTTACCTGTGTTAAAGTCAGGAAATTTAAAAAATGATGGTTCCCACAGCAACCTTAACTCACCCATGTTGCACATATCTAATAAGGCAGAGTTAACAGCATACACATGAATATAAAATACTACTCAAGCAAATCTCAGCCATCAGATTGCATTAATATTCATTTGTTTCTTTTAATAATAGATTGTCCCATCATTGATTTCAAGAGAGCTTTTATGAAACTATTTTTTTAAGTTAAGATTGAAAAAAAGAAAAGAAAAAATGAACATATTTTATTCACATCTGAGATTTTAAAGA
Organism: Cephalopterus ornatus; assembly: GCA_013396775.1. Lineage (NCBI taxonomy): Eukaryota > Metazoa > Chordata > Aves > Passeriformes > Cotingidae > Cephalopterus > Cephalopterus ornatus. The sequence goes on from VZRE01009144.1 coordinate 657,231, forward strand.
ACCAACATTGTTTCTCCATATGAAGAAACTGACAAACAGGTAGAATTCAGTCCTTATTTTTACAGTATTACAGAAATTTCAGTTATGAAGTTTTTAATTAAAAACCTAAGTGTGATGGCAACCAGAAGAGACACGATCCAATTTATTGAAAATGGTATGAGATATTAGTCTCCTCCTTTACATCCTAGGTTTCCTTTATTTCTGTCACGGAGCTGAACTCTCTGGTGGGGATAAGTAACCTCACTGATGGGTATCAGCCTAGGATACAGTTCCTTCAGGGCTATGCTAGACTCATAGCCAAATTAGCAGGATCATAGAAACACAGAATCATAAAATCAAGTCAAAAAGGACCTCAGTATGTCACCCGGTCCAACATCTGACTCAATAAAGAGCTAACTGATATTGGTCCAGGTTGCTCAAGATGTCGTACATGTGTTGAAAGTGGCTCTTTGGTACAGCCACATGAAGATCAGCTACTTAGTGTCCTGCAAGGCACAGCTGAAATGCAATAGCAAAGCTGTGTGGGGATTCTTACTTGAAACAACTGGAGACATTGGAGGTCAGGATGCCAGTTGTGATATAACATGAGAACATCAGCAGCTGGTGTAAATGATCATCTTTCAGAACTTGGCTTACAGTGGGTCTAAACCGAGTGTAAATGAAATCAAACTTTACCAAGAGAATAGGACTCAGCAGGCACGCCACAGGGATTGCTCCTGTGGCGCTGCAGAGCTGGTCGGGCAGCCCATGGCAGGAGAGCCATGGGGGTTGCAGGGGAACCCTGACTGAGCAGAGTAAAGCCACGCACTTTGCACAGCACCCTGGAAACCAAGGCAGTTTTTTTCTATAGCTGTAGCTGCAACGCAGGTGACCAGCAATTTCAGCAGGCTCTCTGGCCAAGAGCCATGGTGCTCACAACCCTGTGACCAGATCTCGCTGCATTCCACGGTGTGAAGTCACTGCAGCACCATTCTCTGCTCTTAAAAGACACCCTCAGGCACAAAGAGAAATGAATGAGCTCTAGGAATTCAGCTGGCTCCTTGAGATTCATTCAGTCAAGGAAAAAAATATAACCTCTTTCTTCCTAGACCCTGACACCTGACTCAGAAATGAATCATCAGGAAAAAAAAAAAATCAAGCAAAACAACATCCTAGACTGCCTCTTTTTTCTTTTTTTTTTTTTTAAGATAAATAACCCCCTTAATTTGACTCCAAAGTCCTTGTAAAGCAAGCTCCCCCAGCCTCCTGTTTTAAACTTTATAGCTTCTCGTTTAAATTAACTTGCTAAGTGTTTGAGTCGCTGCCTGGTTCGAGGTACTATCTGGTCCATCGGAGGAGCGTGGCTGCTCACGTGGCAGCTCTCATTAGCGAGCGGCAGGGACTCAGCTGCGCCGGCTTTGATAAGCCCGGCTCTACTCTTACAAGTACGCCGCAAAGCAATTAAAACAGCAAAGGGCCCTTTTTTCCCCCCCCATACCATCCTTTTTCTTCCTCCTCCGAAGCTGAATAAAAATGATTTGATAAATTATTCTTTTCAGAGCTAAACACTCGGGCGAAGGAAGGGGGAGGAGGGAAAATCTACACGGGGAGGGAAGTCGCTCCTGAGGACACATCATTAGCCTGTATCCCCAGCTTGCTGGCAATCAGGACAAATCCTGGTGTTAGGGGTGGGGCAGTGCCACTGCAATGCTCCTTGCCATCCATCTCACACTGCTATGAAGTCTGCTGGGTGTGCACCGTCTGTGCACATCTGTGCATGTAATGGATGAGAGTCGGGGCAGGTTTAGGACAGTGTCAGCCTAGTGTTATTCTGCTGCCAGTCGTTAGATGCAGTGCAGGCAGAGCTCGATCCCGGGCCCTTCAGCATCATCGGGACTCCTCTGACTTAAACTGTAGAAGGAAGCCCTTAATAGGCTGATAACAGACACATTTTGGCGGTGCCTGGCTACGCTACCATTGCCACCATAGTAGAAGCCAGAATTGTACGCTTAAAACAGCCCTGGGGTTTTGCCATCGGTATGTAGTGTACCACTGCCACTGTTTTCTGGGACTCCCATTTACTGAGAAAACCCTCCTGATTACAGAGAAGTAGAAAACATGGGAAAGCCTGGGTGCCATCTAGATTGGATTAAGTGATGCACTGAAGTGAAGTGCCTACTGATTAATGTGGAACTAACACAAGACCTCCTGCAGGAAGCAGAAACAAAGATGGGACTCAGGGATTCAGGAAGAAAGGAAGGGTTGGCATGGCAATAACACAGCTCGCCGTCAGAGACCTGCTTCTGCAAACTGGGCTTGGCATTCACAGAAGGGAGCACCTGATAGCTGGGAATTGAATGGGAAAGCTTAACTGAGATGGCACCATCCAAGAACAGACATGCTAAACCAGTGGCCAGTACCAAGGCTCTATCTATGTTTTTCAAATATATCTGTAAAATTACTTTTATTAAATGGGATTCTGACAAGTGCTTGAATTTACGGGCTGCTCAACAAACAAGTACTATCAGGGGCTTGGCCAGCCACCTCTGAAACTCTCTGTCTCTCCTTACTTAGCCTCTGATCATAATCTGGTTTGGGAGCAGGGCTTTCCAGTCCAGTTTGTGATAATTTTCTGCCATTTCATACAGCATTAGCAACTGCAGTTTGTAGTAAGGAGAGAGGTGCAGAGAAGGATGGTATTTGGGAAAAAAATCCTCCAAACCCAACAAACGAACCCTGACAAAAATGTTGCACACATAGGTTTCAAATCAGCAGCACATACCCACTTACAGTCTAAAATAAAACAACTGCAAAATCCTTCTCTCTGTGCCACAAAAACATCTGACTTACTCCATGGTGCACACTGAGTAAACAAGGGTTAACATGCAAGATGTTCTATACAATGTGTTCAGAGAAATGGAAATAGTTCATCCATTTAGGTGACAACATCTCTGACTTAGAAAAGCAGCTTCAGAGGAGGGGAAGTATATCAGAACATCTTGGAAGTTAAGAGGGAGAAAAGCTGGGAACTGGGAGTTTCCTGGCAGCCGCAGGTGGATGCTACGGCAATGATGCATGATAAAGAGGCATGGAGAGAGAGGCGGAGGGTGCAGAGGACACAGTGCAGTTTCCAAGTGATCATCCATCACCAGTGGCTCTGCCTTCACCTCTTCATGCCAACAGGTGATGGAGCCTCATCCATAAAACATTTCCTGGGTGTCACTAACTGGAAGACACATTGGAGGGTTACATTGACTCTGCATAAGAAATAACTTCCCAGATGAAGGAGAGAGCTGCCACTTTTAAACTCCCCGTGCTCTCCTCCTCCCCACCTGTCCCTGCATGCTGCACCCAAGAAATCATCTCTCTCCACCCACATCTCTTCTCATCAGCTGCTATGATCCCTACCATAGGCTCCTCTTCCATAGGTACTTTTTGTGCAAGTATTTTTTATATTCTATGTGTTTGTTTCTCTTTATACAGGCTACCCCACACATATAGACCTGTGATGTCATGATTACAAGAGAAAAATCAAATTCCCAACATATCCAATAGTGCCTCCAGCTCCTAACTCCTCTCAGCTCATCACAGTCTTCTCACATGCTTCTCAACCTATTCGTCCCCTAATTCATACTCTGTACATTTTAACCTTTCAACAAAAAGCTCATAGATGTGCACATTCAGTAAAACACAGCAAAAGCGTAACTTCTCTCTTTAGCCTAGGTGACAGGACCCTACTGACTACAAGAGTCAGGGCTTCAGGATCTCTGAAGATTCTGCTCCCAAAATAATTAAAACAGATATATCTGGTAAGGAAAAAAGAAAAGTGTTCAAGCAGGGCAAAGCCACTAATTGAATGATTTTCATTTACATTTACAAACAAAAAACGGCTGGGTGATTCCTTAAGTACTTTGGATTTGGGATCTGAAATATGACTCAGGTCACATCTGATCTGAATCAGCAGGTTTTCCTGTAATGTTCTGGAATTGAGTGTTCATTTTGACAAACTCTGTAGGCATCAGCAACATTGGCAGCCTCCACAAACAGGAATTAATTCCTTAAATAGCAGGGAGAAGGCAGGGGGCTGCAGGAAAGCTGGGAGAAGGTGTGGGGGGGAGCACTGAAAAGCTAGTGTGGGGAGCCCAAATTTGGAAGAGCTGGGGGTTTTGGGAAGATAGGGATGGGGGATGACTGCAAGGCAGGGGAAGGGGCACTGGCAGAGCTGAGTATAATAAACAACATGCAGCAGCTGTTTGCAAGCAGCTCCAACACAGCACATTTTTCACTAGAATTAGAATTCAACCGTTCTTAATACCAACTCCTGTGCCATTTATTGCCTGACTTACCAAACCCAGCTTACTTCTGCAATTGCATTCCTACATAAGCAAATTGATGGTTCAGACTGCCAACCTCAGCTGTCAGCCACCCAAGTGTTTCTAGAAACATATTGCATCTGATGTTATGACATTTACTTGTCTCCTGAATTAGAGGTGAAGCTTCTGGAGAGTAGATGAATCTCATCTGTAATTACATGCTTCTGAGAAATAAAATGGCTACAGAACTAGGGTGGGTGTATGTCTTGGAGATGAGTATATGCTCTCTGAGCAGGCTGCCTGTGTTTTGGAGGATTAAACAGCATAGAACCATGGGAAGTTAAGAATGCAAAAGGGAAGGATGATGAGAGAGAAAAAACAGGAGAAAGAAGACTTAGAGACAGCAAAGTATGACAGTGAGACAGAGAAGACTACCTAAAAAAAGAAAAGCAGGTGGAATTGCTCAACAAAGAAATAGGAGAAAGAAAGAAAAGCTCTGTGGAGAGCCACTGAATATAGTACCCCGCCTTTAGTCCCCTCTAGAGGAATAAATGCTGACCCCACTTCTTTCCTGGCTTGTCAGGGGCTGTTTGGCTGAATAAGTCCAGCCCAACAGCCCTCTCCTACTCTCTCAGCATTAATATATTCATTTCATTATTCAATTATTTAAAACATTTCTTATGTTCCATCTATTTCACACAGATGGAGGTGGGGTGAGCTGTTCCCTCTCTCTCTCAAACCTGTACTGCAGGGCCCTCGAGGAATGTAGGGCACAAAGTGCTTCTTGGCTCTCCCTCCTCCACCAGCTTCACACTGGCTCCAGCACCAAATAATCCCTTATGTGCCCCTCAGACATCTTGTTTGAAAGGAAACCCTGTGAATGATTGCTACCACTGCACTGACCCCTGTGAGATGCAGCGTGCTCTGTGCCGCTGCAAGAGGCCCCCTGTGTGTCAGAGGGAAGCAGATGCACTGAAAGTTGCTCTCCTGTCAAGCTCTTCTGGCCCCTGCAGACAAGCTGCTGCCTCACAATATGTAAAATGTAAGGCTGCAGGTTACAGGGAGACTCTTCCTCTCCATTTATCTACCAGCTTTTGAGGGGCTAATTAGCTTGTTAGTCATGGTGTCTCTCTCAGGCTTGCAAACCACCATAAATCTCCTCTCTTCCAGAGGAGCGTTAATTCAGATTCTTAGATGAGAGAACACCAAAGACAGCTTAAGGTGCTGAAGGCAGCAGGGTTCATGAGTGAGTGGCTGTCATTCCGCCTACAACGTCATGAGTCCCCACATCCCAAAGTGACGCTGAGAAGGGCCACCTGTAAAGCAGAGTTTTTTACCACAAGAGAGTCAATGGGTATTACATAGCACTGCCCCAAAAAGTACATTACTAGAATCTTATGGAGCTGAAAGACCCCTGCTGAGTCACCTCACCAACCTTTGTCCTACCTTCAAAAGCATCAACCTCATTAAAATCATTCCTGAAAGCCATTTGTCCAACGTCAGGTCCTCTCCTTCAATATGTCCTAACAGCTTCTGAAAAGAACTTCATTACCAGGTGGGTGTTCTCCTCCACCCCAGTGTACACCCAGGAAACTGTTACAAGCATTGTTGTATACTCTCAACCCATAAATTTGATGCAAATCAGACTTTTTCATATGTCATTGTCAGAAAAACTATTTTTCAAGAGAGGCTAATTAAAGGTAATTCAAGAGATACCTAATTAAGGTTTCTCATTCACAAAGAGATTACTCTGTCCTCTATTTGACTAGCAGTCCTTGTTTGCCACAGCTTACAAAACAGCCAGGCCTGCCTGCTGCTCCTCTGTGTCTTCGTACTTCCTGGCGTGGGTTGCTTGTTAAGTGGCTCTGAGGAACAGCAAATTCAGCTGGTCTTGAGTGATACCATCAGTGCAGGGTTTGCCTTGGGCTTCCTGCAGCTTGTCACTAGAACTGGTGGATGTATCCAACCCCCAAAATTCTCATTTGAGGCAGAGCTGGGTAAAGATTTTTCAGGGAATCAACCAGGTATTTTTAGTTTAGCTTAGCTATTTTTTTCTGCAAGAAAGAATTAGCTGTTTGACAAAGATTTTGCTGTACCTTTATTAGCAGCCTTTATTGTGTTCAACTCTTATGGGAGAGTTCCCTCAGTGCAATTCCATTCAGGCAATTCTGCTAGTTATCTGCGTGGTTACCAACACTAAAGCATCACAGCAGATAAGAAAGGAGCACCTGGGGAATTCAACCCTCTGCTCTGCCATGAGGATTTCCTGCAGTGCATGCTCAGACTTTTGTCCAATTCTGTGATAAATGTTCTCAAATGATGGAGTGTTCAACTGTTCCCTTTATAGGAAGAGTTCCTGAGCCAAGAACAACTCACTGACACAAAGTGAATCTGGATAATCAGCCCCATTTGCATTCTTTCCCTCCTGATGCTAGCTAAAGCTGGGTAAACAATTCTGAATGAATCATTTATTAGTTTAATTCTACCTCCTCTAATTCATGAACTGTCCAGTGGTGCTTCCCCGTTCTGTTTCCTCCAGCCTATTTTCTCTTCAGAATCATTTGGGTATGAACACAACACAATCCACTGAAGTCAGCAGGATGATTTCTTTGCATAAAAGGATGATTTCTTTGCATAAAAGTAAGCTTGTGCTTTAAAGCTATTGTTGAACAGGGCTTGTCTTGATGGGTCTTGTTTGGGTTTTTTCTTTAGAAACAATCTTTCATTTTCAGCTTACTTGTTAGTGGTGTTGAAATTTTACAACTACCTTTCTTGAATACAAGAATCACAAGGTAAGTTTGCATATTCTTGAATGGATGAAAGCAACTCCTAGAGCACTTAACTTCTTAGGAAACCAACGCTATTCACAGTGTGTTTTCTCAGTGCCACATAGCCAAGACTGCAGTACAAAAAATGTCAGGAGTCAAGACATAAAAGCTAAAAATCACAAGGCTTTGTGTTTGTTCCCAGTAATAAATGTTGGGTTCTTTTCATTAGTCCCCTTGCTTTTTAACCTTTCAGGTCCATTTTCTTTATCAAAAGCACAAGGGCCAGAAACATGCTGTTTCAGAGAAAGAAAAAAATATCTTGCCTTCAACAGCAAGGCTTTCAGAAATACAGTGAATACAACAAGCCTCACAACAAAACGTGAGTGTTGGCAACACCTCACTAAACAATTAAGTGCTAATAACACAAACTAAACCTTAGTTTGCGATGCTGAATTGACTGCCATGTTTTCTACAACAGTTTCAGACAGGGGACTTCTCTCCTAAGATAATCACACAAGTCAAACTCAAAAAGGGGAGAACGGAATCAGGGCCAAATCGAACATTCAAGCCAGTGCTGAAGAAAGGATTTGGGTTTCTAAGCCCTATTTACTCCCAACTGAGGGTTGCCCTAAACAACAACTTTTTGTCCTGGGTGCCTTTCCAGTATATGATTGGTAGCTACTGTCCTCCTCTCTGTGCCAACTGTGCAAACACCTCTCTGATCTTCATTTGAAGGGCGGTCCCTTTGCTTACTGGGACAGTGTCATTTCTCTGTCACCTCGGTCTAATACACAAGCATGTCAGGGACTGCTCAAGGACTGAACTACTTTTTCCAGGAGTGTCTAGCTCATCCTCTAAGCATCTCCTTTTCCCTTGTACCTGTTTGGAAAGGGAATCAGTCATGTCCCTCTCCAAGAGCGATGTGAGTGCTCCCTCTGCTGTTACACACGGGCTTCAGACAGCTGGGGCCATACGGCACTCCGTAGCCCTGTGCAGCTCCTGCCTTCCCACAACTAATAGCTATTTGGCTGACATTTGTCTCACAGCGGAAGGGTTACCGCAACACATGCTGGGAACGTCTGGCCACAGGAAACTCAAGTGATGGAGATGTTTCCAGTCCTCTTGCCCCCATCATGCCCAGTGATTTCTAAACTGGGGGCATACATGCACTGCCTGCACTCTGTGAGATTCAATTTATACCAGTAGACAAGAAGTCAAGTTCATGATCCCCAGAACAGGAGAGCAGATGGCTTTTTGCTTTTGATTTTTTCAAGTGAAACCATCTGGCTAATTCTCTGTGGTTTGTGTGTGTGTGTGTTAGCAGAGAGAGACACACAGCCTGTTTCCCTGTTGAGGCTATGCCTGCAGTCACAAGGGAAGAATTTGTTATTTTGGAAATGGGTCCTGCCCATCCTTATCTCTTTGGATAGGGAAGAGGTATCCACATGGCTGTAGTCGCTAATACCTGCAAACAAGATGTGCATAAGCATGTTATCAGCAAAGTTGTGACCCCCGGTTAGACAGATACTGCCTTTCCTTATTTTTCTTCAGAACCAAAGCCTGAGAGGGCAATTTCCATACATCCACCTAACAGGTCACAAGTCAGGAGACCTGACCCGATTTACCACAAAGATTGCGAAAGAGCGTACTGCTCTCTGGCCAGTATTCTTTCCCTTCCTCCTTAGGTCATTATGCCATGCTTCCCCACTTTTCAATCACCGAGGTATGCAAGTACCCATAATCCCACCTCTTCATCCACACCACGCTCTCGAAAGCTAGGGCAGTGCTGGCACCCTCATTTTACAAATGGGCTAGAAGCCCAGACAGAGTTCTCTCTATCAGATGGGAAATATATGACAGCAAAGACTCACGCTACCTAGCTTAGCTCCCTAATACAAGAGATGGTAAACATTTTGATAGTCTGCTGCCAAGTTTATTTGAAACGAACCAAAGTAAGCTTTGAAGCTTATTATCACTGTTTCCAGCACAAGTCTTAGTGAAAAATTCAACTTGGCATTGGTAACAATGATGTGCCGATGCTGCTATTCCCACTGGACCAACATCACCTCCATTTCAGAAAGCTCCTGAGCTGTCTTCCCATTTGAGGCAGGATGCTGCAGTGGTCGATACCAACCTCTCAAAGTCTCCTGTCAATGTGACCAGATCAGGATATATTCCCCCATCAAGCACCTGCACTAGCATAGCAGTTTCATATCACGGTCACATCACCCTGCCACCCCAGGAGGAAATGTTCAGATACTTCCCCAATGCAGGGCCTGTGTTTCCAGACCATCAACCCACCCTCTGGGAATGATCTTATTGTATTTACATTCAGGTGCTATGGGCCTTGGGAATCCTGCTGCCCACTGCAGGGAGGCTCAGGCTCATCCTACCCATCCCTGTGCTGATTGTACAGCTTCCTGCCAGCAGAAGGGAAGCCTCTTGACAGGTCTTCTCACAGAATATAGAGAACAATATCCCCACTGGCTACTCATTGAGGCACTAGCAAGATTGACTTGCCAGATGAGCAATATACCCTGCAACAGTAAAAATGTCTCTCCTACTAAATTTTATGTTACTGATCTTGAAGCAGTCAAACCCCTTATTTGAAGCAGAGCTTCCCACGGCAAATAGGCAGTCCTCCCTATGCAGGACCCCTCTCTGGGAGATGCCTATGGCTAGGGCCGGCCTGTCTCTCTGGCACAGAGGTGATGGTGGGTCCACCACCTGGGGCTCACTCTGACACTCACAGCCAAAAGCATTGATGGAAAAACCAGTCCCAGGTGGATAAGCAGTCACAGGGAAGCACTGTGCTGGATTGGATTGAGGACAGTCAGTGTGTGTAACTATGCTGCTCTCTGTTGGCTGCAGCACAGGAAACAGAGAGTTTCAAATGCTGCTGTTACTTACATTCAAATGAATCCTTTAAAAGACTTTACAGAACAAACTGGTATTTGGGAAGTGTTTTGCAGCTTCCTACACAGTAAAGTGAAGCTGTCAAGACTGAAAATGCATGAGTTTTATCCTCTGTGCTGGGCAATGAAAATTCAGCTATTGGTGACTATGACTATTCATGGTCAAATGCAAAACAGGAAAAAAGACATCCAGACCACAAGACTTCCATTCTCAGACCACAAGACTTCCATTCCCATGCCTTAGCCACCCGTTTTGCCCCATCCCTTTATCTTTCCACATCCACTTTCCCTACCAGCTTCCACATCCTCCCTCTTCATTTCTCATTGTTAGTGCTTATAGTGAAGCACCTCTGCTTAGCAGTGCTCTGCCTGAAGCACAGGGGGAGCTCCAGGGATGGGGAGCTGATTGGGTATGGGCTGAACTAAGGATGGTCAGAGCCCAGGACAGAAACAGCAGAAGAGGATGCAATCCCTAGATTGCAAGCTACTAAAAATGGACAGCAAAGATAGGGATTTCTTTGTGAGAAACTGTCTCCTTTAGAAGACTCTTACCTATGGAGCCCGTGTACTTGCATCTGCGACTGACTAGCTCCAGATGCCATCCCACGCACAGGTTGCCCTCTGCTCAGCTGAGTGGATGTTCCCTGATGCTTTTTTCTCCTTCTACATGTCCTCCCCTCCCTAAAGCTTCTTGTCCCAAGTTGCTTTATAGCTAGAGAGGCCTGTCACATGTTGTACAGCTGGGTTGCTCTCTGCCCATTGTCTTGTGAAGGCAGGGATAACTTTCAACAGGAGAAAATAAACCTGGAACTGGGTTGTAGTGGTGTTCTATAGTCTTGACTAGGCTGGTGATTAGGAAAGCCAGAAAGTAAGAATCCTGTATCAGAGAAAGATGGAGTTTTTGAGATGTGTTTTGAGGCTGTTGTGCAATAAAGCATAGAATATCAGAAAACATGTTTGAAAAACAGCATGAAAGAAAAAGATGAAATGCTGAGCAGAGACACAGATGATGCTTTTTGTTTTCAGGACACTATCCAGTCTACTGTTTCCTTGTTTTCCCTACATCAGAGGGAGGGAAAGTTTTCTCAGGGAAGCTTCATCAAATTTAAACTAATGATCTTGAGAAGGAGTATTTTCCATGAAAGAAAACAATCCTTCCCCTTCATCATTTCTCCTTTCCCCCTCACCCCTGACCATTTCTGAAGCTGTTCACATGCATCCCCACATGCCTCATGGACCCTACTTGTTTCTAGCCTAGGATCAAATACCTGCCTCCAGGATAATCATTCATGGTCAATGCAAAAACTTATAAGAGACGGGATGAAGATTCAGTTGCCCTCAGCTTTTATTAAGATCTGGATCTATTTGAGTAACAGTGCCTATAATAAAAGACAGCTCAGAGTTATACTCCTGGCTATGCAGAAGAATTTCTGTGCCATGCTGGGTGCTTGCCTTACCTCTATTTCTTCTTCAGAAATAAATATGAAGACGTATAGGACACTGTGACAAAGGACATCAACGGTTACCTTCATTTTTCTGGGGTTAGAAGAGGCAGGGGGTGGTCCTTTCATACCTTCTGCAACTGGTGCAAGTGAGGAAAGGTCAGAACTCTTTTGGGAGCACTGCAGAAACAGCAGGGCACTAGTGTACTGCTCTTCTGCAAGGAAAAGGCAACTAACTATGTAGCTGAGTAGAGAAATCCTTTCATACAACACTGAATGCACAGGTGTTAGAGTGGATGAGGCCTGCTAAGTTTGCTAAGGACAGGGGTGTGTGTGAGCATTTCAGAGGGATCTTTATAATGCACACAACCCCAACTCTTTTGTGCAGAGAGTGGTACAGTTCCCCCTGCGATACTTTGCATGAGGTTGCGCTCATTTTCCTGAAACATTGTGGGGCTACATAGTGGTGCTTCTGGGATCTCCAAGGAGAACTTTCACTATCCCATGGGATGGCAACCACTATACCAATGTCAAGCCAGGGCTGCATCCCTCACCCTGGTTGAGAATCTGGGGCGGTGAGACCTCTATGTACAAGCAAGCCATCCAAATTGGAAACTCCCCATGCACACTTCACCACCAAAGCACCCGAGAAGGACACCTGTTCGTGGTGCTTTACCTGCTCTAAAGCTGGGGGAAAAGAAAGAAAAAACCCACCCAAATCCTCAGAACGGCAACGTCCCTCTTTGCCAGCAGATGGCAATGGCACTCCACTTGTTCATTGCCAATCCCGTTCCTGGAAAAGGACACATCGATGCCATCTACAGAGCACTCGGGAGAAGCAAACGCTTCAGCTCTGCACAACGAAAACACTTTAAAAAATCGTGAGAGAGTAAATAAGGCCATTTCATGTGCAATCTCACCACCTAGAAGCCTGGACGTGATGGCAGATTCACACTGCACAGGAAAAACTGTATGATTTTCTCATTCTCCCCCTTTCATTTTCCCTCTCTTCAGTCTAGAATACTAAGGGAATATGGTTATTTATTTATTTATGCCATGTCAACTTTCCTGATTGAAGAGACAGGGTTTTCCCCCTTCCCTGCACATTCCAGTCTGTGTGGAGGGAAAACAGTAGGAATCCAGCAAGGACCAGACAATCTGAACAGCAGTTCAATGGCAGCTCCTCCTTCTGCTACCTGTAAAGCTCTTCTCTTTCTCAGTTTTGAGTGAGTCCTTGAAATGCCCTTGAGCTACAGTACATAATAAGCTAACATTTATACAGACATATGCTCAGCAGTTCAGCAGATCCACGTGGAACCTGCAGCTCTCCCCCGATAAGGGTACTCAATACGGCCCCTTCTTCTGCCCCATTGAAAGACTAAGCACTGTGGGGCTGCTAACCTTCCAGTGATGGATCATCCAGCCAAAAAACATGTCCTCCAGGGCTTCAAAATCTCCCACTGACCTAGAGGAATAACTTGAACAGAGCCCTCCAGCTTTGGGCTCTCCCCAAAATAGAAAGGAGTCCTCAGCATGGACAAAGGACTTCAGGCAGAACACAGCTTTAGTGACAGGCAGGCAGGAGATCTTGGGGCAAATCCCACTTGCAGAAGGCTGGACCAGGCACCACAGGAGAAAAGGTACTGGAACCTGTGAATAAGGGCGGGCGGGGGGGGAAGGCATCCTCATTTGGATGGCCAAGAACAGCGTCTCTGAAGTGAGTAATTATGCTTCTGTGGACACTGCAGGTTCTCTAGCAGCCGTCACGGCACAGGGTCACTTAAAGATTAGGCTGTTTAATTAAAACAGGGAGTGGAACAGATTCAGGGGAAGGGCAGCTTGCCCAATGACAGCATGGACTGCGCAATCTCTCTAGGAGAGCTGCTGATTAGAGATTAAGAGGCATCTCTGCCGCAGGAAAGGGGACTCATCTCTGAAACTCCTCCAACAGGTACTTCACGGTGACTTGTCTTGTTAGCACAAATAAAAGTCCCATCACAGGGCTTGGCTGAACTGGACATATTTCAAGCTCCTTTCCAGCTGGGTAAGTGATTCCAAAGTGGGAGGAGAGGTGTCCTTGAGATATGCTTTCTCTTTCAAATATTTCCACCCGAGGCAGAAGTAAGTAGAAACACCCCTTTTCACTCCGGTTGATAACCCACCCCTCTCTATAGTGAAGTCACTCCCCAAGCAGAGGGCTGCCCCCTTTATGGGTGCTATTGGAAGACATGGGGCTCCAAGTGGCTTAACATGTTGACAAGTTCAAGGCACCCTGAAGGAGGAGAGAGCAACAGAGAGAAAAAAAAGAGAGAAAAAACCCCAACAAACCAGGGGTAAGACAGATTCCTCAACTGCAACTTGCCGTCTACCTCCTGTATGTCTGCAGCAAAAACCTGACCAACCCTCACTCCCCTTCTGCTTCTGAGGATCACATAAGGAGAACAGAAACATGGATACAGTGAAATATTGCCAAATGGTAAAGACCAGTGCTGTGGTTCAAAAGGGGAAAAGCCAATAGATCTGTAAATGTGAGCAGGTTGTGAGCCTTTCAGCCTTACAGAAATGGTTATCTTAGATCATAAAATGGCCCATTTACTGCATCACAGATAGGTCACTTGTGACAGGCTGGTGCCGCAAGGGAGAGGGGAAAAGGAAGAGGGTTTATACCCTGACATATTTGAGCTTGCAGGGCTTACCTGCTCAGTGCTCTATCTGGAAGCAGGATGTTCTACCTGGTATGGGAGAATTTAACTGCTCCATAAAAAGGAACACCAGAATAAATTAAAAGGGCATTTTTCCACAACAACTTTGTCTGTCCTTTCCTGATGCCCCCCGTCCCAGCCCTCCCAGCCCTGGGTTCCCCACCAGCTCTATGAGTGCCCTCCTTGGGTCTGCAGACCCACAGCTCTCACAGCCCTGAGCACCCCCCTACACCAAACCCCAGAAGAGCCCCCAGTCATTAAATACTGTTCCTATTTCTCACTTTTCTTGGTTTTCTTCAGCAGGGAGGCAACAAGAAGAACCGCAATGTAACGATGTTTTATGCAACTGAAGGAAGACTAACCCAATATATGTTTTTAAAGTGATCTCACTCAGGATTTCATACTCAGCGTCACAGAGTAATAGGCACAGCTCCAGCTATTCACAAAAAAGAGTGCCTGTCACCTTGCACAACGCTGTTTTGCATGCATTCAGCTTCAAATCTGTGCACCCAAAAGGAGAGCTTGTCATAGTAAACTACAGCAGAAAAGCTAATCCTGTGTGACAGGTAGTCTACACCACATTGTGAGCCAGCAGTTGGCTGGCATCCTCTGTTCTTATAGGGCGCCACAGTCTTGGGGCAGGAAAGCCGTGCTCACATACGCACATGGAGAGCTCTGATATGGCAGAGTGTGAAAGAGAGTAAAATCCTCAGAGCCTATTGCAGACACCACACGGGCCCACATTTGAGGCAGTGTACACATACGCTTTTTACGTGCTTTGGCAAACCCAACTGAGCGCTGTGTGTGGGCCCGCTCACAGACACGAACCGAACAGCGCCGACAGCAAGACAAACACCCAGAGACCTCAACTAACACAACCCAAAATCACAAAAGCAGTAAAAGAAATTCTTTCATATACTACCAAAGCTGTGCCAGTTTAGCCATATGCTTTGTCACAGGAGTGAAGGGCAGAGCACGTCTTCAGTGGCAGACACAAATCCCCAAATGTTTTTGTGCACCAATACAGAGTCTCATACAGCCCCTGAAATGCACACTGCCATACAGTGGGGTTTACAAAAAAACCAACTCTAACTAGAACTATAAAAAGAAGTGTTTAAGGTGGTCATCAGGCCTGAACACTCCTGTGAAGCAGCAACTCCCAAGGATAACCTAAATACAGCAGCTACTCTGGCTGCATACAAACCTGGAAGCAGCTGTAAAGGAACATATAGAGATGTCTAGGTATTAAAGAAGCAACAGTTAGGTATAGCACTGTGGAGAAAGACACGCTCACTTCACAGGGCAGCATGGGCAGAAATTGGCCAATCTCAGCCACTCACTGCACAGGTTTGTCCCTGTGTGGCAAGGATGAGAAAAAGAGGATGTTTGCTCTTTCCACCATTTCAGAATGGTCCTCCTGCAGAGTCCTTTGAACCGTCCAACAACACAGTGGCTGTTCTCAGCATTTTGCAAATTATATTATTGCACTGTCAGCCTTCACAAAGCCGATGGAAAAGAGCCATACAATCAGGTGATGCAAATCAGTTTAGCTCTGCTGAAGCCATCAGAACTGTACCAGTTCCCCTGCCTGATGCTCAGGCTCTCATGCCAGTGGTGAATTCAGGAGTGGAGCTGAGCTCATAGTGGCCCCCATAGTGACTCCTTCTCAGTATTCTCTTCAGTAAGTTTTATGCAACTTATTATTTCGTGGTTCTATGCACAGCCTCGACACTACACACAGCACCTTGTAATCCTCACATCATGCAGTTTTTCTGCAAGAATATAAAGAGAAGCCACTGATTTTCTCAGAACATTTTGTTAGGGAAAAAAAAATATTTTCAACGGGAAAACTCTTTCATTCTGCTTAAGCCAACATGTAGGTTATTACCATACAGCAAGTTTCTACCATGGCAAGCGAAGGCAACAGCTGCTGCGGGGATAACGGAAAAAAGTAGATGGATGGACACACCAGTGAGTGTGGGTATGCATAAATGAACCAAGATAGAGGAGCAAGTCTGATCAGTGAAAAGGCTCCTGCACCATCAGAGCAAACAGGAGCTTTAATCTGCCTGGTTAAATGGATGCTGAGGCATCTCCCACCAGAAGGAATGTGTCTGCAGCATGGCTGGGATTTGACCTTCAACTTCTCTCATGCTCCTCCTACAGAATTAATGGGGAAGGGAAAAAAAAAAAAAAGGCACTGCCGAAGAGGCCCTAACTCATCTCTTACTCTTGGATAAGTGCAAATTTATGTCTCTGTCTGCCTCTGAGTCTTTATTATCTCCTTAAGTGGCTAGCTTTGTACACAATTTATTATAAAAGCCTGGAATCTACAGTCAAATTACAGATCAATTGAAAACTACACAGAAAACAATTAACATCTGGCAGCGGTTTCATCTATAAAGCTGTCACAGGCTTTGCCAACCCTGAATTCCTCTTCTGACACCCATATTTCCTCTCTCCAAACCCAATCTCTTCTTTTGCACCTCATGAGTCTGTGGGAGACTGAATATCCTCTCTCCAATCCTGTGGTGGCATATGGCTGGCTCTGTACCAGCAGGCCACTGTGTGCAGTATGAACACCAGGCTTGAATACAGCATAACACCCCTCTGTCTCTTCTAAAGAGATTACTTCCATCAGATGCTACAGAGGGAAGCTAAAGCTGGGACTGTCCCATTGTACTAGAGCTTCCACCTCCTCCTGAGCAGGTAGAAGGCAGAAAAAGGTCAGGAACCTTGGTCTGTGTTTTGTCTCCATCACTGCTTATTGGACTGCTGCTCCATGTTCTCAGAAGCCTTCTAACTTTACAGGCATCTCTGTCCACTTCCAGCAGCAGCCCTCTGCTAGGCAGCCATGCAAAGACCATGGGAAAGACCAAAAACAATGACAAAAAACATCATTTGCTAAGGAGATGCCTATCTTTCACAATGTCTCTCAAAGCCTTTCCACTAATAATCAGCTCTGGTTTCCCCTCAGCTCTCCTGTGTTTTGTGTCAGTGAGAGGAGAGCAATAAGATATGGAGATGCCCACAGGCAGCTCTCTGGGCAGTTTTCGGTGGGAGACTGTGGCCTTCTCTGGGCTTAGAGCTTTGGTATCTGAGGGATGCTGTGATAGTAACTTCACACAAAGTAGAAATCAAACGGAAAAGCACTTGTAACACTTGCAGATACCCTGTCCTTCTAAAAACTTTTCAGTCATTCGTTCCTGAGGATGAAAAATGTCTCCAGCAGCATGTGCCCTCAACCTTGTGGCCAACATGTCATCTCCTCACCATCCAGAGTTTCACTGCTTTTTGGCAAGGCTCTTTCATTTACTGGGAAAATATGAGGGATTTGGGAGTTCAGTGATCTTGAAAACCCCTTTGTCCATTCTTCCATTCTCTCTCTCCACTGACCTTCCACAGCTAATTCCTACTTCTCCATCCCATCTGTAGAACACAAAGACTCTGCTAGTAGCAAGCACTTCAGTGGGCACTGAGGCAGGAACACTGAATCAGCAGGTAAGACTGGTTTCAACAACGAATACCTAGCTTGGCTTTCTGTTATGTGATGTGATGGGAGTAGAAGAAAGGGTATCTGCTGAGTTCACGGATGATTCAGGTTGGAGAGTTACTATCCACTTTTGAGGCACAAGTTGATGGACACTATCTCATGCCCAACAAAGGTGAGGTCACCGAGGGACTGGCTGCAACATTCCTAGCCATGACTTTTTAATAGTACTGCAGTAGAAATAATTCATTTTTCTGATGTACACTGTAGTTTGCATCCCAGCTGAAATACTAGAGTTGATATAAATGTAAAAAACACTGCAGGAAACATAAGTCTTCACTCATAATTTTTGGGACAGTGGGGCAAAACACACTGGACGCTTTACCCATCCTTCCTCTTTCACCACTCCTCAGACATGCATCCATCCTTAGCCAAATGGTCATAACTTGCTGCAGAAGTGAACTCCCTGTTTGGATAGCGGGAACACTGAACTGAGAGTGACAGCAGTTGTTGCACAGGAGTAGCTCTGGAGATGCTTGTCTCATGGAAAGCTGGGGAGAGGAAATGGATGAGTGGACGGTGCAAGGGAAGCCTCCGCCCTTCAGTAAGCTAAGAACAGCTGTTGTTGATGATGATTGCTTCCTAATTAGCTTGCTCTTGTATAAGCTGGATAATTTTATGTACCTCCAGAGGAGCAGATTAGCTCTGAATTCACATTGTATCCATTCGTGAAGAGTACCCTATAAATTATTTACCTAACTCTCAGAAATACGGGCTCAAGAAAACTCTAAGTATGTCTAATTATATGGCAAGAATAACACAGAGTAGAAAGCCTTGCTGCATTTTACAAGTGCACAGAAGTGATAAAATACTTTTAAAAGTTGCCATACATACCCCATGATGCTACAACCTGCTACAGCTCATATTACCAATATTTTTCCAAAGCAGTTTCGGTACGGCAGGAGCACATAGAAACCTGAGCCACAGATTTGTCCTTCAAGATGCAAAAAAAAAATATACAAACCTAAAACAAAACTAAAAACCAATTCACTATCTCCAAACACATAAGGTTATCATGGCCATAATGAAACAAAATGAATTTGAGTGTATACTGGTAAATGGCTCTAAACTTCATAAAGACTCTAACAGCCTCTCCCAAGTTGCTGGCTCAGCTTCACTACTGGTTTAAGTAGAATAACACAGTGATGAATCAGCTATGCTATAATTTTCACTCCATTTTTTGCTATGTTAGTACATTGTTACTTCATTACTATTGAACCTCTATATTTTTTCTGTGCTTTGCAACCAGCATTCTCTTAATCCCTGCTGAGCCTGTGGCCAATGTAACGGAGCTGATACTGAGTTTCATGGCAATAGCACCCCAGTTCTTATTTGAAGACAAAAGGAGACTTAGCATATTCCAATATTTACGGGTCCATTGACCTTATTTCAGGGTGAAGATGACATTCAGGTAGGAGAAAACAGAATAGTATCAATTAATGCCAGGTTCAATTAGGAGAAAGAAAATGTAACAACATGAAATTGAAATAGGAGAAAAGGAACTAGAGAGACATGAGTCCATAGAGAGAGCATTATGAAGTGCAATGGGGACATCTTTCCCCATCATTAATTGCATGGAGGACTTTGCAGCTTACATTGACAGTGGGTGGTAGACTCTGTTTTGAATACATCTTGGTCTGTTAGGTTTCTTTTCTCTCCTTTGGTATTAGAAAAATATTCTGGCTCTTGCTGGAATGCAACAGATCTTTTTGTCTTGTTCAATATCACATTAATGAAGAAAGGTGCAAGACAGAGCAGCCACAGTTCAATCAGTGGCTCTAATCTGTGAATATTCACTGAATGTTTATATCCCTGGTAGGTATCAATAAAGCTTAAATGGCACTGTCAGCAGCAGACACAGGTATGGGAACGAGTTTGGTTAGGAACATAGGGTGTGGCAAAAACAACCAAGAAAACAGTAAGACTTTACAGATGTAAGCAGAATACCCAAGGCCTATTGTTTACGTGTTCCAACTATGCAAGGACAGTCCTGGGATCAGGCTCTGTGAGACACAGTCCATAAGGTATGGAAAACTCATCTCTTTCTAACCTCTTGAGCCATTTTAAATTCAAATCCCCTGACTTTGCCCAGAATTTATCTCCTCACGTTGCTCATCTTGTCTCTTCTCTTTCGATCATGGGCTCCTTACACTCCCATTGATTCAAATATGATAAAGAAAAGCTTCCCTAAATGTACCAGCAGCACTGTAACAGTGATCCACAAAGATGCACAACTACCTACCAACAGACAGTGGCTGTCTGTCACATCTGGGAAGACAATCCAGAGCTTAATAGAACCTCTTCCAGAATGGGTCCATCACAAACTGGTATCTCCCAACTCCAGTGCCTGGGAAAAGGCACTGCTCCTGTTGCAATGGACTTAGGGATCTTTACAAGACATGAAATGGCAACTTAGAAAATTGAGAAGTCCAGTGGAACTTGTAGTGTAGTCTTTGCCTCACGTTTTTGTACCAAGGTGATTATCAGAGGACAAAGGTACCATAGTAAAGGAATGTATCAGGGTGGAAAGGTTAATTCTTGATTTGATTTGTTTCAGAAGTATTCAGAGAATGATTACTCAGGTAGTCTCTAACGTGCAGGGAGAATCTCTCGATTCCTCCCAAAAATGTATCTATTTGATTTTCTTGAAATGCTTTTCTGTTGCTGTCTCCAATCAGTAATCCTCACACTCCTAACACACACAGCTTGTGGCTGTATTGCCCCCTTTCTCCTGCCCATGCACAATTCCTGGGCCACAAATCAGTTTAATGCAGTGTGGCTGGATTTGCTTTGGAAAGATGGTAAAGAGGGGGGAATAAAAGGAGGAGGGTGTTGGAGGGTGAGAGAAAGCAATTGAAACCAAAATCCAGAAGTTGAATTCCTTGTGCTGAATGTTAACTTACAGAAAAGTAACCCAACAACCTTGAAATAGAGCAAAGCCCAATTTAAATTCATTACATTTAAATTAAATTTAAAGCCCATGTAAATGATTGACTTAGTTAAGAATATGTCATGTGGAAGAGAAAAAGTGCAGCAGCGACATGCCAGGCAGCTTTGGCTAATTTTACGATTCACAGCAAAATCTTTATACTCTGATTGCAATTTAAAAAAATACGCACATAACTTATTAGCACCAATATTAGAGCCAGAATTTTTACTTCTTCCCAAGAAATCACTGAATGTTTTGCAAACTTCACACACTTCATCTACTGAAATGTGGCTACTTTGGTCGGGTACAAAGGGCAGGGACCTCCAAAGAGGGTATGGAAGGGAAAAAACCCAAAACAACACAGAAGAATAAATGCAGTTATTTCTGAGTGGAATTTTGTCTCTCTCTCGCAGGACACATGCTCTGAAGTCAGTAAAAATGCTCCAGGATTTTTAACTACTATGACCTTAATTCCAATGCAAAAGAACATTTCACTTTTATTCTATTGAGAGAAGAGTTACAGCATTTTTGAACATTTTTTTACATACTTAATCTACTGACAGTTACCACCGACACCAGTGGGCATTAGGTCGCAGTTTGAAGGATTATGTCACTGGAGTTTTATAAAACTACATGATTTGTAAGACTATTAATGATAATATTAATAAATTAATTCAAAACACACTCTGTGCCTATTTATGCCCTCCCTGCTATCTCACACAATGATTTTTTCTTGGGTCAGTTTTGGTCTACTGCACCAAAATTTCTTTTGTTTATTTTTTATGAGAAAATGGCCCTGTATGGACATTTATAATCTTTGGTATATTCCAGAATGCTTGCTAAAATTTAGAAATACAAAATTATGACACTACGGAACTCATATTTTAAGCTGTTAATAATATATGTGTTCAGAATAGGACAGTTAAGTGGAGACTGAATAGTCTTGAAATAAGACTATTCAGGTCACATAACTCTCATAGTCTTCACTTCAAAGATAACTTCTATTTTCCTGCATGAAGTGCAGATGAGCACCATGGCTGAATGAGGAGTCCTACAGCAAGTTTGACCCCAATTTGATCAATAAGAGATTGCCCCAGTGAAGCACCTTGAAGACATACTCTACCATAAAATTGGGGGCAGCTGGGGATGAGAAAATATAGGTGTTTGGAGGGAAATGGGTTAATACTCAGACAAAAAAGCAACTGTTTCTTCTGGGAGTCATACATTTATTTTTTTCAGCAGCCACTCCAGAAGTGTTATTACCTGTGTACGGCTTTTTTGCTTTTCTTGTCATCATTTTTTCCAAGATGAACAGAAGCTGGGTATATCTTGTAAATAGAATAGAGTAAAAGAGAACTGTACATGCTTCGCCCTAAATGCCATAAGAAGAGACATGCTTTATAAATACAATTGTTTTGCTTCATTTCATCTTCTTATTGGTGCTGGTTCCAAGCAAGTAGGACTTCAAGAGTTGGTCAATTTAATGCAAGAGGAATGAATGATGCAGAAGCTCATGAGCTCTGAATCTCATCTAAGCTGTGCTGCTGGAAATCAGGGGTAACACATCTGAAAGCAAGGGAGAGGCCCTTGCATGAAAGCAACATAAAATCAGAAAGGGCCTCTGGAAGTCTCGGTGTCACTCCCTTCACTGGAAGCCAATCCACCTCTGAGGCCAGAAATGCTCTCAAGCAGTATTAAGTAAACAAGAAGAGAAAAAAAGAATTACGTAGAAACCATGTGTCCTTTTCTGGAAATGCAATGGCTTCTTTTCCTTTCCATTTCTTTTTTTTCTTTTTCTCTTTTTTTTTCATTTAGCATGTAGTGAATCTGCTGCCATTGTAGGCTGCAGGGGCAGATTGTATCAGCGGGTTAAACAACAGGACAAATGCATAAACAATAAGGCCATGAAGGGACATGAAAGCAAATAGGAAGAAACGCATCTCCTAATAACCCCAGTCCCAATGACTGTGTGTGCTGGGGGAACGTGAGGGGAATAGGCTGCAGAAATTGTCCAGATGCTTTTCTGAAAAAGCATCTTTATTTATATAGCTTGCAGAAAAGTACTAGCCCAGACCACTCTTCTCACTCTTGAGAATGCTGCTTATATTCATGGATAAAACCTTATCCTACTGAAGTGCAGAGTTGCATGGTGGGCTGCTACAGGACAAGCAGAGTCTATAGAAGTCAGGGACAGCCATCCTTCCTCACCCAATGACTGCCATTTGGAAATCCTGGCAGCACAACCATGCAAAATTATCTTGGGAAGTTGGTGGATGAAGGGGCTTGAGGAAGAGGTCACAAATTGAAAACTGTTCCCCATGGGTCTCCATACCTACAGCACAGGATGGGGCTGCAGATGCAGCTCATTTCCAGCACAGCCCAACAATGGCATAGCATCTGCTTCTGAGTTGTTTCCTCCTGCAGATGGGAATCTAGATTATCCACCAGCACCACTCTTTTTCTGGTTTAGTAATTGCACTTAAGCACAGCCAAGCAGTAGGTTGTTCATTAAGAACAGATTCAGGCAAGCAAAGAACACAGATCTTGTCCTTACTCCCTATGGCTCAACCCTGAAGCGCTTTCTCCTATGAAGGCTCATGGCTGAGTTGCAGCAAAGAATGCCTTTAAAAGAAGGCAGCGCCCTACCGGTTGAAGAATTGCTCTCAAAAGTAATCAAGCATCTCACAGAAAGGGGTCTTGAAAGCTAGGCACACCAATTTAAAGATTTAGCCAGAAGATTTTGATAAAGCTCCTTTAAATGGAGCAGGTATTTGTCTCAGTGAATGGAAAAATACAGTACGAATTAAGTCTGCAGAATGAGAACATTGGAAGAAGTGACCTGCATTGACTGGTAGCCAATACTGCACCCCTCATGATGTGTAACTAATAACAGCACGCTAGACATTCAGCTTGCACATTAAATATTAATAACATTTTTCTTCTGACTCATCATTAAGCTAGAGCCTTGCTGCACAGCACAAACTGATTTACAGACCATCCGCAGCAGGCTCCCATCCTGCCTGTGATGCTCAGCTAAGCACCTGCCATCCCGAGGTTTGGTGAGGGACCAGCCAGTGAGCTTGGTCAGAAGTTGGAGGCTTTCAAGTGAAAGAAAACAGCAACCTAGGCAGGTAGACAGACAGACAACTCACTCTTCTGACCGCCCCTCTGTCCACAAATAATAGAGAGCATATGAAACAAATTTCTGGAGGGAGCCAGAGTTAAAGTCCGACTGCTTAGCTCCAAGAATGCTGCAGCTGCTGTGCAGTGTTTCCCTGCCCATTTGCTTCTTGGATAAATCTCATGGCAGCTCTAATCTTCTGGGAAAGCTTTCCACCAGCAAGAGATTTAGAGCCCCTCCAAGAGCAAAAGTATGACTTGGTACTATTTTGATAGTGAAGAACGGGACCTACCAGTCTCTAGAAAAAATGGTAGCATCAGCCATGTTTGTACTAAAAGAGGGTCTGGATGGTCCTTTATACCTTTTCTCTTCTCAGACAAGGTGGTTTCCAGTTCAGAAGCTTACAGTGATTGCAGCTAGAAAGAACTGTTTGCCTGATCCATGGAGAACATTTTGCAGGGACATTTAAACAAGACATTTTTGAAATATGGGACTTGGAAAGGTCTAGGTGATGTATAACAATTGGCAAATGCTTTCAGTGATTCTTAGCAACACCCTATCAAAAAGCAGCTTGTCTTAGAGACTTCAAATGTAGTTTCTTTGAAAGAACCTGGCAAGTTCTAGCAGTATGGAACCGATTTTGAAGAGGTGAAAACTTGAGAAGTGAGTCAATGATGAGTTATAAACATCAGAAGAGGGTCAGATTTTTAAAGAAGGTGCCAGACATCTCCCAAAGAACCCAAAGAACTGTGCTTTTATTTAAAAGACTAAAATAATAAAAAAGTAGCTCTCTAATCCTTTTTCCCTGTGAAGTTTTCAAAACATAGGTGGATCACTAGAGAGTTCTTTACACACAGTGATTTTTTTAGAGAAAGACATGAAACTTGTTTCATTCTAAAGCCTTTAGGGACTAGGAAATGGGGAGGGAAAGAGATATGTGTAAGAATCGCAGACAAACCCTTCACACTTCCCTCATGATAGCTAGGAGTATTCTTCCTTCACTTGCTGGTATGCAGAGATTCTAGATCAGCTAGCAGTATTTCTCAGTGGATATTGTGATGGGCAAAGATTCAAAAAGCCAGAGTACTATTCGCCTGCTGGGGTGATCTTTGACAAATGACTTGAGAACTAGTTATGCACAGCTTTCTGGGTCTATAAAACAGAGAGACTAAGCTACACAGGCCTCTTCCCTCATCTCTCTGAGGTCTCTAGTGCCATCAGATACATGCTTGTGTACACCTATATGAATTTGCAAGTGTTAAGTGTACCTCTGCACAGGCATGCAGACATAAACATTTATGATTGCTCTCATTACATTCATTCTTTCTTTCTTCAAGTCACAGAGGACAACTGCACATTGCACATCCTCCATCATTTCCTATAGCCCATATTCCCTTTCAACCACAGCACTCTCTTCTGCTGCACACAGCAGCAGAGTCACTGAAAGAAAATTCCAGTGTTCTTCCCTCATCTCTTTTTGTATGTAGAAGGCTCATTAATACATTCTACATAAAAATCCCTACTACAATAAAATTGCTGTGCTGCTCAGCAAAGATTGATGCTTACAGAGGAGTGGTGCCATATTAGTAAAGGTTTATTACTCTTGTGAAATCTGCTCCAGAGCATTAGAAAGATATAGACAATTAGCGATTTTCAAAATAAGTGAATAAAGCGCATTTTGTGATTCACCATCCTTGCTCTTTTTAATTTCTATTGTTATTATCATCTCTGTTTGCTAATTTGCAGAACTGTGAGCGGGTGTCACTATCACACAAGAATTTGCCAGATTTTCTCACATTTATCTTGTGCGTTGCTCTTTATTGCTCCGTTGTTTTGATGCACAGCAATGAAACAGCTCTCTAAAAAGTGGTACTTTTTTAATTGCTTTCTGCTCAGGAGCAGGGGATAGGTCCTGTACCTGTTGGCACAACTGCTGAATCAAAGCCTGACAGCTACAGAGCTGTCTCCAAAACTCTCATTCCCTATCAAAGCATCACGTGTTTATGTAAAAGCACTGCAGAGGTTTGGATCATTACCCAGAAACCATTGTCAATAAAACAGCATCAGACACAAATCAAAGCACCAATAAAAGACATTCCTTTCCAGATGAGGCCTGTGTGCCAATTAAAATACTTCAAGATCTATGTAAGACAAGATCACTTGATCATTCAAAAAGTACATAAGGAAGAAAACCAGGAAAGAGGGGTGGTGGGGGAAAGGGAGCATCAAGGGAAAACTGATCTCTGCATGGGATTACTGTTCACAGGAACCAATTTGTGTTGATGAGTTGGATATTTAAGAGCTGATTGCATGTTGTGCTGTCTGATATGACATTGGTGGCTATGGGATTTCTTCAGCAGCAACTTTATTCACTAAGATCCAAGTACCAGATAATGAACTGCTTAGAAAGGTAACATTTCTCTGTGTCAGTGTTGGAGGCAGCAGGTTGTCAGCTGAATTTTCTCTGTTCCAAGGCTGAAGGCTGAGAGGGAACTGAGCTGGTTGGATCTTTCAGGCACCTTGTCTAGACTATATATACTCTTTTGGCAGATACTGAGGCTCATAGAGCAAAGAAGCCATCATGAGCTTTTTTTCCTGGATAATTTGGCCTGTTAAGGCTTGATGAGTGATGGGCTAGGAGCCCCTGCTCCCCAGGAAGCTAATGGAGAAAGTATCTGCTTACCAGCACCAGGCAGTGCAAGGGGAGGGCCCGTACCTCCCATTACCTCCACGAGACCTCTCTGCACTGTCCCAGCAAAAAAGGGCCAGGCTTGAAGCTCTTCCTTATGAGACACATGCTTCCTCACAACTGCTTACTTTAAGAACATCCAAAAATAAGATTTACATCAGGGAAATGAAGGTGCTGTATATTTCAGATGCCTCTCTCCTTTACTCTCCTGCCCCCTCATCACTATTTTCTTGTGCTTGGTTTATTTCATAGAGTTTGCTTACCTCTATTGGCTAAGCCAGAGGGAAAACCACATAATCCTGCTAAATCATTTCAGTCTATCTATCTGCCTCCTACTCTTATACTCTACAGCTAGCATTTCAGATCCCAAAAAGGCTGGGAAAATGTAACCAATAATGCCAGTATCAGGAGAAGAAAGCTTCAAGAAATAAAACCCAAACCCCAGCATGCCAGGACGAGAAAATTGAGCCGTCTAATTGCGTACACTGAATAAACTGTGAAGCAGGACCAGTAGTTATAATTTCTAAAAGATTTAGTTTTAAAATATTAGTAATACAGATAAGGGATTAACTCTAATACTGTAGGTGACTAATCTTGACTGTGCCTTTTTTAACAACAGCATTGCTACCACCATCATAAAGGAAATTAGCGCTGATAATTAGATCAAATCCTTTATGTCAGTAATCCCACTTGAAGATATTTTCAGAAGGTTGGAGGTTTAAGGCAATTTCCTGTGTGTGCCCAAGACTCATTAATTAATATTGATATTTAATGTGTTCCAGGGTTTCATTTCTTGGTTATATTCAGAGCTGTGCCCAACGAACTCATTTGAGACGATAGTTTAGTCACACCAGAAAATAACTGCCCATGCAGCACCAAAGACTATCAAGCAACAAATCAGAGGCCTATAAAATTGTCTTACATATCAGAGAATTGGGTTTCTCTGTATCTAAGCAATTTATGTCACTTTTTCCTTCCCATGAAATTACCCTTAAAACCCTGCATTTGAAGTAAAATTAATCTCATGGTGTGACAATATTCTCCCCAATGATTGATATGGCTTATGCCATTAAGATTTCTTTCCTAAAGATCAGTCTCTATATCCCTGAAAATAAATATAGCATCTTTATTTTCTTTTCCAATAATTTTAGAAAGCTTCATGTATAGAAGGGGAGAGGGAAGGAAGGAAAGAGGGAGGGAGAAAATATTCCAGATTCACAACACACCAAAAAACCCCCAAACAAATAAAAGTATATGACTTAAAAACTTCACTGTTGAAGTAAATTTTATGGTTCTGAGGACCTAAACAACTATTTTACCACGGTCCTGGTTGGCAGGATTGAACAATGCCTCCTTCCCAAGAGGAGCAAAAGCAGAAGATAGAGTCAGACGTTTGCTGGTAGCAATCAGCCCTGCCAGATTTAGGAGTGTGTATAAACC
Organism: Cephalopterus ornatus; assembly: GCA_013396775.1. NCBI lineage: Eukaryota > Metazoa > Chordata > Aves > Passeriformes > Cotingidae > Cephalopterus > Cephalopterus ornatus. The sequence goes on from VZRE01009144.1 coordinate 685,079, forward strand.
ACTTTGAACACTTCAGCTCTTGTGCACGCATATGCCTCCATAGCATTACTCTAACAGGCACCCATTGAGAATAATGCAAAAGAAAATCAGAATATGCAACAGACAGTGCACCTGTATGAGCTGTCCCTGGGTTTGGAAGAGCTTTGCACAGCCTGCTTCCCACTGTGCTAACAGCCTTTCATGTTTTTATTCCTAGTGGTTGAAGATCCATGAACAATCTCTCCCCACACTGCACCTTTAGCTCCTTATTTCTGGGCACCTCAGTAAGGCTAGACTAAACTGCAAAAATCAAAGGAAAGAAATTATTGTTTGGTTAAGGTTAAATCCCAGTTCGCCTATTTCAAACCTCCTGCCGTGGTGCTATACAAACTCAGGTGAGGAAAATACTTCAAGGTGCATAGAAAGAAACCGTACCACAAAGACTACCTTTGAGAACTTGAGTTGGCTGATTGTTCACCAGTCTTACAAATACAGGAATGGCCACTTACCTGAAAAGAAAAAGAAATATCCATGATTATTCTTTTTTTTAAAAAGAAAATTACACTTTGTACAAAAGGAAGAAGAATAAAATGATTGTGGTGCACCAGTAGATGGGGTGTGGGATGCCCATGACTGCAAAAGCCTGAATCAGCCTGAATATACAATAGCAGAACTGTAGGATAAAGCCAGGACTAAAATAGGGAAGTATAAGACTGGAAACAATTAGGGTACATTTGCAAACCAGTAGCAGATTATGCAGACATTTTTCTGCCTACAAAGATGTCACGAATAAAGGCAGCAGTCACATTCTTTGAGGTTTTCTTCCTATTTTCTGCCTTTCTCCCATTTCTGCTATGAACATTTTCTTCCAATGTACAAATTGAATGTGTCCCTTTCTGCAGATTGAAGGATTCTGTCTCTGCAATAAATGTTGAGTTCAGAGAAACAGTTCCTGAACACTTCCAATATATGCTTCTCCTGCCCCCTCTCCACCAAAAAAACCAAACAAAAAAGTCTGAGGAACCTGCAAACAAATCCCTTTCTATTCAACTTGTGTGCACAGTCCCATTAGCAGCAACACAGCAGGCCATTGATTGGGGAGGAGGAAAAGGCTTTGTTTATGGTGATGGATTTTAAGACTCCTGGTGATAGTTTATTTCATATGAATTTTTGCAGAGTTGGCTATTACACTGATGGAAACCCTCAGAATAGGCTGATTTTAAAAGGCGTGTGGTGAAAACAAGTGGCAGTGCTTATTTTTTGAAAAATATTGTTATTAAATAATTTGAAACGCATTGATAAAAATGTGTCTGAGAGTTACGCTGCTGTAATTTATAATACAAATTACATTGCTATTGACAATTGACAAAAAAAATATGGGAATTTAATCCAGCGACTAACTTCAACAATGTGAATTCCTCTGCTGTTTTTCTCCTTTTCTTTTTTTCTTTTCTTTTCTTTCTTTTCTTTTCTTTTCTTTTCTTTTCTTTTCTTTTCTTTTCTTTTCTTTTCTTTCTTTTCTTTTCTTTTCTTTTCTTTTCTTTTCTTTCTTTTCTTTTCTTTTCTTTTCTTTTCTTTTCTTTCTTTTCTTTTCTTTTCTTTTCTTTTCTTTTCTTTTCTTTTCTTTTCTCTTTTCTTTTCCTTTTCTTTTCTCTCTTCTCTTCTCTTTTTTCCTTTTCTTTTCTTTTCTTTTCTTTTCTTTTCTTTTCTTTTCCTTTCTTTTCTTTCTTTTCTTTTCCTTTCTTTTCTTTCTTTTCTTTAAGACATAATATACAGCATATGAAGCAGGATACATGCTGGGATAACCAGATGCTGTGCTGTTTCTGGCCTCAGACTTATTTTCTGCCTCATCTCCCCAAAGGATACACAAGTGGAGTAACCTAACCAACTCCCTTATCATCTCTAAGTATGGATCAACCCTAGGAAGTATGAACAGGGATATCATTCTGCATAAATACTTGGTTGCAAGTTAAGCAGTATCTTTTGCATACCTGAAGTCATTCTGCCTACTCCCATCCCAAAAAAAATCCCCATAGGAAACAAAACCCAAACCAAACCCTCAACTTGCTTGGAATTAATTCACCTGGAAGATTTAAAATAGAAATGAGATAATGATCTTGTCCTTGACATATCCTTAAGGAACAAACACTTTGTCTGAAGGATCAAGCCAGCTACTGTGCTGTCTATCCTTTTGCAAATACATCCCGAGACACATGTACCCATCAACTTAGAGACGCCAAGCCCTTTGCAGTAACACTGCAGAGCTAGCAGCTGTAATGGGATACTGGGAAATCAGATCATCCTACATTTAAACTGATTTCTATCACTGATACTCTTTGCAGTACAGAAGTAGCATTAAATGCAATAACATGCTGCTGCATGGTCACTTAATTCTAGGAGTAAATTCAATATTTGCTGGCATCCCCTATCCAGAGATACAAAGTGTGCACATGTATTGGAGATGTTAGTTAGAATTACCTCTGCAATGCCTCCTGGGGAAAACCAGAACCGCTTAGGCATCTGTCTGGGAAGAAAGGGTTGTCATTCTCACCCTGTACAAAATTGTTTACAAATTGTTCTTCCACTTGCTTCGTATTACCATTATGACCCTGTTGCTGTCTTGGACATGTGTGGGTTTTGCTACAAGAAGTAAAGAAGGGCCTATTCCCGCTGCTTTTAACATTTTCAAAGAAGGATCTGGGGTAGAACAGTGGAAACAAAATGTCTTTGTGACACTTGCATGTAGTTAGGAGCAGGTAAGGAACAAAGCCAATGTTCTTCTGATTCATTCATGGAAAAAGATTTCTTAGGAAAGCTGTCTCCCAAGTGCACTATCCAGAGCCCCATTAAGAACTGTGAAGATTTTTCTTTAAGATACAATTTTGTCAGTGTATTTTGGAGCCTCCTTTTCTGGCTGAAGGAAGTACAAATAGGGAAATATGAATATGAAAAACACTGCAGACATAGGAATTTGTTTTTAAACGCTAAATGTGTTCAGTCAAAGGACAGGATAATTGTGGATGAAGATTGTGTGACAGGTGTATCTTAAAAAGCAGATCTGAGTGACAGAATATCTGGGAGTTGGGTTCAATCTATGCATTGGCTCATTTTGTGTTCTTAACTAAGGTTGTGCCCTGGTCTGTTCGATGATATCAGAACAGTTTTTCACTATTTGTTAAGTCTGTTAAGATGTTTCAAGAGATATAAGGTATTATTTTCTATCACACAGGATGACCAATGGGCAAAATTCCACTGCTGTAACTTGACACAATAGACCGATGACAAAATCCACCTTAAAAGTAAGGAAACAAACTTTGGTTGTATTTGTTGTGAGAAGGATCTTCCTCAATTTCTCTTAAGGAAGCTGTTCCACTTCAGTTAAACAAATATTACTTGCCCAGAGCAAGACTGAGTGTAACTCTGTTGTAATTAAGGCTTCCAGTTCTAGTTTCAAGGAAACGAGCAGGATTTTGCATCTCCAGTTACTCTCCCCACTCCTGTAATGAAAGTTTCCTTAATTCAATTCAAGCTTGCAAACATCTGCAGGGTAGGTGACACAAATAACATTGCATTTTGCAGCAAACACACATCTTGTCAAAAATACTTCCTCCAGCTCTTGTTCTGTCACCATCTGTGGGAGAAACTTGACTGGGTTCGTTGCGCCTTTACAGAAATACCCGTGGCTGAGCATGATGGTGGCTGAGAGAGGCGGTGACATAGACTGGACCCCAGCAACCCTTCTGCCAGGATCAGGGTCTCCCTGTGGTTTTCTCTCCTCAAGCTGACCTATCCTTTCCCTTACTTAACTGGAGAATCTTGATGAGAAGAGAGCCCGCGGTGGGATGGCTGCAAATGTAATGCAATCAGAAGATAATGACTTCAGAAGGAGAGGGGAGGGAGGGGATAATCAGCAGAGGCAGATGAACTCCCAAGATATAAAAAAAAAAAAAAGATTCTGTTTTCATGCCGATGTCCCTAGTAATGAAGAATGAAGCAAGAGGAATACTGAGAAAGAGGTGAAATGGAAGCTGATTTGTTTCTAAATAGCACTATTTCAGAGTTTTCCATAGGGTGTAAGTTGCTTCTTAAACTAAGACTGTCTGAAAATACCCCAGACAAATTCAGACCTCTCAGCCATCTCTCTCTCACTCTATTATACACATATCCATGCCACAATTTAGAGTTAGCTTTGGTGGGAATTGAGGACAGGAATATAAAATATGCAGGGAACATCCCTGTCTCCCTTCAGGCTCAGGTTGAGCTAGGTGCCTATGAAAATATTATGCAAATGTGACAGTGTTTTCTTTGGGCAAGCCATTTAACTGGAGCTTTCAACACCTCAGAAGCCTGGAGACAAAGGGTGCAGGTAATGATAAATGCAATTTATTTACAACGAGCATAAAAGTGAAGGTGTAGGCGGCTGCTCCTACAGGTGATCTCCCCTGATCAGCCTACACACTCAATCACAGGCTCCAGACCTCCCTCATGATGCCTACATGTTTCCTGGGGTGAGGGGTTTCCAGGGATCATTCTGCTCAGAGAATGCTCTCTCCCTGTTCAAATTCTGCATTTTATATTCAAGTACGTGGCTTCCACAGGCAAGAAGCTTTAAGTTCTAAAACCAAAGCAGTAACTGACCTGACCTTGGCAAGCCTTGCACAAATTCTGACCCAGGCTTCAGACCTGGAAGAACCTGTGAAAATTTTCAGTCCCTTTGAGGAGAAACTAAATACAGATACAGTACCACATCACTCTCCTAGAAATCATCCTTAGCCTAAATGCATCAATATTTAATGGCAACAGCTCTGAGCAGTACACGTGCATTGCTGGATGTGAAGCTACCGAATCTACGCTTGGAGTACCAGAGGGGGCTGCTGTGCAAAAAAAACAGAGTCAAAAAGTCTTCCAGTGCACATTGCTAGAGCTCGCATTGTGTCTATGATAAAATCAGAAGCCTTAACTTCTCAGGTGGTTATATACCTCTCCTTTCATCCCTCCATATATTTAAGTATGGGTGTTAGCATCAGCATCTCAAACAAATTCTACCACGCATCTGTATGATCTGCCTCTTCTCATTCCCTCAGCAGATGAGGAGGTTAAGCTATTCTCCTTTTCCTGCACTAAATGCCCGCTCAGTTAGAGTTGCCACACTCACATCAGCAAATTAAGTTGGGATGGCTGAGGGCATTATGGCCTGCAGCTCTCCATCAAACCTCTCTGCCAGAGATTGCAGATTCCACATAAGGGACAACCAAACAGCTCCTGGGTCAGCTGCTGCACTTTACAGCTCACTTGATTAGCATGAATCAAATTTTGATGTCAACTTTACCAGGCTGGCTGTAAAACTGTGCAAGGGAAGGGGTTGCTTCATGAGCCATTCAGCTGCCCCTGCTGCTGGGGGGTAACATCTGGCAGAAGCTTGAAGCTGAAAGCACTTGCCCCCCACAAACTTCATTAGTTGCTGAGTGAATGCAAAAAACACATGGCCTGTTCCATCCTGGAAATGGCTGCTGTACGGGAAGAATAGCAGGTGAGGTGCCCTCTATGCAACCAGGCTTCCAAAGGATGAGCAAACATAGGAAAGGTGTAATGAAGTAAGTTATTCTTTGTTATTATTACCCCCGAGACCAAATGCCCTCTTAAAAAAATCTAATCCTTTTTAATTTGTTCTAAGTAAAGCCATTACTTATGACAACAGTATTACTATTTATGTAATAATTTCATACTGAAGCACTAGCAAAAATGGCTTCAACTCTAAAGTAAGCCTAATAAAGAATTAATTTAATAAATCACTTGGTCTCAAAAAAACCTATTTACTTAAAATTATAGTTTGTTGAAAAATCTCACATTACTTTTTATTGATGCCACATAAAGTAATTTTATAATTAGAAATTAACTTACAAAGCAACACAATTTACTCGACAATGATGCACAGGATTCATATGGCACTTAGAACCCCAGAAGATCACAAAATATGATGTTAAAAAAATGTGTGAGCATCCATTTACCCCAGAATTTCACCCAGCTCTAGGCTGCAAGTGGTCAAGCTCTTATTATGGTATATCAGCACCCAGCAGGAATTTAGGAAGGAACCCGAACAACACAGAGCTCAACTGGAGGGGGGGGGAAGAATAACACTTTTCCTCAGAAACGCCATTGAGACACAGGGGTTTGTATTGTTTCATTCACAATAAATTATGATGGAACTGTCCAAGGCTGCAGAGTATCATTACTTGCAGCCCAGGTTGTGTCAGTGATATGACCTCCCCTCATAACCCAGCCCATCTCCAGTGCTGCTCAGGGCAGGGTTATGGCAGCATGGGGTTCCTTGGAAAGGATATGTTCCACTGACTACACTCAATCTCATCTTTTTTTACAAAGTCTGATGAAATTAGAATCAGCGATAATGAAAATAGAAGTAAGAAAGTTATGACTCTCATGGAGGGTACATTTCCATCCTGGTACTGTACAGGGAAAGTGCTAGCATGAAAAAAAAATACTTCTGTGGGTTTGGGGGATCCTTTCTTCCCTTTTATCTTGAAGTGCTTGAAGTGCACATATATTAAGTCTGTGTGATAAGTAAATTTAAAATGGTTCCATCTTACAGAGGAGAGAAATACACAAAATTCAGTAAGTTTGGGATAAATGGGCAAAAGCACCTCATCCTCGCATGCATTTTAACCAGTAGCTCATCCATCACTCTTGAAAATAAGGACATTTACAGTGGATTAAATCTTCCTTGGGACATAGCACATGCTTAAAAAGAAACAAAACAGATCACTAAAATCCACTCTGGACAAATAATGCCCCACAGTGAAGGAGCTGGTGTTGAGATTTGCCTGAAAGTATATGTGCCTCCATCACTGAAGGAAAGAGCCAGGAAATGATATCTTGTGGATTCTACTGAAAAGAACTCGTGCAGTGAATGATGCCCCTGCCTGTGTTTGAAGGATCACAGGTCATGCCTAAACCACATTTGTAATAAGGCAAGGAAGAAGGCTGCAATGGCTTAACAAAAAGTAGATAATAAAATAATTTGAAAGTACTGAGCCCTGAGATGAACAATGCTGAACAGACTTACAGCTACGAAGGATTCCATGACACTTTAGGGGTTTTTTTAAAGTTCCATGTTTATCCCTTTTTAAAGTCTAAATAAAAGAAACAAATATATGTCCTCAAATACTTCCGCTCACAAACTGGAACCACATTTTGCTGGCTAAAATCAAATTTATTTGCCTATGGTCTCTGTCAGAAGTTTCAAATGCACTGTTAAAATGCAAAAGCCTCCCAGCAAGGTGTACATTGTAAAAGCTTGAGCAGTTTGGATGTGACTCCTGGGTCACCTGCCATGTTTGTTCCCTCACTTGCCTGAATGAATCTTTAATTCCTCAAAGCAAATTTTGAGTGCAGATATTGCCAAACGTGAATTCAAAATTTGTTGTCAGTGAGCTTTACCTGAAACCTACTCTTTCTACAAACCTTCCTCATCATAAATGTGCTCACTGGAATAATCACAGGATATGGATGCCAAGAGAGTGTCAATGCAATCAAGACAAATTGGTGAAAGAATTGAGGAAACTACTTGACAGCACTCATCCAGCTTGGATGAAGACTACTTAAACATTCCCTGTGCTTTCCTGCACCATGGGAGGTCCTTTGACACCAGAGTGCTTGTGCTCTGCTACACACAGAGCTGGTCCCCCCACGCCTCCACCACCGACCGTGCGGGACTCGGCTACCCGAACTAAAACATCTGCTAGCTGGCTGCAGCTGGAGGTTTTTATCACAGCTGCACACCAGTCATGACAGAGGGATGTGGTACACATTTATCCAAAACGTTACATCTTTCCACTGTCATCCCAAGTGCACGGGAGTTCAGTTCCCCAATTCCACTCCACAGTGACATCAACTGTGGGTCATCATGGCAGATCGAACACAGGAACCATTTAAGAAGAGTTGAAAATTGTAACAAGGGCATTCTCATGAATCAGCTTGGGATTGGTTAAACACTGTTTGGGATAGCTCAGCCCTCTGGGCCACAAACTGTCAAAATGAGAAATACGGACTAAAAAACCTAAAAATGGTTTTAAGCTGAAGCTGAATTTAGTTATGAAAGAAACCAAATACTACAACTGGCAAAAGCAGCAAGGGCTTCAAAACAGACACCTAGGGCATTTTAAATCTTATATGTCCTCAGGCATTTGACAGATTTTTACTGTACTTGTGAGGAAGCTAGATTACAATGTTAAGTCCTTCTCCTGAAAGTCTGTCTTCTGTCCATTTTTTTACTGCCCTAGACACTTCCCCTACCTCAAACACTGTGATATCACTGCTGACATTTTAGGATCTTAGAGGAACCTAGCATTTCCTAGCCTATTTCTGAGTATAGCAGCTGCTAAATATTTAGAAGCATAATTTTAAAATTACCTGGAAGAGGCTGACTGTTGCAGCTGGCATGGTGTGAAAGACCAGTGGCTAAATAACTATAAAAATGCTCAGGATGAGTGTAGACAAAGCTTATGTGCACAAAACCTACAGCACTGAACCATCAAAACATAGGAACATAGGAACATAGGTCCAGTATGGTTCAGAAAAGGATTACTATGGTCATCACCCCAACAGCAAAAGGACCTCATTCACTGTGGGATGATCAGCAGTGGCAGAAGCCATGGTCAGCATCTACTTGCTTGCTTGTTTCAGTGTGATGTGGAAGTTACAATAAATGCAATTTATTTAACAATAAGATATGTTGCAAGCTCTACTGCTATAGCAGAAAAATTTCAAGTAAGAGTTGGTGGAATATTTTCAACTAAGTATTTTCTGGTCAAAATGTGATTTTTAGTGGAAGCCAAAACATTTCAAGTCTAGGGCAGACTATCTGAGTGTTTCCAAGGGGTGACAGAGAGACCCAAATCAAATACTTAACATTTTCATTCCAAAAGCAGAGCAGACATTTTAACACAATTGTGCTTCATTAAAATGCTTGAAAAGTTTTGGGTGTAATCCAACACAGATCAAAAACAAAATTCAGAAACTTGGAAGTTGTTGTGATACAGAATTATCATTCTCCAGCCTGCCTGAGTTTTGAAAAGGCTGGGGAAGGAAGAGTGGGGGAGGGTAGCTGTTGCTTTTTAAGATCAGCATTGGAAGTGGAGTGATGGCAGAGAAAGAAGATTCAAAATTCAAATGTGACAAAGTTCGGAGGTGCGTGGGCCTAAGTTTGTAGTCTAGGCTGTTAAAGATATAACACACAGGCTTGGAGCCACCTCTAAAATTACCCATGAAAATCAGAATATCTCCTTCAGAGAAAGGGTCCAAGTGTGATCTCTGCTGACAACAGCTCTGAATCCAGCTAGTTAGGGACCATCTCTATGGATTCCCAGATATGCTGATGAGCTGGCAGTTGACAATGTGTGTGGCAGGGATAACATTTTGTCATACGTATCAACGATGGCATTTAATTTCTGCATGAAATTTCTGCATTTACTTTCTGGAAGAAAACTGTCCAGTCCCCTAAAGAAATGAAATGCTTGTTAAAAGGAGAGGCTGTTTGATCTTCCCTTTGTGGAATTTCAAGCCTCTGACTTGCAAATCTTGTTCAACTATCATTTTTGAACTACAGGCTAGCCTTCTGTTTGCACAGAGGCTTATGCTAAGTTGACGGATTCCAGTGGTCCAAATAAGCTGCCTTCTGACTGAGGGCACTGTATTAATGGTACAAGCAATGGAATTAGATCTTTGAATTTTTAAGTAGTTTCAGGCTTAGAGAGAAGCTCTCAAGTCTTGAAGAAGCTGTACAACACTGCCAGGAGGAGAGGTACATGCACTGATCTGATTTCCTGTCCCCATCCCCCTAAACTTGTCTAGGTGTCACCCTTTTTGTAGTTGGTTTCACACTTAAGTGTACAAATATGCCCTCCAGTTGTATTAGGCTTGCATGACAAGGTTTTGGTAGCAGTAGGACTACAGGGTGGGGTTCTGTGAAAAGGTGCCAGAAGCTTCCTCTATGTCCGATAGGGCCAATGCCAGCTGGCTGCAAGATGAACCCACGGCTGGTCAAGGCTGAGGCCATCAGCAATGGTGGTAGCACTCTGAGACAACATATTTAAGACGAGGGGGGAAAATCTGCACAACATCAACTGGAGTCAGAGGGAGGAGTGAGAACATGTGAGAGAAACAGCCCTGCAGACATCAGGGCCAGTGAATAAGGAGAAGGGGAGCACATGCTCCAGGCACCGGAGCCAAGATTCCGCTGCAGCCTGTGGTGAAGATCATGGTGGGACAGGCTGTCTCCCTGCAGCCCATGGAGGTCCACAGTGAAGCAGAAAATCATCTGCAGGCCATGAAGGATCCTGTGAACTGCATGTGATCCACCATTTACTTTTACATCTTCAATTAGAATCATAGAATCATAGAATCAACCAGCTTGGAAAAGACCTCCGAGATCATCAAGTCCAACCCTTGATCCAACACCGCCGTGGTTACTTGACCATGGCACTAAGTGCCACATCCAGTATCATCTTAAAAAGCTCCAGGGACAGTGAATCCACCACCTCCCTGGGCAGCCCATTCCAGTGTCTGATTACTCTCTCTAAAAAAAATTTCTTCCTAATAGCCAATCTAAACCTCCCCTGGCAGAGCTTGAGACCATGTCCTCTTGTCCTACTGCTGGTTGTCTGGGAGAAGAGACTGACACCCATCTGGCTACAACCTCCTTTCAGGTAGTTGTAGAAAGTGATGAGGTCTCCTCTGAGCCTCCTCTCCTCCAGGCTAAACAACCCCAGCTCCCTCAGCCTCTCCTCATAGGACTTGTGCTCTAGTCTCTTCACCAGCCTCGTTGCTCTTCTCTGGACCTGCTCCAGCACCTCAATATCCTTCTTGAACTGAGAGGCCCAGAACTGGACACAGTACTCCAGGTGTGGCCTCACCAGTGCTGAGTACAGGGGAAGAATCACTTCCCTCCTCCTGCTGGCCACACTGTTCCTGATACAGGCCAGGATGCCATTGGCCTTCTTGGCCACCTGGGCACACTGCTGGCTCATATTCAGCTTCCTGTCAATCCAAACTTCCAGGTCCCTTTCTGCCTGGCTGCTCTCCAGCCACTCTGTGCCCAGCCTGTAGCGCTGCAGGGGGTTGTTGTGGCCAAAGTGCAGGACCCGGCACAATAAGAGACTCTCTTCTTAGCAGCACCAGGGCACAAACACTTCCTACTCTTACTTTTCTGGTAGTAGTGACCCATATATCTGAGTAAACAAATTCCATCTCAAAATGGTTCTGTTCCCAGTTGTTGAAATACAATCTCTTTTGTTGGGTTGTTTATTTGTTTTTCTCAACCAGCATTCACGGAGTGGGGTAAGGAGAAAGGAAGCAGTGAGACAGAGGAAGACAGATGCAAAGAAATTTTAGATCCGTCTAACAATGTAGTTTGCCTCTCTTTGCTTGACATGCAGCAATGTCGGTACAATACAGGTCTAGGATAGAAATATGATGGCTATCCTTGTACTTGGCTTAGTGAATTTTCTCTGGCTAATACATCTTTTTTTTTAGCAAGGTATCCAGTCTTGAGTTGTAGGTGATGAAGAGATAGCATGTCCTAAGGGAGTTTGTTTCAATGTTTGATCACCCTCACTGTTGAAAGCTTGGGCCTAATTTGAATTTCTCTGACATCAAGTTCCATGTCTTGGTACTTGTTGTGCTTTTCTTCACTAGATTAAAACATTTTGCATCACCCATATTGTTTTTTTTAAATGAAAACAATTATCCTCTCTAGTGATCAAGTTCCCCCTCAACCTTTTCAGCCAAATTAGACTGATCTGGAAGACTCATGGCAAGTCATTTTCTCCAACCATCAAAGTCAAGTTGAAGACTTTTTCCATATCCAATGCTACAACATGCTGTGAAAATGTAGGAACCAGAAAAAAGATAGTATTTCTGAACTGGATTAAACAATGCCATATGAGAGAGAAAACTAGTTCACATTACATTTTATTACTGCTGTGTTCATAAATCTATGACCTTTAAGCCCCTTTTTACTATTGCACCAGTTGGAAATCTGAGCTCCATTTGCACACCACCTTATTCTTCCTTTTCATATACAGCCAAGTTCTCTGAAAGCAAGATCTGCTGCTCCGTCTCCCTAAATACTCGAACTCATTTGGGGTGTGCTACATAACTTTGTATGAAGGGATGCAGCCTTTCTGAGAAGTCCATCCATTAGATTTTTACTGTCATTTTTTGTATCCTTCTACTAATCTTTGTATCATCCACTCTTTTTATCAGCATAGTTACTCCCAAACCATTGATAAAAACACTGAATAAAATGGAGCTTTGTACCGATTTCCCAGAAGCCAGTCTGGAATACTCCCATTTGCTGATAATTCCCTGTTGACAAATGCTTTTTGAGGCCTATCATTTAATTTTCTCTCAACTCATTTAATATCCATTTTATTGTTATTTTATAGTGTTAACTCTTTATCAGAACACCATGAAGTATTATACCATGTCAGGAAAGTCCAAATATGAAGGCATCTTTATGAACTAGACTTGTAATTCCACAGGAAAAAAAAAGGAAAACAGAAAAAAAGAAAAGGCAGATTTGTTTAAGAAGCCTATTTTCCTTAAATTTGCATTGACTAATGCTAATGACATTCTTACCAGCTTATTCTTTAGCTGCTGGATTCTATATAAAATTTTCATTCTTTAGTCTGAATGAGGTCAAAATAACTGCCCTACTGTCACTCAAGTCATCCTGGTTGTTTTGTCTTAAATCTAGCACTTCTGCTACTGTCCCACAAAGATCTGTGAGCTGGAGATCCCCTCAATCAACTCCTGAGCTCTTTGGCATGAGTTGCTAGGGACTATAGCTTTCAAATATCTACCCTTAGCGAACACTGCTTAATAACCATCACAGTTATTAACAAGTTCAAAACCACCCTTCCATCCTCATAGTGGAGGAACCTTACCATGTTCCAGCCTAAACAACCTCCAACAGGTTCCTAAAAACTCTTTTATATTTGGGACTTCAGTTCACTCTACCAATTTCTCTTCCCACCTTGGAAACATTCCAGTAACTTCCCTTCACATCTTGGATATGTCCCATATGGAACATCTATAAAGAAGCTGGCACTACATGAACATCATGCAAGTTTTTTCGCACTTCATCAAAGGCATGCAAATGAATGAATTTCTGAGCTTGAATCTGGTAGCAATGGTTCAACCCATGCAAAAAGAAAGCCTTCCTCTGAAATACTAAAATGCTTTTTCCATTGCAGCAGACTGCACCATCAGCCTGGCCAGCCATCCCTTCGACCTATAACCCGTGCATTATCTCCCATTCAGATGTCTTTCTGGGTCCTCGCACTTGAGTTTTGTATAGATCTCATAGACTTTTACTAGAAACTATGGCATGAATTACTGAACCATATTCACTGCTGCCAAAACAGTTGCCCAGGCTCACATCAGCCTACCCTGTCATTACTACAACATCCTTTTCCTGGCTTTAATACTGCAAACTTGCCCGGCTCAAATCGTGCACAAAGACAAAGGTCACATTCCCTTTCTGTCATTTGGAGTATGTTGTACCTTTCTCTAAACGTTTCTTTTGGTTTCCCCTGCTCTACCTCATGAAACAAGCTGGTTGTCTTCACTGTCAAGACTTTTATAGCTTACCCTCCTCCAAGCATCACCTCTGAACACCTAGCTGAAAGGTCAGCTCCCATGTCTGATGGACCGTGTTGCCAGACACCATCAGATCTTAAATGTTTTCAAGAGCACCTTTGAGCTTTCTCTGCTAAACTTTTGCAAAGCTCCTTCATCATCCTCCTTAATACTCTCTTTATACTAAAACTGCAATGCTCACAAAGGAATATAATGATGACAGCTAGTCTTCAGGTGCTCAGGCATCTCTGTCTTTCAGGCTGTGCAACAATATTACATCTCTTTTTTCTCTTCACCCACTCATCTCTTCATCTGAGTCTGCCTTTGTCTCTTGTTCTATATTTCATTAAAATACATAATCTGGGCTTTCTGAAAGAAGTGATAACAATTATTGTCTAAGACTTTCAGCCAGTGTTCAACACTGTGTTGTTTCCTTACACCCCAACTGCTTCGCATGCGTTCAGATAGGTATGTTGGGGAGAGATGTTGTCAGGCATGACTGGCTGGGCTGTCAGGATGCAGCTATATTAATAAGTTAAACAGTGCCTGGAGGTGGCCCTGGCAACAGAAAAATAATCAGCTGTACTGCTAAACAGTCCAGCACAGCCCCAGCAGAACTCTGTAAGCGCCCCATGGGAAGAGCTACTCTGGGCCAACTGTCCTCAACATTCAGGAATATTCCTTAACTCATTTAGTTTATTTCTACAGACATATTCTTACAGGTTGCCCTCCTCTTGGGCTTCTGCACTTGTCTGTTTCCATGCATGACCTTGGAATTTTGAGTTATCAGTAACTGTGAAAAGCTAAAAGCAGCTTTATGCAAAGTACCAGTCCAGCCTTGTTATTCCTTCTCTTGTTCTTTAATGACCATAGTCACATTTTAAGTGTAATAATCAAGTGCTTTATCCCACCAGGTTTTAATCAAGTCAGGCACGTCAAAATTATTCTAGTCAATGAGTATGTTCCCTGCCTCCTCCTCCTTGCCGACAGTCATAAGGGAGTGGTGCTCATCAAAGCAATAGAGCATCTTCTCTGTGCGTTATTTGCTGTATTGGTTCCATTTATTTGAAGCATTCTGAACCTGAATTCATACTGTGTCTGCCACCTTAGCAGTATAGTAACATCCATGGCCTCTCCCAGGAACTGTTGGGTACTGAAAGAAGCCCAGAGCAACTGATTGCTGTTACTGACTTTGGAAGCAGTTATATGCCAATTCCATTGCCCACCAGACCTAAATACAACCTCAGGACTGCCTTGAATTTTTCTACTTTATAATGTGCTCTCAAGGCTATCACATGGGAAGGATATGGCTGGAGATAAATGCACTCTAGAGTTTTTTCCTATGCCCTAATACATTGCCAGCTGCATGAAACTGGTAATAAACTAATTAAAGATCATCCTAGGCCAGTTGCTCTTATAATTTAGCTTTAAAAACACCACAGATAAGATTTTGTAAGGGAAAGAGGAGCACAGCATTCCAGTGCAATTTGCTACCACCTCTCAATTTGATTACTGCTGTGGTAAAGTTGTAGGGGATGAGGGGAGAGAGACAGAAAAACAACAGAGATGTGAGACATGATTAAAGCATGGTCTCATCCTATTCACACAGGCAAACCCAAATTTAACTAGTCAAAAACTTCCTTTGATGTGGCAAGAGCCCTCAGCAGGAGCAATTCTGCCATAAAAATGTTTCTGTTGAGACAAATTCCAATCCTAAGATCTCAGGTCAAGGTGATCCACAGTATCTGACGTCTCAAAAGGGCAATTTGTCCTCCCCCCTACCAGAAACCCTGGAATTGCTAAATGCACAGAGCACATTGACAGCTCCACCTTGTCTCTTAACTATCACTTGTCTTAAAGCTGCTCTTATGGTCTCACAGTAAAAAATACTCATATTTAACAGCCTCAAGCACAAAAATAAAGCATAGTTTTGGTTTTGTCTCTCAAAAACTCCTTTCAAGAGTTCAGGTCTGTGATTCCTTCAAGCAAGTGTGCTTTCAAAAAAGAAATCTCTAGTCCAAGATCAACAGGAGACTAGAAAATAAAACCAGCTCTTAGCCTGAAGACAGTGCACTCAGTAAAAGAGCCGGACTGGATTTAATAGGGGAATATGGGCGTTAATGGCTTTCAAAAGATCAGAGTTTCTGGATTGAATGAAGGACACTTTCGACCTTTGGTATGGATACATTAGGCAACCCACAGATGTTTTCTAGTTAGTCCTTTCCATGGACAGCAGTATCTGATGAATTGGCACTCTTCTTAGTCACGATCAGCACTCAGAAAGACAAAAAGACTCCTTCAGAGAATAAGTCCCGGAATTAGGTATGACTCAAGACAGCTCAGTCAGGGTAAGTGGAGGAAGTTCACTGTACTGCTGAAAAATCCGAAACTTACTTTCAAACAATAGTGCAAATATTTTTCCTGCAAAGAAAAGATAATTTCTGGCAAGACACTGGGTCTGACAGATAGTGACAGAGCAGACCCAAGGCAGGCACACCGTGAGCAAAGGCCATGCAAATCATCACCAGGCAATCTTTCAATTTACCCAAAACCTCACCAGGGGAGCCATGGTATTCTCACAATATTTTCCATAACTATCCTAACTCAAGTGAAGCAACTGGATTCACTTACTCCCATGCTTACTCCCATGTTGTCTCCAGAGAGTACTGATCCATGCAATCCTTTGCTATTGGAATTTGCAGGGCTGTGCACAGTTCTTCCTACAGGTCAGAACAGAAAGATGCTGGCTTTACCTACTGCAGCCCACATACACCTCTCCTTCTGACTGACAACAAATCTCGTCAGCATGGAAACTCAGGTGTAGAAATCACTATTTATAACAAAGTGTGTGGTTCTTCTTGACATAAAACAATGAAATAGGGTCTAAGTATGACAGCTTGAGACACCTGTCACCAGAGTTGTCCACAGAAAAAAAGAGATGTTAGTCCGGTTTTGAAAACCTCCATCTCTGACAGTCCACACTAGATATGGAGAATGTGAAAGTGAAGGGAGATTTAGAGAAGTGATCATAGACTGCTGAAGAGAGGAAAACAAAATCTTGTAATTCCTTTACTGAAGAGATAACCTCTTATGTGTAAAACAGAAAAAGCTGAGCTAGTGCTTTCGGGTTTGATTTTTTTTTTTCACCTTTAATTATGCATCATCAGTGACAAGCTCATGTGGAGCTAAAAGCTGGATCTAAGCATAAAGCTAATTTTTGGAGCTATTGGCTGTTCACTACCAGGAATAAAAATGATTCCTTGTCTTCCTAGATTTGGTTTAAGGAACAAAACCTCTTTGTCTCTCCCTCCATGTTAGCTGCCTACAGACAGCTCCATTTTCCATTTGTGCATTTAATTACCCCTTCCTATGTGAGCTATTTTACATTTGTGCTTATTGAATCTCAGCTTATTGATTTCAGCTCACTTCTTGAATTCATCATAGTTGGACTCTGGGCTAATCCTATTCTCCAATGCATTGGCGATTGCTTCTAGCTTTGTGTTGCATATGAATTTGATTAGCATATTCTCCAGTGAAAATGTTAATGGAAACACCGAGCAGTATCAGATCTAGCACATACACATAGGACTCCATGCACCACTGCCTAACCTGACTCTAAACCTTTAATAATACTCAATACTTCTGGGGTACAGATGGTCAGGCTTGGCTAAGTGATGTGCAACACTTTCATTAAGTTTGTATTCTGCAGGAGCAACTCACAAATTTGGATCAAATGTGGGGGAGGTCAAGGAAACAGCTTTTGAATTGGGAAAGTATAGAAGTTTGGCATTCAATCAGAGTTAGAGCTCAAATTCAAGGATACCATAACAGTCCCTGAAATTTCAGCTTCAAAACACAAAAACCTGAAAAGGAATACCTATATTTTTGGCAAGTTTACTCGTTTGAGATAGATTTTCACTGGTGTGGTTTTACTCACATACTTTAAAAGGGTGCCAAATGGCAAAGTATGATGATTCTGGTGTGAATCTAACGTTCCAAAAATAAGAGGATTTAGGATTTAATTCATGCTCATCTCATTAATCAAATCCTTCACTGTGGACAAGATATATTGGAATGCACATGGACATAATTGTTTTCATATTCTAATTTACCTAAAACAAATCAGAATTTGCCATTTTTAATAGTGGAATTAAGCTGGTTATATCCACAACCATTTCTTAGCCATCAGGCTCAGGGGTTTTGTCTTCTTCCTTCGAGGTGGGTGTGTCCAGGGGTTGTGTGTGAAGACTCTACATTATTTTACATCTTGGTTCCCTTTACATATGTGTTGGTTATTGAGCCAGGCATTCAACAGCATTGAAGTTTAATATACCAGACCACAATTCCCATGTTCTCTCTTGTTTGCAAGTTTAATGCTGCCTTTCATTTCCTTCCCCTCTCTCTCCTGCCTTGGGAGATGATGCTTTACCATTTACTTTACTTTGTCTCCTTCTCTTTTCTGACACAGGAGAACCCCAGCACCCCCCAGAAGACCCCCAAACACTACTCCCTAATAACAGTAAGGAAGCAAGATACAGAGAGGGCAAAATATTCTGTTTACAATGAGATTAATCTCTTTCTGGAAGTGATTAGACAAGCCCCAGAAGGGTCTGCTTATTCCTGACTCAAAAAGATGCATCCAAAGAGTGCAATTTTGGCCTTTGGAATGTACTATATAGCACAGTCTTTTAAAAAAGTTTCCTAACTCTTTTCCAATACTGCCCTCATATTTCTGTGTTCATATCAACTGTTTTTTCCAGAATTGTGTTGATGCAGGACTTCATCATTCTCACTGTACCTCTTAAAACAGCTCTTTAGACCATGCAGCAATGTCCAGAGAACACTGCACATTTATTCCCAAAGCCACATGCACCTAGCCAGGTTAATTTTCATTATCATCAGTGTGCGTTGGGATCTGTGATACCATAACATGGTAATTCCTTTCTGAGGGAGGCTCACAAGTGGCTCTAAGTAAGTATAACTAGACCAATGGCACTATAAATTTTGTTCTGCTTGAGCAAAGGGGCTTTCTGACCTAAAAAGTGAAAGAGTTCTATTCCAGCTTTGAAAAGTTGCCCTGGAAACCCACAAGTAGATGGTGCCACCAAGTATAATGTATCCCTGCATCATTTGTCCTGTTCTTATCATCCTTGTTAGCAAAGTTAGAACTGCAACCTGTTCCTGGCCTTCTCTAATTTGATCTCACTCTCTGTTGAACATTCCATATATTTTACTTATAAATCTATTATTAAATCTTTAATGTAGCTATATATAATTAATGTTTATAGAATGTCTGTTATTTAAGAGCACTGCTCAGATACCAACTCGCACTCCTTTTGCAACCTCATGTGATGAAAATCTCTCATTTAGGCAACTCTGTTGACAGTTTTAATAGACTTGTCAGTCTGTAGAGGGCCAATGCAGTTAAAGCCGGTTCGATACCACTGTATTAGAGCAGCAGGAGGTTTTCTCAACCACCACCACTTTCAGAAGGCCTGTGCAAAATCAACTGGTTCCTACTGCTTACCAGCAGCTGAAGCAAAGAAAAAATGCATTAAGTGCTTGCATAAATTTAATGTCTCAATATATCCTGAAACAGCACCCGGAATGTCATTCAGTCAAAAATCATGGAAGAATGTCTTTAGCATCGTGTTGAGTAGACAGGAGCAGGTGTTAACCTGTACAGGCTCCATTTTCCAAAGGAACAGATGGTCTGGAATACGCTTGTCCTTTCTCATTTTTCAGTCACCCCATCGACTACTTTGCTCTTTCACTCTGCAACACTCTTAAGCCCAATAGGAAATTCTCATAGCTGCTACAGGGAGGCTTTTATTGCACTTTCATTTAAAGGTCTCTATATGACCCTATTTATAACATACCAATGTTCCAAACAGGGTAGCAAGGGAAAGAAAAGCTATTGTCTGAATTGCACAGAATAGAAATGGAAGCACAGGCAAAGCTCCTGAAAAGACTTAAATGATGCCTAATGATGGGGGTAATCACAAAGCAGCATTCTCAAAGGCACATGCCTAACTAATCCTCATTGATTTAATTGAAAGGTGAGTAATCTAATGGAGGGGTTTTTAGCATTTCACTATGTATTTAGTTGGATCTGCGTCATGAAATGCCTGAATACCTTTGGTAAGCTGGTCCTTGGCCTCTATCCCATTTCAAGAAAGAGAAGTAAGCAACCAGGGGTAAATCAAAGGAATTTGGAGTCCTCAGTGTACAAATCTTTTCTGAAAAAAACAAGTGTAAACTCTGTCTTTATTAAGAAATACTACTGTAAGTAGTATTAAGGGCTATTAATTGATCTGCTTGACCTCACCATCCTACTCATAAACACATCCTTCTCATTCCCTACAGACTCATGAGTTGGGTACTATTGGCACTGTTTAGATTAGGCTTTAATGAGGACCAAGAGCTTTGGATTTTCCTAATGAGAATTGAAGTAAAATTGAAAACTACAGGCTTTGTTTAAACAAGAACCTGGCAGAATTCAAAGCAAACTACAACTGAAATATTGACCTATATAAAAGCCAAGAATGAAATATGAACATGACTGAAAGGCATTCCAGCAAGATAGAACCAGCTTTAACTGAATGGTGTCATACAGAAACAGTAGCCACACATTTGCAATTATTATACACTTAGTAGTGCACAGAATTCACCTCTTACTATCTTCAATAAGCAAAATAAATATCAATTTAAATTTGTAAACAAACAAACAAAAAAGATGCAAGGAAATCGAGCAATTTAACACAAGGTGGAAATGTAGATAACTGAAAATCTAGATGTGTAACTCTTCAGTGATCCTTCCATGAAGAAATGAACCAGAGAAAGAATAGAAGAGACTATGAACAGGGACTAATTCATTGTTATGGAATTAAAATAGCACTGCCTGGCATCTCATCAGCTAAGCTTGGAAATCCAGAGCAATCCTTCACCATTACTTGGCTTGTGTCCTTGGCTTCTCTTATCCTTTTGTGCTCTTCCAAGCTCTCCTAGACTGTGTGTCTTCTGGTGGAACAAACAAGTTGGTGAGGCTGAGAGCAGAAAAGGAGTAAGGTACGTTATAAAGCAAAACCTCCTAACATTTAAAAATAAGAACCTCCCTTCTTGCTCAATTCTCTGATGCCATGTGGGCTCCACACTTTTTGGACAGGTGAGTTTATGTCCTTCTCTTCTTACAACCCTCTTCGCCCTCCAGGGCAAAGGATACCACCATTTCCATTCACAGCTTACCATCATGCAAATTATTTTGTAGTCCTCCATTTCCACCTCTCCCAATCCAATGCCTTTTCCTGTCACAACATATCTGTACACCAGTGTTATCCACAGGCCTCACAAGGTAACAGAACATAATCACTTTTATGTGATTGTCTGCCTTAATGTCTGGAAGAGATTCCTGCAGTCACTCTCTTGGAAGTTCATTTGTTAGATCATTCCTCATCTGGGTGAGCTGTATTTAATGTTTACACTATGGAAAAGATCAGTGGCAGGTCTTTCCCAGTCCTGTTGGTAGAATCTGTGCATATGGTAGAAAGGAGCTGACTGCAACTCTTTCGTTCCAAAGCAGCATTGCTTTTTCAATAATTTCTTTGTTGCTTTAACCTGAAGAGAATATACTAGGCAGAATGGGTCAATTTCAAGATTACTCCTGTATAGAGGGAAAGGTTTTAAACAGATCTGTTCTGGCATCAAGTGACTTGAGTAATTTTCAGGTTATTGATCTATTTTCAGCATAATTTCTTTGTGATTATTTTCCCTCTCCATTCTTGCCTCATCACTCCTCTATAAGGACCCTCTAAAGGAGTGGTGATCTATTCCTCTTATCCATCATATGTACTCCAGCTCACCTTTCATAATTGCAGAAACAGTGTTGAGTGAGTACCAGAGGTTCAGAAATGGACTTAGGGAAGGAATAAAAGAAGCTTTTACATGCACTGTTCATTTCCTACTTTCCCAGCCATAAGGAAATCAACCATCCCAAATTCATGCTGATAAAACTTTTAGATCCCACTATGAGTGTATTCAATAAAAGCCTGTGACATGAGCTTCACACAGTACCAATCTGTTCCAATCTTTCCCAACAACTGCACGAAACCAGCAACAGCAGTTCCACCCCCACAAATGCTCACAGCAGTACTGCTCTCAAGATGTAGCTGTCCAATGCAGACAAAGCTGCCCTAGGAAAGAAAATCACAAAAAAGCATTGGCAAGGCAGGAAAAGATGACCTCACAAAGACCTATAATAACCCTCCTGTAATTAATGAAAATGCTTTTTTAACAAGTCCTAAGGCTACACCTTCTACTAGGTTCAGTCCCTACTCACTATAAAGGAGACCAATGAGTTAATTTGGGTGTTTCCAAGCTAGCTCACACAAGGTGATCCTGAAAGCCCACAAGCAGAAGACTCCACAACTCACAGGATACCTCTGCCTGTGCTGCAGCACCTTCCCTGTGAAAAGTCTTTCCTAATGTCCCATCTGAATGTCCCAAGACACAGAGTGTGGCTGTTGCCAATGTTTTACTGTCTATTGCTATTTAGAAGAATTTGGTTCTGTTGTATTAGTAAACTTACTTCAAGTGCATTGGCTTCTATCTCACCTTTTATCCTCCACTACACTAAACAAGCTTAGATCCTCAGTCTGCTTTCATAGGACACGTATCACAGGTCACAGTTATCTTAGCAGTTTTTTGTACTACACCCTTCCCAGTTTCTTGATTTACTTCTTGAATTGTTGAGCCTCAAACTTGATACAGACTACCAGGTCACTGGGCTGAGGGAGATGAAGAGTTCTATGTGAGTCAGTTCTTGTCCTGAAAATATCAAACTGGTGTACTGGGCTACAATAGGAAGAATGTGCGCAGCAGGTTAAGGGAAGCTCTTCCTTCCAACAACTACATGAAACTGAATGCAAGCGTGGACCCCTTCTTTGTAAGATTTTGTTCTTGGTAGGGAACTTTTCCTATTGTCTGAGAGTTTTCTACTATGTCTCATTAATCTTTGAACTCCAGAACACTGGACCTAAAGAACATCATAGCTTTACAAGTAAGTTACTTTTGTCAGAGGTATGGATGGGGTTCAAGCAACCTGCAGCAGAGGAAGGCCTGGATCTTGGAGTTCCCATGTCTGTGGTGGATGTTATTTCCATTAGGCCTTTGAGCCAAAGGAAAGAAAGCTTCTTTACCTCCTCACTTGAGTGATCTGTACTTGAAGATGGGTGTTGGATGTAGCAATGCAAGGAAGACAGCTCACTACCGTCAGTACCAGAGAGTAGTTGTATGCATGCTGTTCCACCGAGAGCTTAGGCAGAGAAGACTCCACATCCTCACTATCAGTAATGAGAGCTGGGGAGGTGTGTTGCAAGTACAAGTTTCAGCTGCTGGCACCTTGAGGACCTACTTTTCCCTTCATGTATCCTGCCCACTGATAGAAAGAAAGATGGCCAGCAATATGTTGTTGCATGTGAAAAGAAACACCTTCATGGATTTAATGCAACGTGATGGTTTTGCATTATGAAGGACAGGAAAGCATCTCGGATGAATTAATTTTCTTATAACCTCTCTACCCCACAGGTTGAGTCGCTGTCAAATAGGAGCCTTTCTCCTTCTGTTGCTCTAAAGAAACTATGAGAGATGCAGACTGTTTTGGGATTCACACTGTGAATAGTAAACCTGAATGAATGTATAAGTTGCACATGCTACTGCATACATTAAAATTTCTGGACTCCATGACCACATCAGTTTATGAGGGGCATCTTTTCCTGAAAGAACCATGAAACCACAGTGTATTTTGGAAAGCTCTGCTTTAGACAGATGAACCCAGTTTTGCAGACATGGGACAGCACTTGAGAGAATCCCTCCTACTCTTCAGGAAAAGAACAGTCTCAACTCTCCTACAATTCAGTGATGTATAAGCCTAAAATAAGGGATTGTTTTAAAACAATAATACCCCATCCTCCACCCCCACATACACCCCACTCTACAGTGCCTGGATATGCTTTGTTAGGAGAATAGCCTTCAGCCTTTAAAGACAAAGACAGTCCAAAAAGGGCTTCCAGCTTTGGATGGAAGATAAGTCAGAAAGCAGATTTACATAATTTTAGGAGTCTGATCTGCCAATTTCAAGAAGTCATAGAAATTTTTAAATTTGTAATGATTAAATAGTGTTTCACTCTTTTGTAGGACCTGAGCATCCTGAATAATTTGTTGTTTCTCCTCAAGGTGGAATATACTGCCTGGCATTCTCTGCAGAGTGAAATGAGTGAGCCAAAGACAAGGTTTGGCTGAGATCATACCAGTGTCTTTTAGTTTGTTTTCAGAAAGTCCTTTTCTTAAGCAAGTCTTACAACAGCATACACAAAGCCTGCCATAGCAGGCCCCTGACCTACAGTGTGCTTTTGTTGCAGACATTATATGCTACAAATACACAGAGTAGACAGTAAAGAACAATTCTGCCTGTTGAATTTGAGGAGGGCCAACACTGAAATGGCATAGGTCTGGTATAAAGTCAATCATGATGAGTCTAAAAAAATTGACAGATTTTCCTTGGCAGGAAATAATACAGACCAGCTCAGCCTTTCCTGCATGCTACTGCCTTGCACCCTCAGGTATTCCTAAAACCCAAAAGGAACAACCAAAAAGGATGCTGGGCCAAAAGACTTCAGAGGGTACCCCTCAGCAGAATTTCTATGATTCTGTAAAGTTCATGTTCAAACCCAGGAATGATAAGCAGGAATAGCTGAGTCCCTAGGAGGTTTAGGGTAAAGGCCACATTCCTTCACTTAGCATTTCCTAGCAACTACCTCGGGTGGCTTTACCCTCTACATTCTGATTTTCCTGAGTAACATTTTTGCACATTTTACGTTTTCCTGTGGGGCAGAGGAAAAGCATGTGGGCACCCAACTCAGGACTGTGGTATCTCCAGGTGGAAGCCACCACATAGGCAAGCACGGCACCAGGTAGCCTTGTGGTGCCCAAGCTGTCCTCCAAAGCGAGCCCTTATAGCACTGTGCATTGTGAAACGTCTCTGCAGTTGGCCACATGTTCCTCCACAGACAAAATTCTTGTCCACAGTGGCTTATCAACAGTATCAGGAACAGCACAGTTTCCTTTAGTACTGTCGATTTAAAACACAGAGTTTATGTTGCTGTGTATACTAAACACCAAGTATTTGGCGCTGGCAAAGGCCAAAGATGTTGATCTGATGGTGACAGGGAACCTTTCACCTCAGCAATCTCACTCCCCCACAGTGGAAATGATGGTGCCAGCAGCACTTTGCCGGGTCAGTCGCTTAACTGTCAGATAGAGCTGAAAGTATGGAGAGCAAAGAGGGTGAAGTGGAGTCAAGACACAAAGTTCAAGTCTCATTTTGTTTTTTACCAAAGTTTGGTGGGAAAGAATTGGCTAAGAGCCCATTTTCAGTTCAAAGCCGAAATTGCTTTGATAATTAGCAAGTCTATTGGAACATGTGCAGAGCCTAGGCATAAAAGACAAAGCAGATGATAGCATGTCAAGAAATCATATTTGATATAGATTAAAATTACTGAAATATAGGGAATTATGGAAAAATACAATCATTTTGCAATTAAGATTAGGACTAAAAAAGGATTTGCATTCATTGTAACAAGCAAGACCAGTAACAACTAACAACCACCTACGGAGATGGAGCTATTAACATGCAAATGATCATTATTCTGACCGAGGTATTTCTACAGAAAATGCGGCATTTATGCAGATTTAAAAGAAGTTTTTTGAAACAAGGTATGTATGGATAAAGAGCCAGAAGTGGGAACACTGTTTACTCAGGAAAAACAGTTCTGCTTGATATAGAAGAAAACCAAGAAACACAATTACTGAGTTGGGCCTGGGAAGACATGGTGTGGGATTCCAGCAAACCTCCCTGACAACACGATTAGAATGGAGAGTGAGCTTTGGGGCCAGAATGTTAATGTAAAAAATGCAAGCCTTTATTTAACAATTTACAGGAGTAAAAAGCAGGAACAAAAGAGGATGCAGTCAAAAGAATGAGATAGGAAGAGATAGGAAATTTTTGTGGAAATTGTACAAATACCTGACCTCTTCAGATATAAGGAAATAGTTTATACCTATAATCGTGAGCGTAACTCACAGGGAGAAAGCATTACATGGAATTACCTTAAATATGGCTTCCTTTGCTATCAACATCCTGTGTGATTACTACACTAATTTCAGTAGAGCTTTGGCTCCTTCATACTTTATAGATCTTGACAAATTCATTGAGGTCCATTTTTACAGACAGGGAACAAGGACAACTAAGCTATAGTGGGAGGAAAAAATGAGCAGAGCGCTCATTCAAGATACTCAATGAATGGCAGACAGCACAAGACTCTATATCTTGGCAGTCTGTTGTCAAGGCCTTGGTAGAGGTTAGTAAAGAATCAGAAGAGACAAGTATAGCAGCCACCAAAACTGAAGGGGAAGAGAATCACACATGCTACTGTGGGAAAATTTTACCCTTAAATAAGATATAGGAGAATGTTCTTCTGCACACTATGGCAGCGTCTTTGAGAAAAAGACACTGAATTTCACTGACAACTGAATTTCACTGCAGCTCCCTTTAGCATTCATGCAATTTCAGATCTATAAGATTTCAAGCATCGAGGATAGTGGCCACTTTCTAGGAGTCAGGTTAACCAAATTTCTGAAGGTCCTGGAAGTCACTTTTGTGACTCTGGTAGCAGCAATGTATTTTAAAATTGCATTGCATGGCCTTATCAGAGAGCCTTTAAAAGGTACTGTAATGTATGGGTTTGATCTGTGTGGTAGGAAAGGGGTGAGAGTGACAGCCAGAAAGTGCAAGAGCTGTGGAAGTTACATCAATTTCCCACTTTGCAGGCTGTACTGATCTCACAGTCCTACGTAATCAAAAAGAAGGGCATCTTAGGGGGACCTGAATTTGCAAATGTCAAATTATAATTCCATATTTTGAAAGGCACAATAAAATTCTTTCAGCTCTTCAAAGGGTGTCTCTCAAAAACTGCGAAGGCAAAGCACATCACTGCACACAAAAGCCACCCACCTGCTGATGAGACAAAAAATAAAATAAACAGGCTCAGCTGGTGGGTCTAAAGTTAACTGTGCCAAAGCCAGTGAATGGACATATTACTCTATTCCTTTTTTCCCTGGCAACTCTGGCTGTTTCATTTGTCTATTCTAATGTGAACACCACCAGATAAACGCTGAATACCCTGAGCACTGTGCTCCCACAGGGAATGTGTAAAAGATTAGAATGACTGGCACATTAGGCTTTTTTGCCCCACAGTCATCATATGAGCAGCTGTTGGAAGAAGAACTTGAAGAAACTTTTTTGGCCTAATAAGAAGTAAGGCAGGATCCAAGTATTTTAAGGTCTTGAAAATCTTTGGATTACAGAATCACAAAATGGGTAAAGTTGGAAGGGACCACAGTGGTCACCTAGTTCAATCTCATTACCCCTAATTCTTGCTTTTATACAGTTGTCAGAAGTATCATACAATTGCTACCAGTGACCAAGGCATAGGGGATCAGTGAATGGTTCATCTGGCCACCATCCAAGCTGTTTTAGCTTGGATGAAGCAAAGACATGGATCTTCTGCTTCCTATTACTTTGCATATTGGTGAACTGACTGTAAGAGAAACGCATCATGTACAGTTTAGAATAATCTGCCCATATGGGATGATTCCACAAACCTAGGAATAAGTTAAGTTTCAAAAGACAGTGCTTGACTAACACTGCAGTTATTTCATATTTCTTTTTAACCTCAACACTTAGCATGCTGCCTTAAATCGTGTTTTCTAAGTCAGGAAATTCTGTTATCTTCATTTTATAGATACAGGAAAGAGTAGTGCACGATGATTTGCCAAGCTGTCCTGGTCCCTTGACTGACCCAGTCTAAGTGAGGGACGTGTCTGGAGTGCCCACAGCTCCCTTCCCTTCAGGCCATGTAACTAAGGTCCATTCCCATCAAAACAAAGGACTGTAAAAAGAGAGAAGAGGTGGTCATGTTCCCCTTGTCACCCCAGTAGGAGCTGAAACGTTCTCCCAGACTGTCAGTTGAGCCATTAATACGGCAGCTAAGGCTGTGCTGTACTAGTCAATTTGAAGGTGCCCAGATGCAGTAATGCTAATAAACTGTATGCAAGTTTGCTGGCACAAGATGTGGCCTGTTGAAAATTGCACTTACTCCAATTCCAAGTCATGGATGATCCAGGGACCATTCATAAGTCGGAAGATGAATGAAGCTGCACTATTTCGGGAATTACCAGTAGTTTACTGCCATAGATCTGATTCCATGACAGGTGGCTTTACTGCATGAAAATGATGCAAAGTACATTTGATTTATAAGACATAACTTAAGATAGTCCATGACAGAGCTGTGACTACAAACCAAGTTGCTTGAGTCCTGGTCTGGTTGATAATCACTAATCCACATTTCCAGTATCTGTGCTCCTCTAGTTCAGCACAAGCTTTTCAACTTGCACAGTGGTAAGTTACTTGGACCAACAGCTGTCAGCTTAAGTTTGAATAATTCTGTGCTCCCACAATTTGCTTAGTAGTACACACAAACTCCTCCACCCACAGATTCCAAATGCTGTGAAAATCTAGACACTATTCTGCAACATACGCTTAGTCTTTACAGTATAAATATACTCCATGTTTCCTTGATACTACAGCTAAAAGCATGGTCAGTTCCTTTAGGCATAAATCACACATCCTGAGACCAAGACAGTGACTCAAGCTCAGGTTCCTTATAAATTGTTGGCATTAGGATACTTGATCAACTTGTAACAGTTAACAAGTACATGCCCTCTTTAGAACTGCAAAAGACTGTGTAGTCCTAGTGACTACAGGTACGTGTCAGATAAGCTATAACGATACAATATGAATAAATATAATAAACCACCATTTAAAATATGTCAGTATTGAAAGCAACCTTTATGCAACTCATAGAGAAATAGGTGTGGTAATCAAGAATAGGGGACTATTTAGGTGGAAGAACCAAATTATGGAATGAAAAGAACAACTAAGAAAGAAAAAAGGGCCATAAAAGCAACTTTCCTTCATATTACCTGCATACACATGCAATCCACACTGCTGCAGAATTACATATTTACTTTTGCAGAGTTTCTGAGCTCTTGAAAATTTGTTCACTCTCAAAGCTGAATTTCAATAAACTTAGCTTTATTCCGCAGAGCCAAGAACTTCTGAAGACCTTTCTAGTTGACAATATATCCTTACACCTCAGCTTAACATAACCCTTGGGAGGCACCCTGGGACACATCTGTAATGATATTTGAACAGTGGTGACATGGGTGAGTGACACTTACAAGTATCTAATGCTCTTTGCACTGGTTCTCTTAAAAACTCAGAGAACCCAATTCTACATCTGTAGAGATCTGAACAGTTTGAAAATCACTGCCCGTCCAACCACTTTCAAATAGTTTGGTGTGAAGAATATTTTGAACAGTGGCCAAGGAGATGCCTGATCTTGTTGAAAATGTTTGTTATCTATCAACCACAGACCAAAGCCTCTTAAAAGTTTATGGAGTTTTGGATGCAGCAACTCAGTTGTGCATCTACTGACCACTAGATAGAGATGTTGTATTCAAATGCAGGAAGCCTTATGTATGCACAGCCAGAAGTTCGATTTTCTTTTTGATGTTGGTAATTTTAATGCCATCTATAAAACGGGTGGGAGACAAATGCCTGGAAAGCAGCATTGCAATGATCTCCTTGATGAGCAAAGAGTTCACTTTCCAAACAAAATGAGCTAAGAAACAGAGAAGGGATCAGCAGTTTGCAGGACTGATAGTGTCCTTTTCTCTTAAAGCATTCCAAACCCATAAGGTCGTGGTACTCTCAGGAGGATTTCTTAGAGTGCAGCAAATTCAAGTTCAGCTGAAATGTTCAAAAACCCCTAGCTTGGGAATGGGTTATGGAAGCCAAAGATCTGGCTGCTTAAAGATAAAGGGTGTTTCATATTGCTTTCCTAATTGTTCTGGGGGAATAAAGCCTTTTGCAGCATGCTCTGTTCAACCTTGGGACTAATGGGAGGCATGAAGGAGTCTTGTTAACAAACAAGAGGCTTGGGAGCTTTGTGAATGGAGAAATTCCGCCTACAAAGCTGAGTTTTACACTGAGTTGGTTATTTTTCATCTTACACAAGTGTGGGAGACATGAACAGTGAGACCACTAAAAATACTGAAAGTACAGAAGTATTGTTTTTCACTTTACTTATGAATTTTTTTTTTTAAGATAAAGCCCCAAAAAATTCCCCAGCAAAAGTTTCCCATCACAAAGGGGAAAGCAGGACAAGGAGGAGCATAGAAATTTGGTAAGGTGACAGAAAGTCAGTGGCAAAGCATTATTTCCCATCTGCCCTTATATCAGGACTTTTCTGCAAGTGCTTTTAGGAGAAGAGGGAGACAGATCATTCAAAGACAGGTTCAGAACTCTTTCTTCCCCAGGAAAATGTGCATAAACCTAAATGTATTTTTGAAGACTACTAGTTTTCCTAGAATTTCAGTTGCTTTTGGGGCTGAAACTCTATTGCAAACCTTGTCCACCAATTCTTCCCACTAGCAAAAAGCAACGTATCTTGCAAATTCCATATGGCAATACTATTTTACCAAGAAATGGATTTTTTTCCCTGTTATGACCTAATTTCCAAAATCCTTGAGGCAATTTTCAGCCTAATAGTGGCAGATGTTGCACATTAGACGACAGTGTTTTGAAGTCAGGATATTTACCTGGATCATAGTATTTATGCTGTTCTCTAGTTTCCTGTGCAATATCCATCAAGCACTCTTGGTATCACTGTGTTGATATAAACAGGACTGATAACACTCATTACAGCTTATAAACCACCATCACGCCTTTTTGCAGAATGTGACAGAACATAAAGCAAGCAATAGTTCCTTCTCTAAGTCTCAAAATACAGTAGTTTTGAAGTACCAGGTTAGAATATAGTAAATAATCTTACTGGAAAATGGCAGACCTTTAGTAAACATGGAGTGAGGTACTTTCATTAAGTACACATCTTCTAAGAATCTTCTACAGATAGTGACAGAAAGAGAAAGCATTATTTATTTTGACATTATCTATAGGCTTTAGTCTTCCTCTGAAAGGGTTAGCTGGTGGATTGAGGTTTGGAGACAGCTAGGCCAGCAATCCGTAACTGAGTCGTAGCTAGAGGTGTAACTAATTTATGTCCAGAGGTGTGACAAGGCTAGATGCTCCTATGCTGGGTCCCTTTTATCCTTTGCTGGTTTATAAGGCAGGAAGGTGATTGTGGTCTTAGCCAAAATCTTGGGAAAGTGGCAGCCTTTGCCTCAAACTCCACAGAACGTTTACCATCCCTGGTTCTTCAATCCCGGCTTTCTTAGGCTCTCAGCTGCTGAGGTGCCTTTTAAGCTGATGACACACCTACTGAGCAGTAGATCAGAGCCAAAAGCATGGACAGCACCTGGGATGAGAGGGCAAGCAGGAAAGAAAAGTAGCTCTGTTCCAAAACGAAGATGAGTCCCACTGTATCAACTTTGTGTCCCCACTTTCACATACCAGCCACCATATGTGGGAAGCTTAGTGCTGAGAGGGAGGATGGTGAGAAGGCTTATCAGCCTTTCATCTCTCCCCCTCACAAGCACCATCCCTGCTGCTGTTTATGCCTCCCAACCCCAGGGACCAAAGCGCCTATTAGAATCATCATCCTCCCTCTGCGGATGTTCCCCCTGAGAGGTTCATTAGGCCTTGCTGCCTGACAGCAGGCAGCCAGACAACCAGGTGGCCACCTTCTTTTGCAATGCCAATGTTATTTCTGAGGGGTTAGACTTGCTGGGAAGAAGCTTTTAAATTCCCTGTTTCCCAGACACAGGGAGGGCTCCATAAAACCCTCCCCGCACAGATGGATTGAAGAAAGGCATTAAAATTGGTACATTCTCTGCAGGCGTTCATTACCAGAGGGAAAAGAGAAGTGTGAATCCTTTCGTGTCTGTCAACAAGCTTAGGAAAGCAGTTTCCGTAGCCCTTCCTATCCCAGGATCACAAAGCACTTCACTTGCATCGCTCCAATGTACTCCACTGCCATCATGTAACAGTATGATTATGCTGTAGATGGAAAGATGAACCTGGTGTCCATTCACCCTTGAAAAAGTAAAAATGGAAGCAGGAAGGACTGGTTTAAACTTCATTGCAGCTACTCTTCCCGCTTCTCAGTCACTCTGTAACTCAATACAATATTATCTTTCTTTTCAAACTTTAAATCTATTTTATAATCATAGTTAGACTTTATTGAGTGGCTTGAATTTTTGGACACAGTATAGAAAGGAAGGAAAATTTCTAGCAGAAAAGATATCAATGAGGAAATAATGGAAAGAAATCTGAAGGGAAGGACTTCAACAGACACTTCAAGATGCAACTTAAAATACTGAACCTATCCCCACTCAGTCCTACTTTTTCCTGCCTACACACATACTTGCTATGCACACTTCCTCATGTGTCTGCTACCACAGGTTACAGGGGAGATATCTTTGTTAGGTAAGGAAAAATTACCTTTCCATTTTGTATTGAAGGAAGCTTCAGGAGTTCAGTGACTGCTCTCTGCACTTTCTTCTTTTTACCAGTATGTGTAATTTGGCTCTTGTTAGGTGTGACTGCTTTTCCTTTCTAGACCATGGAGAGAGAATGGGAATGGGCAAGGTAGCTAACTTTTAAGGGGGGCTTCTCTGCGATGAATTAAAAACCTCACAATAATAAAAAAGTATAATTATATAATAGCATTTTTTTACTGTGCTATTTTCAATAGAAACTTTATTTATAGAGCAGCCATTTAACACAGAAGTGTGGGAGTCACAGCAGCATTTCAGTTGCATGTCAGGAAGAACAGTGGCCTGTAGTTGAGATAAGTGACAAGAAGAGAAGAGCTGGATGTTAGGCTGAGAAACAAGATGACCTCAGGCAAGTCATTATACCTCCCTCTGCCTCACTTTCCCATTCTGTTAAGCTGAGATTTAAACAATTACCTGGCCTGCCAAGTGTAATCAGTATGTAAAGAGCTCTGAAGTGGACACACACTCAGCTGATCCTCACACAACTGCGAGTACTCTTGGGAACAGGCAAGAGGGAGGTAGCAAGATTCAGTCGCAGGCTGTCTTCCACTGCAGGTACTGGATATACTTGGGAATCGAAAAGACTGTGTGCTTAGATACATTCATAGCTTCCTCATGCTCCTGTTAGATCAGGACTAACATGATGACATGGGACAGCTAAATGCAGACAAATGTAAGAGCCAGAAAGATCACAAGGCCAAAATCAGAACATGAGAAGCAGAGAATCATGGGAACCACCATTTAAATGAGGAAAAATTGCACTTCAGAAGCACGTAGACTGCCAAAAGAAACCAACACCCTTTTGGATAGGATGAGTGCAAGGCCACACCCTATTGGGTAGCTATGCTGCACTGGCTGATATTAACATGGGAGATTAAAAGTACCTTTCTGCTTCTGCTATATATATTCATCTAGGCAACATGAACAGAGGAAGAATACAGATACCAACTGTGAAGCCTACTCATGCACATGCACAGTTCTGCAACACATACAGCAAATATGACCCATCAGTTGGGGAGTCAAGGAGTTTTGGGCACAGAGTGAAGAGATCAGTTCCCACCCATCCTCTTCCCCTCGTGAGGAAGTTGTAACTGCAATGGGGTCTCCCCTCAGTCTCCTCTTCTCCAGGCTGAACAAACCAAATGACCTCAGCCTCTCCTCATATGGCTTCCCCTCCAGACCCTTCACCAACCTTGTGGCCCTCCTTTGGATGCTCTCTAATTGCTTAATGTCATTTTTATGTTGTGGTGCCCTGAACTGCACACAGAACTCAAGGTGAGGCTGCTCCAGGTCAGAGCAGAGCGGGACAATCCCCTCCCTCGATTGGCTGGCGATGCTTTGCCTGATGGCCCCCAGGACACGGTTGGCCCTCCTGGCTGCCAGGGCACTGCTGACTCATGTTCGACTTATTGACCAGGACCCACAGGTCTGTTTCCATGGCACTGCTCTCCATCCTCTCATTCCCCAGTTTATACACACAACCAGGGTTGCCCTGTCCCAGGTGTAGAATCTGGCACTTGACCTTGGTGACTGCCCATCTCTCTAATTAGTCTAGGTCTCATCCAGGTTAGTTGTGAAGATCAGGAAGCAGGAAATCAGGGATACAAACACATGAAGTCATGAAGTGCATGTAGCCTGGCTAGATGACAATACCATGGACTCAGGAGTCGGGTATGTTACAGACAACTCGGGAGCAGGAATTTGAGAGGCATGAGCTGCAGGGCAAAATCCAAGGGAGAAGTTCTTTGTAGCTATACCAGATAGATTACTTGAAGAGAAGCATGCTCTGAATTCAAAGGAAACTGAGATAATATCAGTAACTCAAGGCCTATGCATGCAGAATTCAGTATAAAGTGGGTTTCTTCCATTATTTTCCTGCAGAAATAAATTTTCAGGCACTTCTGGTTGCTGAAACAGACTTAAAAACACACAGCTAAGATGAGGTACAACAGAACTGTGTCTATGATTGGAAAGACTGTGCAATCAACGTATAATTAACCTGTGAAACTTGTTGCCAGAGGATATTATAGAGGAAAACAGATTAGCAAGATTCAGAAAAGGATTAGACCTTACAAGAATAGCATCTGCAGCTAGGCTTGCTAAAATAAAAACCATATGGGTTATTAGTCTTCTCACTTCAGGGTATAAAATGATCGCAAGTTGGGGTCAGAAAGCAATGTCTCCCTATTATGTAGCATTGTAAAACAGGACACACCAGGGGGTTGTTACAAGTCTATCTAAAGCATCCAGCACTGGCAATGGTTAGGACAGAATACTGGACTAGATGGGCCATTAGTTTGATACAGACGAGCAATTTCTTATACCATTCTGCCCTCATTTCCTGGGAGAATTCCACTCCCCAAACTGATATGCACTCCAAGCAATTGAAATTCAAGTGTAAACATGTTATTGCTTGAGCAATTTGTGGGCATACAAAGATACAGACTAGCACTTAGACCCCAAATAGCCTTGTGGACTAAGATTTTTCCATTACAGCTTTGTGATGACCACCTACAGACTTGATGGCTGTCATTCAGCTGGTCAGCGTCAGTGGAGGTGCAACCAAAATCCCTCTTGCACAGGCTCTCAGTGCGAAAGCAGTAGGGAAATCCCCTGAATGTAGGATGGATCCTGTATCATTTGCAGCTGCATAGTTTGCCTGTCCCGTGGGAGGGAGAACCAGGATGCAGTAAAACAAGGCAAAGGACAGACTAGCATTCCCTTTTTTCTCATGTTGCTGAGGTTTTTCCTTTCAACGTTTCATATGGGTAGGAGCCACATTCTGCCTCCCTGCTGCATAGTAAGTTAGGCAAAGAGTGTCCCTCTGTCCTATTGCCTCAGACAGGAACAAGACTGGGGGAGAAAAAGGTGAGAGGTGGCAGGTGTGGTGAGGCATGCAGAGACGCAGTAGGGTAGGTGTCAGGAGGTGAGGAAAAGAGCAGTACTATGAACAAGTACTGCGGCACTAGTGTGAGAAGCAGAGGGGGAGGCTGCTGGGGGTGGGGCATGCAGTGAAGGAAGAAGGAGTTGCTAAGGACACAAGAGGTGCAGGTGGATGACTGTATGATCAACCACAAAGTCACATAGTGGAGCAGCAAAGGCTGACATCCGTGGGGTGCTGATGGACAGGCAGGCAAACACAAGCAGAAGAGGAAGGTTCAGTGGGAAGGATGGAAAACACTCTTACTTCCTACTCAAAGCCACAGCCAAAAGCAAAGCAAAATTTCACTGATGACAGAGGTGAAAATGTTTGATTCATAGGTGGGGACACGGTGCCAGCGATGCTGAGAAAGTGCATTGGTACAGGCACCTGCTTAAAAATGGGTGGCATTGCCATTACACCACTTGGAATGTGGGCAGCATGGGGTGAATGCTTCGTGTCTAGCAGATGTGCAAGAGGCAGAATGAATCTCCTCAGCCCCCTTTTCCATACCCAGAACAAACCATTTCAGAATTAAAACAGGATTTAAGACTATCAGACTAGGAACAAAGACAACTTTGGGTGGTACACTATTTATACCATCTTAGACATATGGCAGTATGCATGCAAATTTTAATGGGATAGACTCTGCCTTTCACATGAGTTTGTAACTCCTGAATTTCACTTTTGATTCGACTCCCAGTCACTTCAAATGCTTTTGTGAAGAGTTTAGAGCCCTTTATCTCCTGTCTCCTCTAACACTGGCCATAGCCTTTTACAGCAGAGACCATATTTTTGGGACATGTCTAGTACAACAGGGACTGGACCCTTGTAGAGATCATTCAGTTTTCTGAAAAATACAGTTAAATGTTTTCCACCTGCACCACCAACATCTCTCAGCCCCTGACTCGAAGGTCAAGTGTCCACTCTGCATCAGATAGCCTGATCTTCAGAGACTGCATTTACTCTTATAAAGGTCAAACTAGTAACACAGCTCTTTCCCCTCAGAATTTTCTGTGATCCTGTGTTAACTCTGCAATCGAGAAGTCATTTCTCCCTCTCTTCTGAACTCTGGCCTATCAGACTTGGCAGTTGTCTCTTGACTTACAGTGACCAGGCCCTGGAAGGTTCCTCTCGGTCTTGAAAAGGTCAGGTGCACGTAAACTCACACACAAACACATGTCCACAGAAACACACGCAGATGCCAGGATTCACAGATGCATACACAGCTTCCTAGCTTCGCACTGCTGTTTTCAGCAAGGACCACTCAAAGTGTTTAGTCTGACATGCTGTGATGATGATGTAAACTGAAAAAGAAAAGCCCTTCACCTGTGAAACTAATTAATAGTCAACAAACTTGCTTCAAGGTAGGAGGCCTGGCACTGAAGGCAAGAGGCTGTCCCGGGGAGTGGCAGGAGCCAGGCACAGCTGCTAGGTGGCAGCAGCCATTCGCTCAGCACAAAGCTGAGGCTCGCCAAGGTGGCTGCTGGGTTTAATTCTCTGAGAATTTGAAGCTCATCAAAGTGAGCCACTGTTAGAGGCCCCACTACAGCAAAAGCGCTCAAGGCTGCTGCTGTCGCTGCCCGCGATGGGAGCATACATAAACATGAAAAGAAAGCCATCCTGACTGTTAAGGAATACCACAATTGGGGTTGCGGCTTTTTAAGGGGATGAAGCTGGACAGACACTTTGTGATGGTGCCGATGAAATCGCACCTTATCAGTAGGCAGACAGGCTGTGTCCTCCTCCACAGCTATTCCAGGGCCCTTTATCACCCCCCCCATCAAGGTAAATACTTACCTTCAAAGGGCTTTTCAAACACCACTTAATTAGTCTTCCCAAACCTATGAACAAAACAGGGGACCCAGAGCCTTGTGTTCGCTGTAGCAAATGAGAACGGAACTATCCGAAGGGCCCCAATTACAGCAACCTCCACTGCAGCATGTGGGAAGTGCTGCAGCAGATTTAGGGGCACTTTTAAGGATGCCAGTTGAATATTATAACCTCGTTATTCATATAATTAATACTGCAACTACTACTGAATTCCATGTGTTATTTATAGAAGCATTATGTTCCAGTTATTTTCTGCAGCTCTTGTCTCTTTGACATGCAATAGATTTTCTTATGGAGACTGTAGGCCTGCATCACTGAGGACTCATGGGAAAGGCAGATTTTCAGCAGAATGTAGTTAAATATTCTGGTCCATTTAGCAATGAGGTGCTGTTGAAAACAGCTTGAAAACTGAAGGTCAGAGATTCAAACTACACCAAGTCAGAAAGCCTTTACAATATCCATTTGCTTGCTGCCAGCTACCACAGCCAGCAGTTATGGATAAACCTTGACCCTTCATGCTTTTTCCTGGCATGAAGAGCAGGCAAGCAGTAAAGAATACTGACATCAAAATCAAGTCATTAGGTTTCAGGGTTAACATCACACACAAATGACTGGAGGTATATCAACTCTTCCTCAATGAAACTGATTTGGGGAGATATTGCGTTGATTGTTCATGCTTGGGAAGTTTTCTTTGCAACTACAAGAAAAAGAGTGGGTTTTCAGGAAGAAATACCATCCTTTTTTCTCTGCAGATGGGGAGAAAGCCCTCTCGGCCTCTGCAGGGAATTTAGCAAGCTCAGTATGAAGGTGGCCTAAGTGTTGTTTGTGTCTGCTCCACTTAACTAGAATGGTCATACTTACTCTATGCTTCCAAATCTTCAAATAACCATACAAAATGAAAACAGAAAGGTTAGGTGCTGTTCTTATTCCCTGGCCTAGAAGCAGGAAATGTTCACAGAGATATTCACTTGAGCCATTGAAGTAGGGAGGAAATTGAACTAAAATGATGACTCATATTGCCAGAACAAGGACTGAAATCAAGCTCTGAGCCCTTCCTATGCATGGTTTTTAACAATTAACTCCTTCTTATGAAGTTTTGCATTGCTCCAACTAGCACCTTCTAGACCCAATTTCCTAAAGAGGCAGCTAACCCAACATCCAAGCAGTGTGGACAGAAGCCAGGTCCATGCCATGTGGTCTGCCCCCTGGCTCTCTTCTGTTTAGCAGGGTAAGACATAAAAACTCCTTTTCTGAGTGTTCGCTTTAATCATGACACTAGTGGAGGCTGCCCCTGCCACTTCAAAGGCCCTTGAGAAAAAGGGCCTTTAAAGAAAAGGCATTTTCCTTCAGAAAAGGGTAACACTACAGAAGGGGAAAACACTTGCCAAGCCCGAAGACAGGAGTGAGTTTTAAGATCCTCTTATCCTCGTTGTTAACCTGGGCATTTTAACAACACGTTAACCCTTGTTGTTAACCTCCATGCACTCCTGTAAGTGAATGACATTTTGGGCTCCTTAACTTCCCCCTTACAACACACAGAAAAATTTGTATGGGCCTTCAGGCTTGTGCAGGATCAGGGCAGAGGAAAAAGTTCATTTGCAGACATTTCAGTTTTGCAGAGAAAATTCCCTTGCAAAAAGCCATCAGTCTGCTCCTCTGCAAAGTGGTGGAAACCACTCCCTGTCCCCGTGCTCATTAAAGATATTGTGAGGTGCTGTTCCTTGAGGACTGCCTGCATGTAATTGGTTTATTCTGACTCACTGCCTCCAGGGAGACTGCTCACTTTGTTTTACTCTACTCACTGCTCACCCGTCCTTCCACTTCAGGATAAACTTGTAATTCAGGTCAAAGCAAAGGTTCACTTAGCAGCACTTAGTAGCACCTAATATGTCAGGCTTTCAAGTTGCAGGTTGGAGCTACAGGTTAAAAAAGGCTACAGGTAAAAGCAGTATTAAACAAAACTTAGGAAAATGGCTCCCACGTAGATGTAAAGATCTTGCCTAGATCTCCTCTGAAATCACCAAGGTATGAGAGTAGCAATCCCAGGTTCATACGAGCACATCGGCTTCCTTCACTGTAGTCCTCTTCCCACAAACCTGGCATCAACCCACAGCCCTGCATGTGTGAGACAGAGAACAGGTCTAGCCACACCCTCCCCATCAGGTGCTTTGCTAGTTACTCCTTTCTCAACCAGATACATTTTTGACATTTCATCCATCAGATTAAACGATACTGTGATCACAGGTACTGTCTTATCTCTTTGAGCACATCCCTTATCACCAAATCCTCAAAATCAGTCTGGAAAACTGGTGCCTGATCCTCTGTGCATCTGTTCTGGTCAAGGCAAACAAAGCTCTTTCACTTCCCCTTCTTCCCCCAGTCTTTTCCCGAAACCAACATGCTGACGTTTGCTGCCAATTCAAATGTAGGTGCCAGGCTGATGCCTTACGGAAACAGCTAACTGCAATGTGAAAGAGTATTCCTCCACTAAACTCCTGCCTAGTTGGCTAAACAGCACTTGATCCATGTAAATATAGTTGCTGTCTGTTCCTAAGACCTGCAGTTAATTCCTAGTGAGCCTGCTGGTTAATTGTCTCCACCCAGTCTGGACTGTTTAATTTATAAATTACATTAAATAAAACTAAAATCCTGTTGGGGCTACTAATATATCATTCATTAAATATTATGTAAAACAGCAGAGATACATATTTTCTGTTAAGCTCAGACACGTTGCTAACTCCCTGTAGAGATCATGTGTGATATCTCTGGATGCAGGCATGCTGCCTAGATCCCCCCTGAGGACAACTCATCCGTCCTCCCACCATCTGTCGGCATGCTGGGGTTCCTCCGTCACACCTAGGCAGCTAGCTCTGGGCTGTGGATTCTGCTCTGTGGCTCCGACACTCAGAGTTAAATGGGCCTTAGTGCCCTCTCTGAGACACTGGAGAGGAGCTTGCACCCCTGGATTTCCGAGTTTCTGACTTCTTCATACCACAAACTTGACGCAAAGTCCCTGGAGTGTCATTAAACCCACACTCTGAACAGATTAGAGATGCATCTACATTTGTCCTTCCCAGCATTCCCCTGAAGGGTAAGTTTCATGAAAAGACAGTAACTTTACAAAGTGAAGTAGAGCTCATCTCCGTCTATTTCAGGTAACCTCTCCATCCTGTCAAACAGCTTGCCTGTCATAAAAGAACAAATGGAGCAGTGCAGTAGTAAGGGGAAGCAGAGAAATAAAAACATCTACACTCTGGGCAGGAAGTTTCTGTTGTTATTTCTGAATGTGTTTAGCATAGAGACATATTGAACATTTAGCGTAAGTCCCCGGGACCCTAATGAGCTCCTAATGTACCCCATACTTCAAGGGTTTTCCAAAGAGGCCAGTAACTTAGCAACAGCAGCAAATCCTTGACAGGAATAATCAGTATTTGTGCTGCAGCTTTAGGTTTCCCCTCTTCTCTCCCATTAAGTGGAAGGTGGTTTGCCTGGGATTTCTTCTCTGCTTTGTCATTGTTCTTATTCTTCTTATGGGTTTCTTCTTTTATCCTTTCTGTTCAGTAAAGTAAAAACCCAGTACCAGCAGCTTGCAGGGAGAAGAGTTCTTGGAGCATGGAGCTACCAAGATTCTCCCGTGAAGAGTTTTGTTGCATTGGGGAGGTATAGAGGTGGCTCTTTAGGGATGCCACAAGCAACCCAGGGCTGGTGAAAACAATGATTTTCACAACCGCAAACTAGACAGTCACCAGGGCCAGTGGTGGTTCCTTGGGGGTACCAGCTAGAAGGTGATGAGCAACGACAGTTCTTTGCTGCATTCATGGCTCTCAGCTACAGGAAACACAATCACCGAACTCCACAGACACTGTGTTACAAATACAAAGCAAATATTGACAACTAACTGTATTTCTAGAGGCCTTATGAGACAGTGGGCTCCAGAGGAACATAAGGTCCTTCTGAGGCAGGCTCTTCACTCTTCCCAGTGGGTTGCCATTTGATGCCACCATGCATAAAGCATACGTCTCCCCTGCCCACATCTCCTGCCTGTATCCATTGCCTTTTTGCTAGTTGTAGGCAGAGCACTGGTTTTGGAAGGAGGCTGCTTTACACCTTAAGTAAGGAACACGAACAACTGATTCACATGTTAAGAGAAGGTCTCAGAGGATAAGACATTTGTGTTACTCCTGGCATCAGAGCATCAGTATACTAGGTGCATAAGAAAATAACCCATTTTATTAACACTAAGAAATCTCCAAAATGGCAACCTGATGTGCAAAAGTGAAATGAGTTGTCCAGTATCACAGAAGGCCTGAATAGGAGACAACCTATTTTGAAATAATATCTGTATAACCTATTAATGCCCCTTAATAGTTACACTGTAAAAATACATGGGATGAACAACCAGTTTTAAGCTAAAAATCAGCCAACAGCTGTTCTTGACTTTGGCTAGTACACTTGCAGCAACCAGAGGACAATACCACCAGTTTTGGAGGTCCAAGTGTAACTAGAATTTTACAGACACAGCATATCAATGTTGTTTTCTCCCCAGCATTGAAAGGAGGGAAGGCTGATAGGGAAAAAAAAAAAACATTTAACATGGACTTCTCAACCCAGCAGTGGCCTTTGCAATGTTGAAGAATGGTAAACTCAGTCTAAGAAAGCCTGATATATAAAAAACCATGGCATCATACTCATATCTCTTGCATTTGTAGCAAGAGAAGTGGACTAGGCTTATACACTCACCTTGTGAGTTTTAAAGAAGTCAGTGGAATAAGCAAAATTTCAACTACTTAGAGCCAACCAATCTTATTTACAAAATATCAACTGACTGAGCATGGAAAATGAATGAAGAAATCTTTGCCAGGAGGAGGAAAAGACTTTTTTTTAGGTGGCCGTCCAGGCAGTAAATTGGAAGAATATTGTGGGCTAACTCAGCTGAAACACTACTGAAAAAAAAAACCCCAAACCAAAATTCCTCTACATTTCAAAGCATGCTCACCACAATGCAGCAAAGTACCCTCCCAGAGGTATACAAGCAAGCTTCCCACCACACGGGTCTGAAACTCAGCATAGACACACCATTGGGCTGCAGCACTCAGCTGATGGGATCTCCTGCACTGTGTTGTACGAACTCACACCAACACTGTGAAGTAGCAAGACAGGTCCAAGACAATATAAAGGATTAAATCTGCTATTCTAAGCAAAGTGCATGTTCAAAATCCGCCATATTATTTCAGTTACTCCAAACTGTCATCACAAACTCATAGACAAAGGAGGGGCACTTGGAAACTCTTGACCCCTGGAAGAAACCTACTGGAATTGCAGGGAAGTAACACAGTGATGTGTCCTTCCTTGTTTTTCATTACACATATGGCAAGGCAAAGCAAGTCCGAGACCTGCCCACACTGTAACTTTGGCCTACAGCATCACTCAGTTAGGTCTCCACAAAGCATGAGAGAATCATTAACAGCGTTGCTCTCTCTCACAGTCAACCTGGCTTTACCCAACCAGAAATGTCTGCAGGACAAATCTGAAAAGGCCATTAATGGGGATAATGATGCTTACCTCCCGTATAAAGTGCTTGGAGATTCATGGAATGGCAAATGCTATTACAGGTAGGTATTTATTAAGTACTTATAGTTTCTTGTATTGAGGATCCGTACTACGGTCCTATACTTGGACATAATTCCCTCTACCATCAGAGACTAACCTCTGTAGGCTGCATTAAACAAGTCTATACCATATGGTTTAAAATCTATGGCTGTCGCATCTATCCTGCAGACCAGATGTAGATCTCCTAAATAGTCCATGCCCACACCTTCACGAGCAATGATCTTTTTGCACTTGTCTTTCAGATTATGTCAC
The DNA here is from genome assembly GCA_013396775.1 of Cephalopterus ornatus. NCBI lineage: Eukaryota > Metazoa > Chordata > Aves > Passeriformes > Cotingidae > Cephalopterus > Cephalopterus ornatus. The sequence goes on from VZRE01009144.1 coordinate 727,962, forward strand.
CTCACATTATGGAATGAGACAAACAAATCATAGTTCTCTGGTGAAATCCAGACCCCTTAAAGTCAAAAGCTAGGTCTTTTTGATGTAAATAGGGACAGTATTTCATTCTCTGCCTGAAATTTTCTTTGATCTGAAAAAGCACAGTTTGGGTTTTTTTATGTCTGACTTACAGAGTTGAAGGAGCGCTAGAGCTAAGTGATGAAACAGTGCTAAGAAGTTGTGGGGCTGTTGTCACCTGGGACCAGCTGCCCCAATTCTGGTAACCAGATAATCTGCTTATTTGACGTTTCTAGGGCCTCAATACACTGTCTCATGATACATCTCTTCCTCCTCCTTGAATAAAGCTCAGTGAAACATTTGACCTTTTCCAGCCTTTGGAGTTTCATTGTTGTTTTAGAAGGGAAAGCAAAGCATGGGAAAACATCTGCTGAAGAAAGAATTCTCTCATTTAGATAACACACTCCCATGTATTGTAAAGAAAACAGACTCAGAGAGGCCTACACCTGTGATTTCCAAGTCATGATTGAGTGCTATAAAAGTGACTTCCTTCCCAAAAGTACAAGTGTCTCCCCAGAAGAAGATGCTAAATCAGAAAGGACCATAGGGGATAAGTTGGCAAATCATGACCTCATCAGGAAACTGAAGTTCCTTGTCCAGCTTCTATCAAAAATGACAATGAATTCAGAAGGTTTCACCCTAGACCCTTCACAAAACCTGCTGTGTAGCTTAGCATAAATTTCAGTCACTAATCAGGGAGCACACAAGCCTGAAATATTAAAAAGAAAGTTGAAATCACAGCAGAAAACCCAAGCAAGAATGGGTGAAGAAGGGACTGGGGAAGGACAAATTGTTAGAGTAGGACATGCCACAGGGTCGGCTTTAAGGTGTATTTAGCAGAGCTGTATATATGCATGAAACTCTCACTGTGCTTGCCTTTAGTCTGCAGTAGCTGTCTCTCACTTTTTACTAGCACTAGAATTCACTAAGCCCAGAGAGATAAAACTGGTGAATTAAAAAGCAGTTCTCTTTGTTTGGTTTTAAGGCAGGATATAAAACACAGGTCTTGCTGGAGTATCATGCTTCTTGCTGCTTTGTAGGCAGCCACATTAGTCTCAGTGCCTTTCTGATATCTGCCATCAAACTAATTACCTGCCTAACGGGAACTGAAATAGATTTCCATTCTCTCGATGTGTAGGAAGGCGAGGAAGCATATGCAGCATGGAGGAGGGCTTGGGGACTACATCAGATCGGAGAGTCTTAGAAAAGGACCCTAAATGCAAGAACCTTTAGGGGCAACATGGGAGGCCTGAACCTAAAATAAATGCCTGATAGCTCTGCTGGTTTGGCAGCAATTAAAGACCTAAGAGTAAGATGTGAAGTTCTGCTTGAGTTCTCAAGGATCCTGCTGCCTGAATCCAAGATTTTGCTCAAGGACCATCTTTAGCATTAATCCTGTAGTTAGATACATGACACAAAAATTCCTAAGATTCTAATGCTCTTACAGTAGGACACTTCTGGAAACAGGAGTTATATCAATAAAATGGATCATTATTGCAATTAATTTCACTGAAATACAATTGAAACAGAATGTAACATCAAATTCCCATCTGCTCACCACAAACAGCTAAGCCAGTCCTAAAACAAAACTAAAAATAAATACCTGCTTATAGGCTGAGACGGCCTTTATTACAAAGGGAGTGAAGGGGAGGTGGGGAAAAAAACAGAGTAGAACATACTGTTGAAATGCCATGATATTCTCGCTCCATCCCAGCTCATTTGCCAAACCATATTCTTGAGATAAGAAGGGCTATTTTCCATTTTGTTGCTTCACTATTAAGTGGAACAAGTGCCTTTGCTCTCATTGGTTAATTAGAAATACCCTCTACGTAGATGTATCTTTTTCCAGTCCCTTGCTTCTTAGCAAATAGAAAATCTATTTTGGCTTTCCTGCATTGACCCTTTAATTGAACTAACATGGGTTTTGTTACTGTTCTTTGTTTTTAAATAAGCAATTTTGTACTTGCAAATTTTAATTTCCCACATGGCAAAACACTTCTGAATATTGCCAAATCCCAGGCACTAGGCCTAGAGAAAGCACATCTCTGCTTTCCCACACCCAATTAAAAAAAAAGTCACCATCAAGCATCCCGGCTAAGTGGCCCTTTGCCATGACATTATCTTGGTTTCACGTGAGAGATCATGTTGATGTGCTATGCTAATCCTGTCATTAATTCCATTATTAAAGTTATAGAGACATGAGATTAGGAACCTGTTACCTGTATAAAGCCCAGAGAATTTCTCTCTTTCTCTCCCTCCTAAAAAAGGAGAGGAAAATCTTATTTGTGTGTAAGTTATTTATACTAGGCTTGCAGAATTCTACTGAATTCTCACTGGAAGAATATTCCTTTATTGATAGAGTATTAGATGGGAAATTTTTGACTGTGTATTATCTTCACCGTCATGGTGCAGAGGGAGAAATCTCTGAGACCCTGCTTGGCAATTTTTTTAATGACAGTTTTATGTGTTTATTACTCTTGTTTTTTTGCCAGGTTTGTTAGGCAGGGAGTAGGTAACAACTTGCAATCTTGTCCACTGGCATGTATACACACATTAATGGGCCAGATGGAGCTGCAGTGATTTTAGCAGCTGAGGGTCTGGACTATTATGTTTATACAGGTCAGGGGAGAGAGGGAACAGATAACTAATTTAATATAACTTTAGAGCCAGAATCTTCACTAAATTGGACATCGGATTCAAAGTGAAGAAGAAAGAGAAAATCTGGCTCATTTTCTTGGCTCTGCCACTGATCTAGTTTGTAATTGTAAGCAATTATATTTACCCCATCTGCAACATGATTGTAATGTTTCTCACTGCCTCTGTACAGGGGTCTGAGATGGAGATGGATAAATGATTCCTCAAATTTACCTGACACTTATTTTCCTAAAACTTCAGATACCTAAGCTGGTCCTTCCATGTGTTTCTTTTTTAGGCTTGACAATGTGCTTTTTTTAATTCTCTTATATGCTTGCCTGTAATAATTAACAGATTTTAGGAGTAAATTATGTTCTCTTTGAAGTACAGATTGTAATAAAATCACTTGCATTTTGCATTATATTTTAAGCGAAAGATTTGGATTTTTTTATTTTCCCCTTGAAATTATTATTGTAGAATTTCACCAGCTATTTGCTAGAGTAACAAACACAGAGAATTGTATTAAGTGTGCATGGTTTCTGGCATCTTGCCAACCTTTTTGTCCTTTTTTGTATGAAGTACAAACTAATTTGAGGCTTACATGTAAATTGTTATCAAACTGTATCTATAAACTGTAGTTAGTTTCCATATAGAATATAGCAATATATCCAAAGCAAAGCAAGCCAGCATTAACTATTTCTTTTTAAATTGCTAGCAATATTCTGTTTCTCTGTGTGCTCTGGATCACAGCTTTCAATCCTGTTACTCAATACATATTGCCCAGGTCATCTGCATTCACAGGTGTCCACAGTTTCTTACCTTCTCCTTATTAATACTTTCAGCAAATCAATAAAACTTCATCCAAAACCTGTCCTTGCTTCTGTCCCCTGTCCCTGATCCTCCAGAAATTGGGAGTAGGAGAGGGAGCAAGAGACAGGGATGGTCCTTCTGTATCATGGATTGCAACCATTAAGCCTATGGCAAATTTGAAGTAGCCTGAAATAATTTGTGCTCATTGCATGAAAAACTGATTATCTTTATGAAAATTTTCTAAATGTGTATGTTGATTTAACTCAAAGACTGCTGTTTCCAGGAAGGGAAAAGTAATACAGCAGATGAGGTGGTTTAACCTCAAATACTAAAGGATTATGCAAGGAGCGTTATGCTTGGTTCCGGCTGACTCCAACTCATTCCAGTTCTACTGAACTTCTTTAAGAATAATAAAATCTTTAGCTCTAAAGATCCATCACCAAAAAAGCAAAATGCAGTTAATCAAAAAGCAGAAGACAACTTTCTTGATAAAAGGAACACACTCCAAAATCTGTCAGAAAAGAGGACTTCCTTAGTCCCCTTTATAAGACCTGTGACTTCTGGGTAGACAGATATATATACAAACAGCTTCTGAATCACATTTTTTTCCCTCAAATTCTTTTGTTCACTTGTATAAATGCACAGCATTTTTGCCTGAAGTGGCTATGACATCACTGTGAGTTTTCCAAATAATCATTACTAATATGAAGGGCACTATAGCCCAGGGCCTGGTTTAATATTTGTAAAATCAGCAGCTCCGTCAGCAATAGGTTGATATGTGAAATTTGGTACTGAACAACTGCCAGAGATATCAGAAACAGAAAATAAATACGAGTTTTAGAAGGTGGCCTGTCATACCCAGGCAGTTTTTCACCCTTTTCAACAGCAGTCTTCTGCCATAAAAAGCTGTGCTAAGCCAGGGAAGCCCAGTGTATATTGATTATATTAAATGTCGATAGTAAAATTATAGTAGAATACATACATAAAGAACAATGCTGGCTTATAGGGCCAGACTTCTCGAAAGCAAAGGCCAGCAGTGACATGGACGGCAACAGGAGCAAGGCTTTACCTGTGTCTGTAATGAGCTCATTTTGTAATTTATCTGCAAAACTCCATATGCATTAGCACAGACACGCTTTTAAATATAATGGCCATTATAATATCTCTTCATCTATGATGCATTGTTCAGATACTTTTTACAAAGGCAACCTTCATTAAGCTGTTTGTCTGAAATAGTCAGAATACTGAACAGCTGCAAGATCCCACACATTTGTCAAAGCTCATAGAAAAATATGAATGTCTTAACATTGTGTTATTTGAGAATTGATATGTTATTATACTGTCTTTAAGGTCTTTATTATAATGCATATGTTCAAGAAAGGAGAGTTAAAACTAAATAGTCATTCTTAATTTGGGGATTTCATCTAAGATAAGCTGTAAAATACTAAGCTGAGCAAATGCTGCCATTTCCTTCAGTGATCATTTAGGTGGATGTAATTTATATGCTTGTGTTTTTATGTGCATGAATAGTGGGTGACATGAGCTCTCTTGAAACAAAACAAGAACTAAAGAAATCCCGAGAAAGCTATAAGGTTTAAAAAAAAACCAAAAAACAAAAAAACAAACAACCAAAAAACCCAAACCCCAGTCCCCTACTTTATTTTTTATCCTCTTGATACTTTTTTAGCTGCCGCCCTTGACTCTGCGTTGTGCAGACTGCATTCATTCTGCACTCTTATCAGATGCCAGATACATTATATTGCCACTTATAACTGTTTCCTGACCAAGTTAAAACAACATATCAGCCCTAAATGGGGTTTCCACCAAAAAAGCTCATACAAACAAGTTATTCTGACCTACAAAGGTGCCCTTGAAACTGCTAAACTTCTAGTCCTTGGTACCACATCACTCAGGCCTACACCCTTCGTGGTCTTAATAATGAGAGCACTTGCCATTCTCCTTGCATTTCTGTTAGTATAGCTTCGGAGAAACAGATTCAGTTCACACCTCCCTTCTGAATCTTCAATATTTATTTTGATTCTTTATGTTAATAAATAAATAAAATCCAGAGCCTTACTTGCAGTATAAAACAGCACAATTCACTGCTGGGGTATAGAATTGATGTACTAGATATTTCTCATTTATTAGCTTCATTCCTTTGCCTAGTCTCCTGCAGTAATGTTATTATTTCCCATGAGGGTCACATGAGATTTTTTCCTCTTGCTTGCTTTGTACGTGTCTTTCTGTGTGTGCTTATTTATTTAATAGGCATTTTCCCCCTTTATCTACTACTTATTTAAAGCTTTCACTATACCCATTTCATCTGAATACATTGGCTATATGCGGCCTGTGCAACCAGGTCTGCTCTTAATGGTGTATTTACACCAGGTTTTCACACAATACCAAAGAGATCCATAACCAAAGTGATTTAGAAGACGATATCAATGTTTCTTTCCCCAGAACTACTCTCCCTTTCTCAACAAGTAGGAAATGGCACTGAAGGGAAAGGATTTGCTTGCAAGTCTGCTGTAAAAGCACTTTTCTCTCCTTCAAAGAAATCTCCCTGAGAGACAAAAATTAAACCAGGTTCTCAGAACAGGTACTTCTTTTAAGAATAGGCTTTCCTGGGTCCCATCAGAAACATGGTACTAGCTTATGGACTGTCTTTACGATCTACAGCCCCCTCCCTTGCCTATTCTACTCTCAGGAAACACAGATACCCTGTGAGTAGCAGCAGCTCTTCTCTCTCCTGCCCTGGAGGGTAATGGGGCAAGTTGAGCATGGCCAAATTCCAGCCATCCCACCTCTCTGCTCCCACTGTGGGGGACTGGGACACAGGCCCAAGCGCAACTCAACCGAAATTTGGTATTGCAGATACTGTGATGGCACCAGCCCCTTCAAATTTGGCACTGTGAAACAATTGTGGTGACAGGAAATCACTGGCAAATCTGGCCAAGTGCTGAAGGGCAGCATTAAAGGAGACCAAGTCAAGACTCCAACGTTCTCTCTATTAACAAAACTTCATCGCTTCTGCCCCCTCACCACACCCCTATCATGTGAGTGCAATGGACAACACAAATTATTAATGGCTTCATTTAGTTTTGTTTGCCATAGTGGCCATGGGGAGCAAATGGGTTTATAGTTTTTTACAGAATTGACACATCCTCATACAGTTCTGTAAACCGGCATATAAATCTGGTGAAGGCCGCTAAGGCTTAGTCAATTCAACCACCACAGCAAAACCTCTCCTTAGATAACACTCTGCCTTATGTGGCTGAAGATTCAAGTTTTGACAAGACTCAAAGCAGTGCTATATGGAAAGCTTTTATAGCAGAATCTTTGTTCCAACCTTGCTGAAAAGGTCAAGTGCTTTTTCTTTACCTCCTTGCCTTTCAGATGCACTCAGGTCTAAGCCACTGCGATCTCCATTTTAACTTCCTACTTGCCTCATTTAGTAACATCACGCCTTTTGTCAACTCAGGAAATTCTTTTGTTTTCAATAATGAAGGAAGACTTAAAAACAAAAGCTAATCTCAACCCTGAACACAACCAGGATATTCTCAAGGGAGTCTTCTATCCCTTTTAATCTAGGAGAAGAAATGAAAATAGCAAACATACCAGCCTTACAGAATTTAATCGAAATAACCAGTCTAAATAACATTTTCCCCTCTTTCCTATTTCACAGGAAGCATTTAGTCAGTCAAAAGAAACATTTAGTGTTTACAGACAATCCCAGCAAGATGTCCAAACTCACTCCTCCTCCACGTGAGAGCCGCTAGTCAAAGTCAACTCCTCCAGGAAAAGCAGGCAGTTGATCACCCCATTGCAGTTGGAAACTGCAGCAAACGTGCCCGTATGGAGCTGCTACCCACTGCCCACAGTTCTCCTCAGCATATGGCAATTGAGACTGGCTTTTTCTGGTTACAGTCTTCAAACCATTGCAGAGAGACCACCAGACAGGCACTGTTTTCCCTGCCTCATGGGTTGGGAGGAGAGAAGTGGTTAGATCATGGAAAATATATGGACATCCACCTTCTACAGAGATGCCTGACATCCATTAGCTTCACCTAGCATTCTTTTCAGTCTGTAGGAATCTAGAGAGCCTTCTTCTGAGGTACTTTATCAGTAACTGTCAATATACTCTGAAAGGAAAAGCAAGCTCAGTTCTGAGAGTCACCTCTGACAATTTTTTCCCACTCCAGGTTTGAACAAGTCACCTGCAGGAAAATCTAAGCAGTCCATTATCAGTCTCCTGACACACATTACTCTTTAACTGCTTCTTCTACCAACAGGTTATATTATAGTCTTTACATATCTTTAGGTCCTTTAGAAATAATAGAAAGGAAGCACGAGATAGAGCCATTTTTCCAGGTCTGTAGGAAAAGATTTCCATCCCTGCAATTCCTTAATGAATTTTGTTTTCTGCAAGAATGCTGCTGTTGAACACTTTCTCAATGTGGCCAGGGGCCCTCACTAATTACAAAGCTGTTCTTCGACTCCTCAAAGCTCTTCCTTTCCAGCCCTAGGAAGAGATTATCAGCAATACATGGAGAGAAAAAGAACCCCATATATCCCCACTATTTATTTAGTTCTTCACCAACCATTTGCATATCCAACTTTTTACGTGACTTGCTAGATAACAAAGGCAAGCCAGAAGGGAAGAATGTATGATAGTATTTGCTAGCATGTTGTCTTTTATTTCCTTTAGCCTCATGAGGCAGCTGTATGGCACATTAGAGAGAGTTTTACACAAATGGCCTTTCTTGCAGGAGGGGTTTCTTTGAGCCCATCTTGGAGTTCACATTGCAGACCGGATCAAAAGATGTTTTCCTCCATTTTAATAGAGAAATCTGAGACAGATTGTATCAGGAAAGAAAGAGAGTAAAAGAAAGACTGAGAGGTTACTTGGCAATTAGGCAATCTTGATTATTTCCTTCTTGTCTTGCTAAATCTTTCAGCTGGCTATTGGGTGGAAATGATTTTCTATTCTATTTGACACTGGCTTCACAGCTAATTTGGTTTCCATCTATCTGCCTAATCCATTTTATCTATCAGTTCTAATTCAGTCCTATCCCTGCTTTTTATTTGCATGCTTCGAATATGCGCAAACAACAACAATTATATTTTCTTCTCATATGGGGAAAAAAGAAGCTTGGTTTTCAGGTGAGAGGCATAAAAGTAAGAGCAAAGATGCTTTTACATTACACTTTCTCTCCCGTAGGGAAGTTACATAAAGAAGCAAGTACTACCTTTGATGAGGCAAGAATTTAGTAACCTTTTCTTCATGCACCAGAGAACTCCAGAATACAGATCCAAGTCACTGGGACTGCTGTGTCATCTGTGTCACTCTACCTGATCAAGCATATAATGCAGCTACACACGGAAGTGATACAGCCTCACGGAGAAGTTAGTAGCTCTCCCAGGAATTTGAACATCAGATCAAAGCCTTTGAAATGGGCCATGTGTCCAAGGGACAGATGGAGAAGACAGTGGCAGATAATGGCAATGTGTCCCTCGATAGCTGTTTTCCTGTGCAGGTCTGCTGCCAAGTTCTCAACCAATGGGCGCTTCTTCAGTTGTGAGGGCTCACTTCCAGACAGGGAAACTGCAGTCCCCATGGTGTACCCACGACAGAACCATGAATCACAGTGCAGGCAACTCAGGCATCTGAACAAGTATTTCTCATCATCACAGGAAAAGTATTCCTGCCAACACACACACCAGACTTTCTTCACAGAAGCCATGTCTATACTATATTGCTCTATACATTAGGAGAAGCAGCAAACCTCAGGGCAGAAGAATTTTAAGTGTGTAGTCAAAACTCTGCTGTGACTAACAGTGTGCTCTTCCATGGCCTTGGAAACCCTGTGGCTCACAATAATACATGGCAGCCAGGATCACCAGGCTCTAATTGCACATCTGCTATTGCTGCAGCACATCTGCCATTTATAACCAACTATATATGAATCACTTCCTCCCTTTGGTGTGAGAAGAAACCTGAGGTCCTCAGTTTGGAAGGGGTAGCAGCACAAGGTATTACACTAAGGCTTTGATTCATAATTAAGTAAGCCTTGAGACTCATCCGGGAATTTTGCCAGACAACTTCACACATTAGAACAGGAACTTTGAGAAACCCATTTATGGTGTCACCCTGAAAACTAGAAGCATCTCCAGGATGCAGGGTCCCAGAGCAGGAGCTTTGCTTCTGTAAAATAGCCTCTTTCTTATAATAGTAGCTAGCTACTGCAAGGGACACTTAGACGAATTAGATCACAGGAAAAGCAAGAAGATTAAATCACTCCCATCTATTAACACATTGACTTCAGTGCATTGCTGAGAACATCAGGAGGGGAAACGCTGTGGCGATTCTTCCCCCATCCCTTGATAACATGTCTTTTGAGATGTCCTCCTTTCTTCTTCAGACCCCTAACTCCTTAAACGCTCTCTCTCTGTTTTGCTGGGGCTGCTGCCTTCGTTAGAAAGATTTTCAGCTTTGATTAATTATTGAGCCTGTACTGCTGAGGGCTTTCTATTCTCCAGTTCTCATTACTGATGCCTTGCAGCCTGTGTGCTTCACTGGTCCCATTGCAGGATTTGATGGATGCACCCGTGAAGTTTTCCTGCCTGAAAAGCCAGTCTTGCCTTTTGCTGATTTTGTTTGGTGGGCAGGGAATTTCGCTCTTGGCTACAGTGAGCAGTAAAGCATACGCACTGGGCAAAGTATTATTGTTATTATTATGGTGGAAGCAGCATGAAATTCTTGCTTCTTTGCTTTCTGCATATTTCCCCTTTAAATCTGTTTCAAAAATTCTCCCCAACGGCCATTTTATTCTCAAAGTTGCTGCATCTTCCTACAGAAGATTCACCAATACATTGTTCTCTCATGGGAGACCAATATTCTTTCTGGTTGTTTGCTTTAATCTGGAATGAAAAGCTATGCATAGCGAAAATATGTTTTGTTTTGTTTATACTCCTTGTGCTTGGCTGCATAATCATTGCTAGGGTTGACCGAAATATTTTTCTTTGTTTTGATGAAATAAAATCAGTGATAACTCAGACTTAAGATGTGGGTCAGATGCACCCTGAAAGAGGTAGTCCAAAGGGAGAGCAGAGCCCATAGGAGGGAACAAGCATGTGGTAGCTCCTGTGTCACAGCTTCCATGAGGGCCTGAAGAGGCTTAGAGATTTAGAACCTGAACCTGAAGCAAGTAAAATTCTTTCAAATTTTATTTTGAGAGTCTGTCTTTGCCAATACTCATAATTTAAAGACAAATTTCTTGAGGCTGACTTACTTGCCCTGACTGAGTAGAACGATGAGTGCTCAAATGCTTGCATTTCCCATAAGGGACATCTGGTGTTTATAATCAGCTTATTATTAAATGTAATCCATCCCAAAATGTTATTTATTTCAAAGGTAAGGCACAGATGATAGTAGTTTGTGCTTCTAATGATTTTGTCCTCTTTCCAACCATAGCAGTAGTCCACAGGACGTTACCTTACTTACCCCTCAGCAAGCAACACAGACTGCTCGTGATCAACCTGGCTCTTGTTTGTGAGACAAATCAGCCAACACCTATCTCAACACCTCTCTCACACAGTCCTGAACCCATCAAGATACTGGACAGCTAGATGTGTTTGGAGATCAGCGCTGTGATTTTGCCTCAGCATACTGACCATAGTGAATGAGTTAGATTAGAAATAAAGAAGAATTTTTTTATCATGAGTGTGATAAAACACTGGAACAAGCTACTGAGAGAGGTGGTGGAGGCCTCATCCCTGGCAACATTCAAGGTCAGGCTGAACTGGGTTCTGAAGAGCCTGATCTAGTTGAAGATGTCTCTGCTTATTGCAGGGAGTTGATCTAGAAGATCTTTAATGGTCCCTTCAAACCCAAACTATTCTATTATTCTATGTAATGAGATATTTTTCATTCTGTTCCAGCATTATTGTGCATCTTAGGTCCTGTTAGCTCTGTGTTCAGGCACCATGAAGAAAGAAGGTGTAGTCAGGATCTGGCTGATTTGAGAGTACCCAAGGCCCAGCACAGCCCTGGGCTGGCCAGACAGACCCTGGGAAAGGGGCTGGAATGGCTTAAGACCTGACAGGGACATGCAGGCTGGGCTCAGGATCAGTCCTGGTGGAGGGACCCAGGAACAGACATAGCCCTGTGATGGCTGGGCAAAGCCACTGTGAGGGAGCTGGGCTGCAGCCAGGCTGGGACATTAGCTGCAGGTTGGAGGTCTGGATTAACAGTGTGCACAGCCAGGCGTGGCTGTCCCTGAACTAGAGACAGGCACTCTTTGTGTGACGTAGGCCAGGCAGTGGCTAAATGGTAAAGGTTCAGTATAAAAGCAGTTTCCACAGGAAAGGAAACCGGTCCTGTAGAAGCCGCTGACAGTGTTTTCTAAGGTACTGTGTCTAAGGCCAAAAGAAGTGGGGCCATCCTCACCTGCACAGTCTCAAAGTTGGCTCTGAGCCCTAGCAGCCAGACCTCTGTGAGGAGGGATGCTATCAGAATCCCCTTCAATCTCCTCCTGCCTCTACCCTTTGTTAAAAAGGTCCTGGAGCAACTGTCTGTGGCCAGCTTGAAAAACTCATACATCTTTCACTTTGCAGCAACAATGGGAACAAGAAAAGAACTAGATGAAAGACTAAAATAAATAGCTTTGACACAGATAATCAGTTGGCTGTGCTTCACTATCAGTTGAAGTTGTGTAACTCTGTGGGCATGATGTTAGCAAATACAAGGGACTGAAGCCCAATTTAACTACCACTGTGGATCAAGTTGTTACCCCGAGGGCAGGAAAGCACACACAGACAGGCAGTGCTGGCTGACTTCTTAAACCACAGCAACTCATTAACCCAATCAGATGACACACATACAGTCAGAGAGAGGAGCAGGCCCTAGCATCCCCTCACACAAACATGTATGTATCCGACATGTACATGGACTCCTTTCTTTCCTTAATATTTCTCAATTCGAGTATTTCCCCACCATAATTATCTTGTCTGCTTTTAATCCATCTTGGACTCTGAAAACAGCTTATTTTAAAAAATATCTTATTATCAGATAGAAAACATCTTATTATCAGAACTATCTGTCTTGAACTTACAGTAAAGTCAGAGAGGGTGGTTAGGTTGTGTTTTGTTTCCAAGGCAGAAAAGGAGTATTATTAAAAAAATTGCAAATGCCAAAGATCAGGCTTAGATCCATCTGACACAGCACATACCTAGTCTTCCTCCCAGCACGTGCTAAGACGGTACATAGGAAGAGCAAGAAAACTACAGACAGCAATAAATCTATGATCATTTAATCACGGGTCTGACCCTTCATAATATTTGCAACATTATTTACTCCAACACTCCAGCACACAGCGTTCTCAGCAAAAGCCTAACACAACACACACACTGCCTGGCTGCAAAGACCTGAAACATGGGCTTATGCTACGCATGCTGTAAGTACATCCTGATGCATGTGGAGAACCACAGCTACCAGAACACATGGGGACGAGGCTCAGGAAGCAGGTCCCACACAAGAGGAAAATCTCTGTCAATCAAAGCAAAAACCCTAATTTCCTCATTTGTACCTTGCTGGGTTTGGAGCAAGACAAGCCAGTATGGCTGACCATAAACATAAACACTGCCCTTTGAACAGGGTCATAGGTCTGCACATAAATGGCTCGTCTTCAGTCCAGGAGGGATCGGAGCCCTGAGGATTCTTCCCCAGAGTAAAAGGCCTATAAATTCCCTGCCACCACCGTTTCTGTGCTAAAGCAGGATGCCTGTGTCCTGTAACTGTGCATTGACAAGGCTCAGCATCTTTCTTTATTTTAAAGGTACATGGTAGCTTTCATCTGCAAGTCAATATCGGTGAGAAGGTCTGCTGGGATCCAAAATAAGTAGCATAGCATTTCAGACACAGCAGCATTTTGATGGCATATTAAAAACCTATGTGAATCATAAATCCCATTTCTTTAGGAATTGAGTCCCATCAGGGCACAAGGCTGAGGGGAAAATGGGCTATTCTGCATATAGCTAGGAGATGATGATGATCTTTGTAGGTAAGACACAGACATTCTGTTGTGAATTTTTTGTGACTGTTGCTGATTTTAAACAAAAATTTAAAATTATGGCTTAGGCTTCCCTGTCACACACCAGAGACAAAATTCTGCTACTGTTAATAAGGGTGCAAACAAATTTTTGCAAGCTCTGCACAGAACTGCCTTACTCTGACTAAAGAACAAAAATGAAGAACAAATTTCTTACACATGAGATAATCACATTGCTGAAGCAAACACCTCTCCTAATGTTGTGAGCAAGCAAAAGGCTGAAGTGTGTGTATGTGCCCATGAGAGAGTGTGTGAGTATGACAGAGATTGAGGTGGTGTGTGCTGTAAAGCAGGACATAAGAACAGTTGATCTGATCCTCATGAAAGCAAGCTACAAAAGCTTGAGGGAGTCAGACTGCTGGCATGCAGTACTAGGAACATTAATCCCAGAGTATAGGCAGTGATGGACGGCAGGTGAGCAGATGGGGAGGCGGGTTGTGAGTGCAAAGATGGTGGCTTGGAATGAGCCCTGTTTGAGCTCTGGGCAAACACAGCTCGGCAGAATAGGGGCAGCACTACCCAGGGAATCAGCCTGAAAAAGCTTACCCAGCTCACTTTCAAGGTAGCAAGCCAGCCAGCGTTCCTGCATGCCAACAATCTCATCCTCTTGGTCTTGCAACTTTGTCTTATGCACTTCTCAAAACAAAAGGTTTCCAGTTTTATGAATAAGTTAGGATGTCTGATCAGCTCAGAAACTTGGACTTCATTCAGCTTGAAATCCACTGGGAACAGGACAGACAGCCCCACTCCAAAGATACCTGGATGCCAAGATTCTCAGGCTGAAGTCCTTCTTATTTCCCTGTGCACTATCCGCTCTCTCTCCTGCCTCAGAGTTGGTTTAAAGAGAATTATCTGCCTAGCTCTTGGACCCTGATCAGAAGCTGAGCTGGGGCCTAGCCTTTACCATCTGTCCAGGTGGCTCCTTTGCAGCAAGATATTGTCCCACATGTCCTATATGCATCCATCAGACTCAGGTCTATGCCAGCTTGGCTCTGGGAATGAATCACTGCGCTCTCCTTATTTGAAAGGCAAGTTTGTGCCAACCACTCCCAGATCCTGTAGATATGTGCTCTCCCTTGGTACCTGATACTTTCACAGTCGCCATAGCTCTTGCTGGGCCCTGCAATTGTCTGCATAAGATCCACAGAACACCATCCATCCTAGTTTCTGCTGCAGAATATTTTAGAGTAAAATACAGGAACAATACTTTCTCTCATCCACAACCTGTATTTTTAACTCCCTGTCCTATAATCCTCCGCAGTGAAGTTTCAAGGGACCAACAGAAGAAGAAAAAATCCTCTGTTTTTCTGCCATAAAAAAACGAAGAAAATCTCACAATTTTTAACCTGACAGAAACATACCACAGCTGGAATGGGGAAACCCTTCTCTTTAAAAGAACTATGCAGGCCAGTCCCCTACCTCACTGTATTGCAAGAAGAGGAAACAAAAATAGAGAAGCATCTTTTTTTCCTTAGCAAGTCTCTAGATGGGGACAAGTTGCTGCGTATTTTCCATGAGGAGAAAGATAAAAATCTCAGCTATTTAAGTCTGCGTGCATTTGTCTTCCACACAAAGCTGATAGCACTTTAGCACACATGCCGCGTACAACTGTATCCGCAATTAATGAGTACTTGCATCACAAGTACATTTAATAGGGAAAAGGAATCCTCTTCTACACTGTTAGAGATTTGGGGAGGAGAAGAGGCGTGAGGGGGTGGTGGTGTTGGGGGAGGGTGCAGGGAAGAAATCATGCAGTGTGCAACATTAACCAATTCACTTGAGACTACCAGGACAGTTGAGTGGCACAGTGAAGACTTTTACTTGTGCAGTATTGGAGCCTTCACCTGATACCAGCCATGCTCCACGCTGCGAAGATGTGTCCAAGAGGCCACCAAAGCTTACTGTGCGCCCTGGCCAGGGAGCAGGGCTACTCTGCTCCAGGCTGGGCCTGGATACTTCCTTCGCCTTGTAAGAGACAGTGCCGCAGCAGACAGACATCCTAGTCTAAAACAGCAGAGCTGTGTAGAGAGTGAATCCAACTGCTCTCACGGTTCCTCCTGCTGTACCTTGCCTCTCCGTGCTGGTCTCCTGTCTGCCTAGCACGCAGTTTGCTCATTCACTTGCTCATGCTCGCTCCTTCCTTTCCTCCCTCCCTCCAGCAGTGTCAGGGAGACAAGTGAAGGTTACTGTTTGGCATGTTTGTTTTTGCATTATTTATCTTGTAGAGGACAGAGTCAGACATCTAGAGGACAGTCTTAGGTCGCATGTGAATCCTTCCAAATGGGACTCAGTAGCACAACCAGCCAAGTAGAAAACAGACTTGGACAGCCCCATGGAGGGAGGCAGCATTTGGAAAGGGATGTTGTGCATCTATCTGGCTAAGGTACCTGGCAACACCACAGGTCTGTTTGTGACTCCACCTTCCCTTGTTTCTTCTGCTTCTTTTTTGAACACCCCTTAAAGTGGGTATAATCTTTTTTTTCACCCATAATTAAGAACCTTTTCAATATTTTTGCGTGCTTCACATACACAGGGCTGCAAGGAACTGGGATCTCCTCTCCACCTCAATTCCCACCTCTCTCCCTGCAACACTTCCTGCAGAGACCAGCTGTTCCTGGGTTAGTTGCACACATCTCAGA
Organism: Cephalopterus ornatus; assembly: GCA_013396775.1. Lineage (NCBI taxonomy): Eukaryota > Metazoa > Chordata > Aves > Passeriformes > Cotingidae > Cephalopterus > Cephalopterus ornatus. The sequence goes on from VZRE01009144.1 coordinate 744,211, forward strand.
GTAGCCAGAAACATCTCCTACACAAAGTTCCCTTGCCCGTTCCCTCTGAGGCTGCCCATCGGAAAGGCTGGTGCTGGAGTACCCCACAAGCAGTGCTCCTGCGGGTGGCCCTCAGCACTGTCTGCTGGAGGAGCCTGCCACTCACAAATTAAGAATCCTTTGCTTGCACATTTTCCAACCGTTTCTCTCTGACTCCTCCAGTATTTAATAATAAATAGCTATGCTGTACCCCAACAGAACAGAGATTTTATGCTACTTATTTTCTCCATATTTTCCAGCACATCTAAGTCTCCCTCAATTTCTTATTGAAAATGAAATGGGGACAGTTCTGCTTATACAGCTGGAGATAGTGATCGCCAGTGTACAGAGACTGACTTATCAAGCAGATTCTTAATGCCATAAAATCAATGGGTTTAGAAATTCTATTATCTTGCCTCTGATAGAACGCACCAACTAAAGAAACTTCTTGCCCTTTTTCTTTTTTTTTTTAAGCATACTTAAATATAGCATTACTGCTGTCCATAAACAAGCTTTCCCCATGGTCCTCTAGTGGATATTACACCAGAGAAAAGGAACAGACAAGGCTGCATGGTGAAACAGAAAGGGCAGAAAGACTTCCTGAGTTCTTCCAGCTATTCTGTTACAGTGATCTGAGGCTGCTGGATCTCCAGATCTGACAGCATTTCATATTATGTAGGGTGCAGGACTCAAAGAAAATTACTTCTGCAATAAGAAAATGCAACAAACCCAAATATATGGCAAGTGCAAATCAGTCAAAGCTGCCTGAATGCCTAGAGGACAGTAGTGGATCCAAGTGAGTGGAGCAGGTTTGGTATGTGTGTTCACAGATCCAAACATCCAAACAAGTAAAGAGAACATGCAAAGGAAGGTCTGTGTGTAAAATGGAAGACAGAGATTAGGACACTGGCAAATAATGGGAAATGCTTGATACTCTAGTGAAAATCAAGCAGGACATAAGAACCAAGCCAGATAAGACATAAGGAGGGAATCAGATGGGACACAATTTAAACTGCTGCAGCAGCTGGATGGAATATTAGGGACAAATCAGACATGAAATAAAATGATATTTGGGTGAGAGCCATTCAGTGTGACACAAATGACTTGTTTTTTCCTTATATTCAGCCTCCAGATATTGACTAGGCAAATCTTAAAAATTTGTACTATGTCCCTTAAATTCCCCAAAGTGTTGTAAACAGATCCTAATTGAAAAATGTTTCTCCCTTTAATCATCTTCTTAGATCCCCCTTTACTTCTTCCTTTCACCCACCAAAAAAAAAATCCATCAGAAAATGTAGGTGGTGGCTTTGCATTTGGATAACAAATGTCCAAATCTGGAAATCATTTTTTTCAAGTTTGGCAACATATGGAAGAAAAAAACCGGAAGAAATTGTTTTCCCTCACTGTGACTCAGTATTGTCATTTGCAGCCTGGGGTTGCTGAGTCCTGCCTATCTGTAAGGCTGAGTGAGATGTGGTGAAGGTGCAATGTAAGTGCGTGCTGTCATCCTCCCTGTCACCTGAAAGAAAATGGAGTAAAGATAAGTTAATGCTTTGCTGTGGGTCATATCAGTGGAGACCCATCATGCATGCTCTGAAGGAGTGTGATTTAATCATGGAATATATCCAAAAGGGAGAGGTGTTTTGACTCGATTAGCCTATCACAGTAGCACACTGCGCTATAAATTGTTCTCAGGCAATAAACAGCGATGGCTTATGTTGAAACACTGACTACTTTTAGCTAACGAAGGAGGTGTGAGGGTTTGAAGACTGTGGAGTTTCATGGAACAACCAAGCAATCAGCCAAGGGAGAAGACAGCAAGAGACTGATCAAGATACATTTTTTGTAGCCTCACAATCAATACGTATAGAGGCACTTTCTGCAGACGGCTTGTGGAGTACCACTTGTATGTTATTTAGCTTTGATGTGTCTTACTGCATCTACATTAAAAATGCTTTGTTATCATGAGACCTGATTTCCACTTCTCATCCAGTCATGCAAATATTTATAAAAGAAAGCTTTCACTGCTGGATTGCTCTACGTGATTTCATTCAGAAGAGAGTCAGTTTGGGTGGGGGTAGACTTGAGAGAAATCCATGTACAGTTAGAATAAAAATGAGACTGCCTCTTAAGACTTGGATTTGTTCGACCAAACTGGACAAATCAAAATTGGGATCTAGACACCTTGCAGGCTTTGTAGAAACTCAGGCCTATGTCCTCTGTGATTAAATCCATCCCCTACTCCTTCCTGGAGATATCTTCTGAGCTGAGATCTGAGGGAGAAACCAGTCCCCTTGCATGAAAAACATACAAGTTAAAAAAGGGTCTTTGAAGAAGAGAATTTAAAGCAATGGACAACTTCTAAAGCAGAAGCAGTCAAACAGCAAGACCATTTGTTCCAGATATAATAACGCCTTGCCTTCCTCTCTGTTATCATCAAAAGCTTCTGTGTTTTTCTGGGAGAAAATCTCTCCCCCACCACCAGCCCAGTCCTTCCTGCCGTGAGGTCACAGCCCTGTCTTTGCGACACAGCTGTCTGTTGCTAGGGTAGTGTTTGTGCTTTCACAAAATCAGCACAGCAATGACTTCACAAGCAAGGTCATGGAGGAGCAGATGGGCTTGGGAGGAGGGGGGGAGACGGACCCCTTGTTTAAACACAAACAGCGGTGATAATTAATTAACCAAAGTAGCAGGGGAAATTATGAAAAACATGTGAAAGGTAAATGGATTTCTGTTTAGCTGTCTTTCCCAAGAGGCTAAATGTCTCAATTGCAGAAGGGAGATCTTTACAATGAACTAATGAAACAAGGACATTTTCTCTGGTTTCTTCAAGTGGAGGCTCATGGAAAAAAATATGAACAGAGCCTACACTTCGCCATCCTTCTGCCTTCCCTTCTCATCACCACTTGTTGACCTCAACTAAAAGATCAATATTTTCTATCAGAACCTTGAGTACCTGTATCTTTTCAGCATACAAGGGCTGTAGTGGGAATAGACAATTATTTAGACAGGAAGTTTATTGTTCTGCAGTGGCTTAACAGCAAACATGCTCTGTTGATAAAGGAAGCTGTTACACATTATTCTTCTGACTGCCAAAGCCAAAAGCTTGTCTTTGGAGTTGACCAAGGTGGTCTTTTTCTTTCTTCAAACACATAAGGTTTGCGTGATAAGGAATGGGCAGCCCAGCTATGCCTTTACTTTCACCTATGCTTTTATCTTTTGCCATGGCAGTGCTGATTCTGCTGTACACCTTCATGCTTTTGCCCAAGTCAGCAGATTTAATTCCAAAACATGAAAGAGCAAGTTACCCAGGTAAGATCAAGGGAATCATCTCAATATGGAAGTGAATCCATGGAATACCTATAAAGGACTTGGACAGCATTAAGTACAAAAGTTGTTCTTTCTTCATCATCCCTTCTCCGTGCTGCATTTGCGTCACACATATAGGTCAATATACATTCATCCATTTAAGATTTAAGGGGAAAGAGAGCATCTTGTGCATATTCTCTTCATTGTTTATTCTAGGAAAACACAATTCTTTTCAATGGGAGCAGAGATCCTTAAGAAAAGAATAAAAAAATTCTATGCTTACAAGAAGGGTAGGGAACCTTACCAGATGGTAAGGTGTTTTTTGTGACTGACAATTCCTTCATGCCAAAGAAGTTTGGAAAAGCAAAAAGCCAAGAATGCCATTCAGACACATTAAAATGAGTTCAAGAGAACTTCTACAAGAAAAGTGATGGTCTCAGTAGGTTTTCTTCTACATACTGGACTCTGTCCATCCAGCAGCTCTACTAACACAGACATTGTCATATCAAAGATAAGCACCTAGATTCACAGAACAATCATTGTAAATAAAAAGTGCCACTGGAGATAGTCTAGTCCGCCCGCTTTGCTCAGAGTTGCTCAGAGCCATGTCCAATTTTTAACATCCTCTCCAGTGATGAAAATTCCATAACTATCTGAGCGGCCTGTTCCAGTTCTTGAGCATCCTTTCAGTAAAAATGAAGGGGTTTTTTCCTACATTTAAATGGAACTTCCTGCATTGCAATTTGGGCCCACTGCCTCTTGTACCTTCTCTGCCTGTCATTGAGAAGAGTGTTTCCAGTTTTCAATCCACTTTGCCGTGCACTTATCTAGTCCATACATTATCAGTTTGTCAGTGAGAATCTTATGTCAAAAGGTGAGACAGCGTCAAAAGGCTTTAAAAAGTCAAAACAAACAACATGATGTGTCAAGATCTCTGATATAATGATTCACTGAACTAATCATTGCATTATAAATCTACGCTGACTATACCAAATTACTCATGTCCTTCAAGGGTCTGGAAATGGTTTCCAGGATTAATTGCTCCATCACCTTCCCAGGAAATAAGGTGTGGTTGAACATGCTGTAGGTCCCTACGTATTCCTTCTAGCCTTTTTTGAAGACAGGTGACACTCCCTTCCAGTGTTCAGGAACTTCTCCCAGTTACCAAGACCTATGGAAGTAATCTAGCGTGGCTTCACAATGGCATTAGTCAAATCCCTCAGTATTCATGGAAACATCTGTCAGGTTTCATGGATCTGTCGGTGTCTAGTTTGTTTTAATAATCTTATACTACTCTACCGGGGTAAATTGCCATTGTGCCAGTTTCCCACTTCTCTCAGAGGCCTGTGATTCCTGAAGGCAAACCTTCCTAGTGAAAATCAAGGTGAAGGTGACATTAAGTACCTCGGTCTTTTCCAAATCTTTTAACACCAGGTCTCTGCTCCATTCAGCAATGGTCCCACATCTTCCTACACTGGACACACAGTGTGTTTTTATAGAAAACGTTGCTGTCTGCAGGGTTAAATTAGCTGATACTCATTTCAAAAGGAGCCCCACCTTCTACGTATCATGGTGAGCTACACTGGTTACAGCTGTCTCTTTTATCAGCATTGCTAATACATGGTCAGGGGGTAAGTTACTGCTGCCTCCTATCAGATAATTAGTCAGTAAATCATTCAACCAACTACAAGGTATATAGCAAGGACAATGTTTCCAAACCATATTATCATCATCAGACATTTATAGTGCACTTTATCGCAAAGAATTCAGAAGATTTACATATACCCTGTAGAATAGTGGCCTTTTTTTTACACCTGCTAGTAAAGTGCAGCTCTCTTAGGAGGGAGGTGTGTGTGTTTTTTAAAGAGTCATGTTACGGAATAAGCTTATCACAGGAAATTGTACAGATTACTTCTATTTCTACTTGACATTTTTAAAAGAGTTCAAGGAGAATAAGTGGTCTAAGGTGGAATTTTGCAAGGAGGCTACAGCTAAAAACCAGTCTTTTCAGTTATAAGATAGTTACACCAGGTTACAGTAACATGACTTTTTACAGGGATGTGCAATTATAGTGCTAGAAAATAAAGTGTAAAATAACAGTTCTGCAATTTCTTCTTGTTTCAAACTGAGCTTTTTTCCATCTCTTTAATACACTGCCATCTAAGCACAACCAAACAATGCCTCTAATTTAAGCCTGATAGGCTTAATGGGACATCTCCCATGAAGCCACCAAGAAGAGCCTCAGTACTTTTGTGGTTTTGTTAGCTTTGGTCATAAAAGAAGATGGAGCAAAATCATTGTGTGGCTCTGGTGCCTCTGACAGCTGGATTTAATTGAGCAATACTGAGCTAGTGATGAAGTGGGAACAATGCTAACATTTAATTCTTGCAAACAGGCAATGTCCATAACCAGATCTCACTTTTATGTGAAACACATGCCCTCTTATGTTGTATTACTTTAAAATCATAGAATCAAATAAGCATTTATGTTGGAAAAGACCTATAAGTTGATTCAGTCCAACCATAAACCTAACACTACCAAGTTCCACTAAACTGTGTCCCTAAGTGACACATCTACGCATCTTTGACATACCTTCAGGGATGATGACTCAACCACTTCCCTGGGCAGTCATTCCAATGCTTGACAGATCTTTCAGTAAATATTTTTTTCCTAATATACATCCTAAACTTCCCCTGGCCATTTGAAGACATTTCCTCTTGACCTATCCTTGTTACCTGGGAGAAGAGACAGAACCCCACCTATCTACAACCTCCTTTCAGGTATTTGTAGAGAGCAATGAGGCTCCCCCTGAGCCTTCCTTTCTCCAGGCTAGATACCCCTAGCTCCCTCGACTGCTCCTCACAGGACTTGTGCTCCAGACCCTTCACCAGCTCCACTGCCCTTCTCTGGACATGCTCCAACACCTCAACGTCATTCTTGAAGTGAGGGGCTCAAAACAACAGACTATTTGAGATGTGGCCTCACCAGTGTCAAGTACAAGGGGAGTGTCCTATTCCTGCTGTCATTCCAGGGGAATGACAACACTGCTGAAGAATTTCTCCTTCCCAGTAGCCAGATCTCATCTAAGTCCTAATTCCAACATTAAGCTCAGGACTCTTTTGGAAGGAAAAGATCTCCCAGGATGTAAAGGAGCTCTGTTTTGCTGCTCTGTTACAGGCTTTCTCATCTTGGTTTGGCTACCCACACAGAAGCCATTTGACTTGTCTTATTGCAAGTAAGGTATCTGCACAAGGCTGACAAATATGAAATAAAATATCCTCTATTCTGAAGCAGTCAGGATATCCTAGGGCATCTCAAAAGGTAACAGATGATTTCTGATGTGTCCATGCTAGTATTTCGATTCAGAGTGTAAATGTGCTAATGAAGTGAATCATCAGGTTATGCCCACTGCCCAAGTCTGGACTGTGGAGCTGTCTAGATGGGCACAGATTTTTTTTCTATTGAAAATAATGTGTACATCATAGGTACTCCACCTGCTGATGGATATTCAATTCCCAGCTAGATCTAGTTCAAAGCAACCTTTCTCAAAAGTTTTACAGTCAGGTCCTCTGTCCTGATGTTTCAACTCTACAGATCTACTTTTACAGGTCTACATTATTGCTAATGCAGATACAGGCAAGTCACTAGTCCAACTCCTCATCTAGACTATCCTAATTACAAACTGGGATAACTGTTCTGGTCTAATCATGGATAAGTAAATTCAAGAATACATGGTGCTCCAATACTTCTGGAATCAGAGATGTGTGTGAAGGGAACAGGAACTGGAAGAATCATCATGTAAAGAAATGCAGTCAAATCAGAGATTCAAAAGTCCATGTATGCCTGAATGGGTCCTTAACAAGGGCAAACATATTAATAGTGGCAGTCCCACTGCTGACATTAGCATCATGACTGTGCTCCTCCCCATGCCCTCTCATGCTTCCGATAATCTTTAATTGCAAATGACAATGTCCTTGATGTTAAAAAGAACAATATTTATTGAGAGGAGAGGTAGTTTTTACCTTTTGCTGACCAAAAATTATGTCTCTTTCATTGGCTTCCCTCCTCTGATCCTCATCCACTTTCCTCTTGAGATACAGCTACACACATGCACACTTCCTCCTCTTAGAAGAAAACCTGCTATTCCCTCTAGCTTTTTGCTGGCCTAAATTGAAGTTTGCCAAGCAGAACTAATACCACTGACTTGTAGACCAGTCCCATTTCCCTTGTGCCACTATTATGTGGGAAGGCTGAATGAAGAACGGCCAACTAAATATGACTGCCAGAGCTTCTTCAGCTAAAGAGAAACCCTGCTTTCTTTTGCCATTTTCTTCATGTGTCTTCATCCTCTTCTTTCCCTCCCTTTACTATGGCAAGTCCACTGAACCACAGCTTGGAAGATGCATTTTTTATTTTTCTCTCTGGTTTTCACTCTTCAGTTTCTAGAGTTATTAAATTATATTCAAGTTCATTTCTAGGACAGTATAAATCTATTTTTCCTACAAAACTACTATGAAATGCTCAATATATTGGGGTTTATTCCAGAAACCTCCTGGAATAAAAAGAGAGCTGCAGAATCAGGGTTGCACAGCTGGGCATACAGTGTAGTATATACAAACCCCCTTCAGAAACAGGCAATAGAAGAACACTTGTTCCATCCCACCAAACACATCCTACTGGCAGAGGGCAGAGGTGATAGCAACCACAGAAAAAGTGCTTCTAAGAGATGCAGTAGAAGCTCCTTGGAAAAACAACTTGAAAACGACACTCCAAAGACCTGAATTCCTTCCTTCATCAGAAATTACATAGTGGAAGGGATGAAAGTCCTTTTGGAGGATGCCCCAGGAACAGAGGTTTCAGGTCTGTTGTTCTTAAATGTAACCTTTTTCTTCAAGAAGGAAACTTCTCAGGGATGCTATACAGTCGTTCCCATATTTGGTGGAATGGAATAGTTCAACTGCCCCTGTAGCCTATTTTTCCCATTCAAAAAATCCTAGGGGTGACTTTTTGCACAGACTGCTGCCATGCAAAAGCAAAGTAGTGACAGGCTTGTCACAGCTACACCAGGGACAGCTGAAAAATTCCCTTGTTACAGTTCCCTAGAATCACACACAGACAGTGTCTCTGAGGTCAAGAATAAAACCCCCTAAAATGTTTGGCAAAGCAAATAACTGGCACTGAAGCTTGAGACTATGAAACAGCTTTGCTATAAAGCCCTGACATGTTCAAATCAGGAAGATACAAAACCTGGTCAAAATAATAGCTATATGTGCAGTTTCTCTCTCCGCTGTTAAAAAGTGTAGAGAATAAAAACAAAAGAGAAGGGGAAAATACATTTAGATAATTAGCCTTTGAATCCTGTCTGTTTGAGTGGCTTTTATTGCAGTTATACGTCTGTCTCTGTACAAGCAAAGATATTGGCTATTAATGCTATAAAGAATTTTTCATTGCTGGGTACTCAGGCTTTGTTGAGATCCAATACTAAACTATTATACACCTTCCTGTGGATCAAGAAAGGCTGTGATTCAGTTTCCTAAATATAGGCAGCTGATGACATCTTAAGGACTGTGGGGTGTCCTGAATAGCACAGGCCATATGTTATATGTTCTGGCCTTCAATGGATACCTCAGATGCCAGAGAGCGTGCAAGCCAGTTACAAGATACCTGTACATAGGTAGCCCAGCCTCCCATGTACTGACCCAATTTGTTCACAGACTCCAGAATACAGCATTTTGTCACCAATATCCCACACTAATCATTCATTACCTATGGAGAAGAGAGGAGAATATTTACCATTAAACGTAGTGTATCATGAGACTTTGGGCTTAGGGAGAGTGGATGGAAGAAACTGGTGCGCCCAGGTGGGTCCAAACTGCTCCGTGCACAACTGTGCATTTTTTTACACCACAGCTTAAAATTCAGATAACACACACTGGTTTAAAGGGCAGAGTTCTTTAGCTAAATCTATACCCTAAAGTAATCCAAAGCCTCAAGTTTCTAGAGTCCAAGGGTTACAGAAGAGCAAAAGACTAGGCTATGAAGAATTAAAGAAGGGAGGCTTGCTTAGGCCAGAAGAGCTGCAAGGGTCAGCTCCCCACTATCTGCCCTTTACTGTTGCTTAATCAGTTTCCAGCTCTTGGGGTATTCTTTTGCTTTTTTAATGGATGGCCCATAGACAATTTGTGTGAAAGTACAGTTTTCATGGGAGTTTGGGGTTTTTTGTTGCTTGAGGGTCTTTGTATGAATGCTTCCACAGCCACGACTGTGGTAGCTGTGTGCTCTTCTGTTCAATTCAGTATTTGTGGACATATGAATGTTTATGTGCAACCACATGTGCTCTGCTTTCACTGCTAGGATAGATGCATGCATTTATATTGGGAAAAAATATCTCCCTCTTGCCTACTGGTGTGTTGCATGATTCTAATCCAGCAGCAGCAGAGGCAGCAGGACGCAGATTCCCCCTGCCTCTCCTCCTCCTCTACTCCTTCCCTCCTGTCACTCAGACGATAATGATCTATGTTGTGGGCATTTGCTGGAAAGCTTTAACATAACCATTACTTTTAGGTTGCTGGAATTGAGGTGGGCATCGAGGACTCCAATGAATACAAATAAGCTCAGATCCAAGAAAACTCCATCTTGTCTAATCTTCGCTAAGCAGTAATCTGGGAGGCACCTTGCTTGCTCTCATTTTGTATGGAAGGAGAGCAAGCACACCACAGTGCACATTACTGAAGTCTGTATTGATCTCACCTGTTCATATCCGGAGGTCTCCTAATCCTTCTCTACCTCAATAGCTATAATCTTTCCAAGGAAGTAATATTCAAAATGAGACAACTCCACCTACCCATTACTGGAGCACAAGAGGCAGAAATTTTTTCGACCTTATCGAGTCCACAAACATGTGCTCAAAATAGACATGAATCCAAGCTACAAGGTTGGGAATTCTGTTGGGAGTTTCAGATGGAGAGGCTACATTTGAACCGATAGATTACGCTTGCTTATTTAAATACAGAAGTTTACAGCCTTTTTTTAAAACAGATGATGTGGAGGACATGAAAAGATGACAGAAAGTTGGGATTTTGTTTTGTTCAAATGCACTTGGGTGTTGATGGTGCCAACTTTGCATGTTCTGTCTCATCACATGATAACACCTTTGAATGATAGTAAAGAGTTCTCCTGCAGTTCCTGCATTCCAAATAAGAAACAAAAAAATCCCCACAAAAAGGATGTTCATGCAACAGGAGAACATATCAGGAACAGAAGAAAGACAGACCTAGGGAATGAGGAATGCATCCTCTTCGTGGTCCAGAAGTGTAAAAATAAACGTCTACTTGTCAAGAGTAAAGATGTGCAAGACCTTGCAAAGGATACTTATTATCAAAAGGAGTACAAATACTCTTTGGCCATATCAATAACAGGACAGCGAAGTAAAAATATGTAGGAATCCTATACAGTGGGCCTGCAGTAGAAACTGAATACAATATGGGCACAGATTGAAAAAATAAATTAAAACTTGGCTTAATTTTTTACTTTTTAATAGCGATGGTGATGTTGCATGTGGGACAAAGGCAGTGTAGCTAATGAGAATGAGAAAATGGAAGTAAACTCCAAGATAATGCCACACTCGAGGAGGTGGAACAAAAGAACTTTCACCCCAGAATGTTTAAAGAACTGATAAGGGATATTACAGGATAAGCTGCAAGAATCTCAATACACCTATCAATACAGAAGGGTATTATATGGCTGCAGAATACCTGATTTAAAACACAGAAGTCAGTAAAAAAGGAGAAGGGTATCTGGCAAATACAGAGTTAGTTATATGATCCTGGAGGTATGCAATGCTCTGGAATACATGTAGAAGCAATTAAAGTCATAAAGGTAAGCAGAAAATAGGATAAAATGCATTATGGCTTTTCCAAAAGCTCAAAAAAACCTCACTGCCTTTTCTGATAACTGATTTTTTAAACAAAAGAAATGCAGTAAAGACTAATCTATCACCATTTAAGTAAAGCATTGGATACAGTGTCTTTGAGTGGTTTATTACTTAAGATGTAGATGATGGCATTAGTAAAGAATTTTTAGGTAAATAAGGAATTGATGAAAGAGATGACCAGTGGTCCGTCTGAAAGGGGAATTTATTAGTAGAGCTCCTCAAGGAATGAGACCAATTTTATTTAATAATTTCATGATTGATCTTAACATAAAAGTAGGATAGCGCTACTGAAGTGGACCAATGAGCCATAGTTGGAAAACACTGTCAATGCAGTGAGAGCAAGATGTATAAAGAAAGAACTGTCTCACCTAAAGGACTGGTCAAACAGAAATGAGAAAAGTGAAAAGTGCAAGGTCAGGCACTACTGCAAACCTTTCTCATGCAAGTGGGGAGCTCGTTAGTTGGAAAGAACAGTGGAGCAGGCAGACTTGGGAGCAGTAACACCTCATGGGGTGACTATGTGCACTGACAAAGTAATGGAGATATCATTACAAAAAGCACAGGTAGAGATCTTACCTGAAAGAGAGTATAATTCTGGTTACTCACTTTCAAAAGATCTTTCTCTGGTTTTGGTTTGAACCGCTCTGCTTGGATGAGCGAGGGCACAGAAATTTCACATTAGAAGGCCTCTAAAAGAGCTGATTTTATTTTTCATTTTCCAAACTGCTTCCTCTATCAGGAGGAGATGTTGCTGGGTCTTGAAAAATACTTAATTATACAGGGATGGTTTTGCTTTCTTTTCCTCCATTTGTGTGAGAATTTCCAATGGCAAGAAACAATATGGCATCACAGCCTCCACTGGTTCTCTATTGATTTACACTGACCAGGAGTCTGATCCTTCTTCCTTTTCTCCTGATGAGGAAAACTGCCTTTTCACCCATCCCAGTGATTCAGGCCTTTCATTTAGCCCACCACTCCAGCCCTTGTTGCTAAGGATGAAGAGATAAACTATACAAAAGCAGCACTGAAAGAGAAACCCTTGATAAACAAATCTTCTTGCATGAATAGGAGAACATGTAGTTCTCATAAAAATGGTAATTAGAGCCCAGCATGAGGAGGATGATTTTTTCATAATAATAATAATAATAATAAAAATTAAAAAAAAGTCTCCAAGAGCATTCATTGAGGGGGAAGTTATATTTGCCAGCATTATTACTGTTATTATTGTATTACCACTAATAATGATGATAAGGCTCTTGCTAAGGGACAGGACCTTCTGTGTAACTAAGTAAACATGCCTAAAAAGGGCTCCCCTTTAAGGCATGTCTTCAATTAATAAAGGTGATTGACAGATCTGCTTACAGCCTGCTGCAAGGTACCAGCTGATTGCCTCTCTCTAGTAACTAATTTGCTCTTCCTTTACCAGTTACACTGGTGAAAAATCATTGGCCTCTGCCATGGAATGACAAAGCAGCTGGCATTTGTGTAGGCAGACGTTTCCTGGTCCAGCCCTATCTTCTCACATACCCTGTCTTCCTACCCCCAACCTTATCCTTCAGTTTTTTTATCCCCTCCCTCCCCACCCCAGCACAATGCCTGCACAAGGCACCTCTGTTAATTTAGCCAGGAAATGGTTTGATAGTGATAGGAAAATAAATTGATCAAACCTTCTGAACAGCAGCCATGGGAAGAAAGGAACACCCCTAGCTGTTTCACAGTGACCTCTCCCTGTTCTTAAAGAAAACTCATAAGCTCTCATCACGAATTAGCATGGCCTCATTATAAAAACAGAATTGGGGTCAGAAGAAACTAAAACGGGTAAGGGGAAAAAAATCCCATCAAAAGCAATATCTGAGACAGAAATGCCCTAACTGGGGAGGGCAAAAAAAGTGAAGTTTCAGATGAAAAGAAGAGGCTAGAGGCAGAAGAAAAGCAAGCACAGCTTTCTTTAAAAAAAAAAAAAAAAAAAAAAAAGGCAAAGCACCCACAAAGGTGCAACAGCTTTGACGTCACACTGGACACTCCCGCAGAAAAGAGTTTATGTATTTGCACCCTTCATGAATTGCCATTTCCAACCCATTTGCCGTCATTGCTGCCACGTAGCCTTGTCAAGCTGTCGCTATTTGATGGCCTGTGGAAAAGATGGGCGTCTTAAAAGACTTCAGTTGCATAGTCTGGATTCCAAGGGAAGAAAATGTGAATGGCAACTGCACTGCTGGCATTTAGTGTAGAATATATTTCAAAAACATGACATCAGTCTGCACTATAATGGTGCTGATCCCCAACTATGCCGAAACCTCTGTAGAGAAACATCCCTGCGCTGGCATTGGTCACCAGCAAAAAAACCAGCAGCTAGCTACAAAAACATGTCTCATTATGCTGCTCTGTCTGCACACTTAGCTGCAAAGAGAAAGCACCACAGAGTCCTGTTGTCAGTTTTCTCTCCAGCTTGCCATGGAGAGGGGGTGACACAGATCCCCGGTGAGGGCACCTGTGCAAGCGCAGCTGCTTTCCTGACAGCTCTCCCTGCCTGGGGAACTGGACAGCTGTGGTGCAGAAGCCTTTCTCGACAGCCCCTCCACTCACACACTGCGCTGCTGCTTCTGCCTCCACTGACTTGGAGGAAGGTACATATCTTGGAAAGGAGCCCTTTGTTATTCTCCACACTCTCTGGAGCTTTACATCCCATCCTCAAAAAGGCAATGCCAGTTTGGCATCTACTCTAAATTCTCCCTCCCACTCCTCCCCATGGCCAGCACACCCAAGCCTTGGGCCTGTCCCCAGGACACACTTAGGAGCAGATCATGGTGACTGTGTAGGCAGGAGGATGAAGCACAACGTGCTTTGTTCAGGGTTGCAGGCGAGCACGAAGGCAGTGTCACCGTCTCCTCTGTGGCAGTTTAAGAGACTAGTTCTGACTTACAGAAAAAGGTAATAATGGTAGTCATGAAAGTTTCTTCCATAAGAATAAAGCCCATAATCAGCCCCATCATTCAATTTTCTGAGAAAGAAACACAACAGATAGGCTCTGACATTTTTTTCCCATCTCTACCACAGGCTTGTGAGCCCCTCTCCCAAACCTCTTGGCCATCCAGCCTATTTTTCCTTTGATGCAGAGAAAGCTGTGGCTTGCTGCCACTGGGATAGCACAGCTCTATTCACACTGGGCTTTGTCACACTGCCTTCACCCTGACAGGTGACAAGAGGGACAGAAAAGCAGGAGGGATAGAAAGAAGACAGGAAGGAAACGTTACAAACTAATTGAGTCAGCAGCCTAGATCTGTTGATTCACTCTTTCCCCCCCGCCCCGTAAATTATTTTATTTCTTTAATTTTGCCTTGTGAAAAAAAAAATTAAAAAAGCTAGATGAAAGAAAACAATAAATTGGACCTTGAGTTTATTTACTTCAATACTATCCCTGATCATTCTGACCCTTAAATCACCCTGCTGCAAGCAGCAGAGCCTTCCTAACATCAATATTAATGCTCCTTGCTTCTGGCAGTGGCTAGTAGAGGTGGCATTTCGTAATTCAGATGCAAAAATTAAAAGGCAAATTTGAGAGAGAAGGAGTGGGGCAACTATATTTGCTCAGTCTGCTGACTAAAACCCCTTAGTGAATTCTACAACTGTCTCCCATTAGCAAAGGATCAGAACTCAGGTGGGATCTGAAAATTGCTTCCCATACAGAGTAAGAGTATGGGTTTGCAAACTAGAAGTTAGGCTAGTCAACTACCTGAAGCAGTGTCATCTAGTTTCATCAAGGACTAAATACAACAATATTCATGTTTTTGGTGTTGGTTGCTGCAGAATATGGCCAACACAGAAGAAATTACTGTTGTGGGGTATGATGGAAGTGGAAAATCTACCTTGATAAAGGTGGCCTTAAAGATTGAGGGGTAAAAAAAAATCTATCACCTTTCTCCAAATGCAGGACGCTTGCCTAAAAAATTATTTCTTTAAAAAAAAACAAACACTATTGTAATTTTTCTTTTCCACTCTCTCCCTTCCTTTTAATATAAATCTCCCCTGTCCACCTTTTCACCCAGAAGAACTAGAAACTTTCTTTGAAAATAAAAAAACAGGAGGTTGGATTTTCATGTAATAGCATGTCACCAAGAGCTGTGGCTTTAAGAAATATACCAACTATAACAACACTCTTGAAAAAAAGCCCCAAAATTGGCAACATTTCTAGGTCTATGTGTCACAGGGGCAAGACACATCAAGCAGCAACTGAAGCAGGTATTTCCACACCCTAGCCCACAAAGCCCTCCATTATTTAGAGGGGGATGCTGATCCAGTTCCCAAAGCAACATAGCTGCCTTAGTGTGGCACTGCTCTAGAGGTTGGTGCTGCCTGAGACCAGCAGGGCAGTCCTGTGGGGCGTGTGCGCCTTGGCTTAGGAGGGAAGAGGGGTCTGGGGATTGCCACAGATGAATGTCAGATGGGTTGAATATGCAAGCCAAAGCAGAACACAAGAGCAGTCCTGCAGTTCACAGTCAAGGGGTGCTGCCAGCGAGATACAGAGGGGGCAAGCATGCTGTAGGAAGGTATGATAACGTCTCACAGAGGAGGTTCTGTAAAACATCATTTCACATGGAGTAATGTTTGGATACCTGAGTCTAATCATGGAGTTAACAGCCCTTATTTGCACAACCTCACATACGCACACAGTGGTGCATAGGATACAAATCAAACCTCTGTCTACTTGCAGCTAGGATCCGAGCTATTAGGACACAGCAAGCAGCAGACCAGCCAGGATCACAAAAAGGAAAACATTTCATCTTCCAGCTCTCTATACAGTACCAAGAGACATGTTTTGAAGCAAAAGGCGTCCTCTCTTTTCATCATTTTCTGTCTGCTGTCAGTGCAGTCTGGCCCAAGAGAAGTGACTTTTACTACTTGCTGATGCTTTGTTGTTTAATCAGATGGCCACTGGAATCAAGGTTTGCTGGTTGAAGAGGCAGCTGAGCAGGGACTTTCAGAGAGTAGAAATGTCAGTCAACCTCTTGGGAGACATCCCTAATCCATCTAGAGCTTCTTCAGACACTCTTAATTATTGTTTTGTATTTTAAATGGCCAGGGGAAAATGAGGTGCCTTTAAAATAAAAAGTAAATGAAACCATTGGAATGAGAAGAATGTATCTGTTAAGCTGCTGACAACCCATCTGTCAGAATTCCACCTAGTACTTAGCACACAGAAGAGGGAAGCAGGAGAATTTGGTATAGATGTGAGCAAGTAGATGCAGATATTGGTGAAAAATAGCACAGATCACTCCTCTTCTTTACCAGCCACATTTCCAGAAAGCATACAGCGCTCCTGACTTAATGGCATGCACTTTTCCTCCAACCCTCAGTCATCCCCAACTGTTTCAATGTACCTCTGCCTGGCTTCCAAGCATTTCTGTTATCTCAGTCCCTACTGAGCCTCTTCTCTGCTGCTGCATCTGTTGTGTAAAATGGGAAAAATGCTCACTAAAAACCAAGTACGCACCAGAAAGACTTCCAGGTCTGGCTTAGAACAATGTCAAATTATCATTGAAATACAAGCCAATCTAACCCAGAGGATCTCTCACTAAAACTTTTGAGTAGAAATTTCAGTCACAGGGCAATTGAAGAATGTAACAACTGATATTCCTGGGGCTAGAAACTTACCACTTTGGTTTTTACAAAAGCAAAAATCTGTTCTGGAATCTCATTTTTCTGGGCTAGTAAATAAGAAGTAGCAGTGGTCATGCAGTCTGTGGCATTTTTCCTGCTAAATCAATTCTGGGCTTAGATCTCTATATATTTATCATATATATTAAAGAAACCTACTGCCCTAATAATTAAGCTAATCATACTATCTTCTGCACAAAGTTGACAGTCCCCTTGAATGCTGCATTTTAGCCATGGCTAATTTTACAAATGCAAGGAGTTTGCTTTTATGAAAGAAAGTGAAAAGGAAGCTAGAAAAATTTTTCAGAATGGCTCTGTGAGACAGACGGGCATTATGATTCCTGTACTACAAATGGAAACCGAGGCACAGAGATTTCATGATTTGCAAAAGGAACGCACAAAAACTCTGTGGCTGCACAAACCTCATCTTAGCCACTGGAACAGATGTTTCCCCCTCTTGGCATTGTGTAGGGTATTGTGACACTGGGCATATTGTCTTCCTAATGAGCCACGGAGGCAGAAGCCCCTACTTCTGCACTTATTACAGAGCTCTGACCATTTTCTCAAAGATTGGAGATGTAAGATGGGTCTTGTGACCTAGTTTAACTCACTGCATTACACATTTACCTCTTTACATTCTTTGACCCCATTCTCCTTCCCTGCTTGTGGGAAGATGTGTTTTCAAAGAGACCTTTCTTTTCTGCTGCGCACTAGCGAGGAAGAGCAGTGAAGCATACCACTTCAGATAGGAGACAGGACCGAGCAAAACACCATCCAAAATGGTACCCACCTGAAAGCACGGCCAGGAGGACTTAATTAAGATGTGAATTCAGCCTTTTAGCTCTAACCAATGGGTATCAAGGACATGAATTTCAATGCAACAAAACTCCATGCCAATTTTTATATAGTGCTACCCTCTGCAAAATAGCAATCACAGGAAGAACTGGGCTCAATTGTGGTCCATGCAAAGAATCCCCCATGAACAGTCAGGCTCCTGAAAAGCTTTGACAGAGGACGGCCAGTGAGTTCATCTCTTTACAACCCAGTGGCTCAAAGAGACATCTTTGCCTTCAGTCAGCACTCAGATGTACCGCAACGTTTCCCTTTGTGAAACAGAATAGACGCCTCCAAAGACAGCGAGCATTGTCCATGCAGGCATAAAGCAATATTTGGACATGCTGAATGGCTTCCTAAGATGAGAAAAAGTGCTGAAGAAACACTAAATTATGACAGATGGGAGCCCTAGAAACGCAACTACCCCCAAACTGGAAAATGAAAAGCCAGCACAAAGGGCAGGCATAACAATAGAATTTAGGCATAACGAAATACACGCCATTTAATGCGGAGTGCACTGAAGCTTCGATCCATAAGTCAAAATCCTAGTCATTAAATAGCCTCATTTAAAAAGTTTTAAAGCAATTAAAATAAATTAGAAACTTCACAGGAGGACGAAATCACTGAAAAGGATAAGAAGCACTTTATGCCAGGCACTGCTTCTGACAGTGTCATGCCCATGAGGCCAGATTTTTATTTGAGAAGAGCTCGGGGCCAGATTTTCAAGGGCTCTGCACCAATAATTAGGGACAGATTTTTCCAAACTGCTCAGCTTCCATTATCCAAATAAAGGCCAGATATACCAAAGTGTTCAGGGCCCAGCAATTCCTACTGTGACAGTTACAGACACAACATGGCCAGCTTTTTCAAAAACGTGACCATTTATTTCACTGTCTGCCAAAGGAGGCAGCGGCCTATTTAAAGGCCATCTTCTAGGGTTTTTCACATCATGTTGGAAGTGGATGATTTTTAAGTCCTGGTAACAGTGAGAAGGCCCCAACCTTGCCAAGTCAGAGACAGCATGGCCTTGGAAAGACAAGTGGAACAAGACCTGCTGCTTTTACTCTACTTTCCCTAATTCCTGCTCAAGAGACATCATCAACCTCCATATGAAGCACTTCAGAGCTGACTGCAGAAGCAAACTTGTGAAATTATAATGATGTCTCCAGCCATTTTGCAGAGCTAGATACATCATTTGTAGCACACCAGAGTAGGAATCTTTCTCTGAAAGAGAAAAATCCCTTAGCAGTGCTACTGACAGAGAAGAGAGCACAACAGGACTTTTTCAGCTTTTAAGCTGCTAATAGTTCAACTTGGAAGTGAAACAGGCTGAGGTGACCCTACCGCCAGACCACCAGACTTGAAAACTGCGGGGAGTTTGTTTCCTCTCAGATCATCCTAAAATGGATGTTGCAATTCTTCCTAGTGCCAAAGTTTTTTGGATCAGGGCCGTTGTACCCTGTACAACAGGTGGTTGTGCAGAGGATCTGTACTTTGCAAATCCAAACCCTGTAGCTCAGCAATGCTTACTTGCCCACAAACTGTGGGCTTTCAGAGAGAAGCTTTCTAGAGAAACATGGGATTCTTTCTCTCTAAAGTAATTACTGTTCTTTCTGGAAGAAATATTGGTGAACTTCTTCAATACTTTACATATCTGTGTCTATACTCTCAACATTTGTAAAGCATAACAAACCAATATTCTCATAACACTGGACACCTACTTATACTTAGCACTGTACCTGCCCAAGGGAGTTAGTGACCAGTGCCTCCATATAGACCACTCCACAGCAGTGATGCTCTAGCAAAAGACTAAAAGCAAGGTTCTAGCTCTAAGGAAGGGCAGGGTGCCTTTCAAACAGTGAGAGTACCCAAGAATTTGTTACCTGGAGTTGCTATGGGCGCCTCAAGCTTGTTCCAGCCAGGACTGAGAAGCAGTTGCAATACATTACAGAGCAAGTGGAACAGGAGACTAATGAGCAAACCAGTTACATGCAGGCAGGATTATGGAAGAAGTTTGGGCTCAGGTTCATGGATGGCTGGTAAGATGCATACAAAAGCCAACATACCAAAAAGGCCAATTTTAGCCTATCTGCAGTGTTCACAGCTATGTTTTCTTAGTCAAACACATGAGCTATGGAAAATATTCTCACTGGCAACGAAACAGCTTAGGAGCCCTTCATCACATTTACTTTCACTTAGACCTGAGGCCCTTTGTACCTAAAACAGGATAATGAGACCAGCACATGTAAGTTTCTTAAATGCTCTCTGATATTTCTGATTTTTTCCGTCTCTGTCTTCTAACGCTCATTTAAAACAATCAGAAAGAATGGGGAGCAAAAAGTTCTCCTTTTTTTTCCTGATACTTCTGTCTTCCATATCCATTTTTACCAATGAGAAATTAAAATCCACTGCCAGTACAGCATCATTAAAACATTTCAAAACTACAGCTGGACAAGGCTAATTGGATACCTCAGAGCATGGGAGGACAGGAACGTAAGTATTCCAGTGCTCCTAGTTCATCAGCAGTTCCGTAGTAGCTAGATATCATTGCTGTCTAATAATACATTTGAGGACCTGCAACAGCTGGATTTGAGAGCAACCCATTTAGAGCATTACAGAAAGAAATGCAGGGCACTAAAGAAATTGCTGCCAAAAAAAACTCTCAGAAAAGACAAGCTGAAGCTGTAAGTTTTTACTTCTAAAACTGGCTCCAGCAATTTTCTCCAGAGTAACGTCAAGTGGGGCAGTAAGAGGAACATGCACCTTTACTGCTCATTGTCATTCAAAGAGAAGATATCTCCCCTTGGAATTAAATGTTTGCAATTGCATACTACAGAGTATACTACAAAGCTATATTATAGCTTAGTAAAGTACACCAGAGAGAAGCATTGTGACACATTCCTGTTGGACCCGGTTTAAAAAAAAAAAAATGGAAAAAAAAAAAGAATGGTGTGGGGGGAGAAGAGAAAAAAAGAAATTAATTCAATTTGTGCTGTCCAGGCTTGAAAGGAAATCTTTTCTTCTGCATTGCCACCTTCATCCATTGTAGCTGCACCAGATATCCCTAATTTCCTTCACCGCAGAGCAGCAAGCAGGTGCATAGCAGGATGTGTATTAAACCACATCGTCCCTCCTTTATGCTGCCTGTTCCCTGTGGGGGCAAGATAATTACATCCAACCTAAGAAAACATCAATATTTTATTTTTAATGAGCTGGGCAGACCCAATTATCTCAGTAGGCTGTTAATAAGTGAAATTGTGAAGTACGGCTGCAGCTTTGATGGAAACAGAGTCATCTCCAAAATGGGAATTTCTGACACACAGAGTATTAAGTAAGATGCCAGACTGCTGTAAGTTAGTCAGAGAAAGACCGCTTAAGAAAGAAAATTTGCCTTAGTAGCATCTCTCAGTATTCAAAGATAATAAGTAAAACCGAAAGAATCGTCATATCAGCTTAAAAATCAAAACTCCTGAAATAATAATGTATAGTGTTTTTCAGTGCCATTCTGATTCTTGATGTTTTGTGTTTCATATCACAAATTTTTCTCTGCTCAAACAGTGATAAGAAATGTCTTTTTATTTATTTTTTTTTCATTAGAAGTAAACATTCTCATGGAAACATGAGACAATAGAAAGTAAGATTTAAGATTAAAAACCTAAAAGGTATGACAAGACTTGCCATCATTGTGTTGTAGACTGAACCACACATTGGCAGGGAAAGGCCACTTTTCTCTTTACTCTTGCAAAAGGTTTTGTTCAGGAAGCACATTAATCTCTTGCTCTTCCCTTCCCTCTCTTGCTGTCACCCTCAGAATATGCCTTTTTCATTCACATGTTAAAAAGCAGATAGTATACAAGAAGATATAAAAAGATCAATGGATGAATTTTCAAGAATACATTGCCTACAATGTATACTGGAAAGATGATTCAAAATGTGATGAAAAAAATACAAACATGCCTCCTCCCTCAAGCTTCTGCTTGCAACTGAACTCTGTCAGCACAGAGAGCCTAGCTACAGAATTATAATTCAAATTTTATTTTCCTATTTAAGCTGAATTCCAGTTCCAAAATGGAAGGAAGATAATTTATTCTCTAAGTTACACATTAGATATTAATCATCAAGTGAAATCTATAAGCATTTTGTTTCCTCCTGAATCTCAGCAGGTATGTTCTTTTCATAAACCAGAGAACCAAATTTACACTTCCAGCTTCTGTTTCAGATTACCATGAGATTACTTAGTTTTTCAGATCTCATATGATTATTTTATTTTGGAGGAGGATAAGGATAAACATGCAAATAGTGCTGTGTCCTGCCCTCTAGTAAAGCCAATGTGCACCACAGCAAAACATCAAATGCAAGTGTATTTGGCAGGTGTGCTAGTGAGCTCAACAGTATTTGTTGTCTAGTCCATAAACGTAAATAACAGAAGTGTGGCTACAAGTACTAATCGAGCCACATGTGAACCTTGAGCTCTCATCTATGTGAAGCTGTTTCTCCATCTTTTCCAGTCACTTCATTAGGATCAGTAGTGCTATTAGTGAAATAAATCTAGTCTTTGGGAATCTGGGTATTCAATTCAACCTCCAAATGAGCAGCTGCTCCTAAGAGAAAGCCAGTGCCTGGTTCCACATCTAACATGCCAGCTCTTGGTTTTATCATTCCTTTTTCCCTTTAATAATTCTGACAAATGTGGAACAATTCTAAATCTGGTTCTGTAGCTATGGCTCTCATCAAAAGAAATCCATGTATTAATGTAATCATTTTACTGACATCCCAGACACTCAGCTGTATGACCTTGCGGTTCATTTTAAAGGGCAAGAGCAGAATTAGCATCCTCAGGCAGCTCACTGAAATAAACATAAACCATATAATAAAAAAGAAAAGGAAAAAAAAAAGTTTTCAAACTTTGAACTCCCCTAATCAGTTGTATTCCACTAAAAGCTGTCCTTCTTAAGACTTCTTTCTGACTTGACTGCCCATCCTAATCGTAGAAAATCAGACATTTAATTCTGGGAAGATGTAAAGGCACAATACAGACTTTGATCCAAAGCTGCTGCTTCTTGTTGGACTCCAAAAACAGTTTCCAGGCTTCCAAAGACTCTTTGCCAGCTCTGATTAGAAGCCACACTGGCTGACACAGTAATTGCTCTATAATCATATCTTCAGTACCCTGACCTGGTTTATGCATACAATCTATATTCTAATAGCAGTCAACAGGTCACCAGTTAATAAAAATACCATTAACGTCCCCCTGTGAGTAAAAAAGGGAGATATTCATCTCACTAGGCCAGTGGTGGGCCAATATAATTTCTGCGGCTGTTAGTGTAATTAACTCTGCCGGCATGTGGATCTCCCTGGAGGACAACGCGAGCACAGAATGACCTTGCTGTGAGTCCTCACTGGTGGTACTGTGGGGGGTACAGAGATTTACAGGACTCAGGTCAGAGAAGAGTGGGTGCTTCCAACATCCTGACCTCTCAGCAAAGAGAATCTCATCACTTCTAGGATGCTGTGCAGCATATCTGGCTTCAACTTTAAAACAAAGGCAGGGATGGCCACAACATGGGCAGCCAGAACTGACATCCTGTGCAATGCTGTTCCAGCAGTGTCCAAAGAGCAGGCAATGAGAGAGAAAGTGAGCAGCAAGGTGAGCCAGGCAGGCAGGAAAGTGGTGGGGAAATGAATTTATGAATGGATACTCGGCATTTCCATTCAGCCTAAATGTCACGCATGTAAACGTAGTTTGTGTGGCGCATGTTACAGCCATTATATGTAGGTCAGAGGAGTATTAGAAAATTTCACAGGTTTCCCAGAAATAGTCTTAGAGTGTGTGTTGCTATCTGAACACTTAACAGAGGCATATACAGTATCCATGAACAGAAAGCTCTGTATATACCACAAAATACAAGATGCCTAATGTAGAAGGCCCTTTTTTGAAATAGGTTTGTAGGAAGAGATACCACCCCCTCCCATCCCAGAAACCAGCGTAAGGACACACACCAAAGAAACCAGCGGATGCAAGACTATAAGAAATAAATTCCTGAGAGGAACTTGGGCTTGCAGTCAAAAAGCAGATACTGTCCCCATGCAGTGGGGGAACATACATTATCCTCAGTTTCTAGGTTTGTTCCCAAATTCTTTACACTGTTTCCCAGTTTTGCTGGCTGACGCAGCTTGAATCTCAGGAAAATGCACCCCAAAGATAAGACCCACGCTGACACTCTCTTGCAATGTGGACTTAACTCCAGGCTAATCCAACTCTGCATGCAGGAATCACTCAACTGGAAACAGACCAAGACCTAGCAGAACTCATCTCACTTAGAAGTCCTGTTCCAAGATCAAAGTCAGCTCCCAGCAAATAAATGTCCTGCGCTTAACTACTCTAACACACCTCCTCCAAATCATCTCAGATCCAGATCATTGCACTGTCCGCACAGATACATTTACATTCTGCTCCACCTACGCTCGTTCACCTGGACCCATGCCCAGGAGACATGAAGGACCATTCCCTCCCTCTCCTCAATTTAGCATCTATCAGAGGTCCTCTTGTCCTCTGGCTCCTTTTCCCCTTTACTTGAACAGCACCATGGTGCATATTTGGACACTTCCACAGTTGTTTTTTCACCAGATGAAAGGACAGGACCAAGAGAGAGCTGCTGACTGGATTTGTTCCACCAGCTGACACAGACCAAGGCAGACAGGCACTTTAAAGATAGTATGTCATTGTCAGATGAGACTTGCCAGCGTTTCAAAACATCTCGATCTCCAGGGGCCCATAAGAGCTCTGATGCTGTGCCATAGTCCAGATTCTTTCTGACTGATGTTGATCCCATTATATTCGTAATGTTGACAGCAGTAGACAAAACTGACTGCCATGTAAAAAGAAGCCCAAAACATTTTCTCCTTTCCTCCTGTGCCCTCTATATGATCTGAGAACTTAATGATTTGGTGTATTAAACCCTAAACAAATCCATACCAGGTTCACATGATAATTGCAGGTCTTAAAGATCTAGTTTGAGTTTAGCTCAAATGCTATTCAATTCAGAAGTGTTAAAAGACAGCCCCTGCTGCTAAATTTAGAGTAAAACAGAGCATACTGGACTGGGCAATGAGTGTTTGGATGCTTCATGCCAATGCATGGGATCCTTCATTCTGAGGAACACTGCTCTCAGGTTAATCACTTAGGAGGATCCATGCAATCAAGGCTACAGCACAGTAGATTCAACTACACTGATCCATGGAAGAAGAGCACTAAGAACCAGAAAGCAACATGGGGAGAAGAGGACCAAGCACTCCAGAGAGAAAAGAGCAACAGCAAAATTAACTGGATCAGGATAAAATTTTTCACATCATTTCCCAGAACAGCAGACTAGAAATGGAAATTCTATGCAGCATAGTTGGAAACTGAATTATCCACTGACTGCACACAATACGTCTTTATATACCAAATAGCTCACAAGATTAAGGAAATGCAATCTACATAGCTGATAAATAACCCAGGTAGAATCCACTTTCAAAGACAATCAGGCACCAGCTTTATTATAAATCAAGAAAAATTGCAAACACACAAAAGAAGTATGTAAGACAGAGAGGAATCACTTAGCAATCAAGGCAGAAGATCAGAAAAAGAACAGAATGTGAAAGAATGCCAGAAAAGAAGGAGAGAAGCAAATGAATTGGTGGACAATATGGGAAGCAAGGGAATGAAGAGGGAAGGCTCAGTAGCCTGAATGCTCTTATGCTTTTTGTAACCAAATTTGGAGGCATTTTGAGACTGGTCATAGCCTTAGGATCTTACTATGCTATATAAAAGTTCACATTTTCCAAGTTATTTCATGACTTCCTTATCTGACCTCTCAGCATGGCAATTAAAATCTGTCCACGCTACTGCTTTGTCACAGTCCTGCCTACTGTTTGCTTTGCTTGCAGGGTACAGCATCATTAGCTGTTAAGGATCACCATCCACTAGGCTACCTAATGGCATTCCTTCCAGTTTGGGAGAATCTGGCAGGTCTCTGCTCTAGCCTCAGTGAGAGACTAAAGAGCCCAGAAGACATGCAATCTGGGATGGTACAGTGCAGAACTTGAAAGGGAAAAAAAGACAAAACAAAACAAGGAACAGAATGCATGAGCTTCAGTTGTCAGCTCAGTTCACTAAAATGGTCACTATCAGAGATAATGTCAGCTGACTACACTGTGTATGGATATAAACTATTGTGTCAACTACCTTCCTGTTGGTTACAGATGAGGATAAAGGGCTTCCTGCAAGCCCTAGGATTCCCCCAAAACCTGGTAGTTAGATGTTTTTGGGGAAGTGCGTTACAAAACAGCAAACCAATTTGGAAAGACCACCACACAAGCAGAAAAAGGTCTAGCTAAAAAGGATAAAAATCAAAAACAAAAACTGAACCACCATGAAATGGTGCTCAAGGTTTTCATTTCCAAGTAGAAGGATATTTCTAATAGGATTCCATTAATAAGGGTAATCTAGCTCTGTGGGAAGAAATAATGAAAAGCATTTCTTCCCTATGAATTTCAGTTTCATGGTATGTTCATAAACATGGTCCAAGTGCAGGACACCGTAGCTGCACTTTATCTGGCTAAGCCAGATAAGCCTGGCTGAAACCTGGGCTAAGTCATGCTGAAGCCCATCTGTGAGGCTAGGACGATGACAAAAAGCTAATTATCTTAGAGAAATGATGGACACCAGTGAAGATAAAAAATCCAGAGGCAAGAATATTCCCCTGAATTAAGTCAGGACAAGGAGCAGCACACTTGCCAAGAAGGTAGGCACTAAACCTCAAGAGAAAATTTCTACTGTTATTTGACATTATTATCTAAGGTAAGTATAGTTTTCTTTTCAGGAATCATATGCTGCCTTAAAACACAGATGAGGGCTTGACCACAGTCCTGCAGCTCTCAGGTGACATATACAGGTACATATATCTGCCATTTTTCTAGGGAACAGAAATCAAATGGCAGTTTCCTTTCCTCCACAACAGGATTTTCCCTGCCCTCTGAAGATGCTCATCCTCCTTTCCCTTTCTTTACTAGAGATGGGGTTTTTTTGTATACAAAAATTTGCTTAATGATACCCACACGTGCTTGAATGCTGAATTGCTTTGCTGACCATAAGGCATTAAAGATTTGATGGAGTAGATCCAAAGTGACTCCCAGCTCAGGGGAGCTGTTCCAACTCAGGACAACAAAAAACAGACATGGCCCCAGTTGTGCTGTCTCTAGTTCTGAAAAGAAAAAAGAGAGAGAGATCTCTCCCAGCAAGCAGAGGTGAGCCAGGATCTCTACACTGTCTGTATATGGAACAAAGTGGTAAACTCTCTTCTTCCCTTGCAGCTTTGTAGCTGTCTATATAAAAGTAAAAATAAGATTAAATTTTAAAAAAAATGCGCACACACAAAAAAAATAAAAGAGTAAGGTTGATGTCTGCCTTCAGAAAGATGTTTGTTTTCCAGCAGAATCTACTTTACTTCAAAAACACTCTAAATAAAAGTAATAGATGAGAAATTTGTCATAAATATATTTAATGCGTGCGCTTATATCACCTTGCTCCACTGGGAAACAAACAAGCACCACATCAGCACAAAAACATATCATTTAGTACCATGCTTATAATGGACTATATACTATATACAGCAAAACTGAACTAGAGGTGAAGTCAATGATCCAAAGCTAATAAAACAATAAATTACAATAATAAATAAAAGCTGTCAGAGAGGAGAAAGAACCATCATCTCCACCAGTATGTCCGTTTGCCAAGCACAGGACTGTTCCCTCCAATTTCTGACCTAGAGAGTTTTAAACGTCTCAAACAATAGCATTCCCAGTGCTTCCCTTGAGTAGCTCAATTCATCTCACTGCCAAGGAGCTTTGCCCCAAGTGTTGTTCTGAATTTTCTTTTGCTTGGTTGTCACTATGTTCTCAAAACAATCCCCCACTGGGTGAATCAGAAGTCAGCCAGAGGAAGAGAAATTTAGAAAACCTCGTCCAGGGAGCTCCTTGTGCTTGATGAGGTAAGCTATGAAATGTGGCTGTATGGATTTCTGTGGTGTCCAGATAGCCAACAGTGTATGAAGGCAAAAAGAGCAACAAAGGTCACAATACTTTTGGGCTGATATTTAAGCTGTTCTTCTAGAAAGTATCTACCAACCCCCTGTGGAGGCCTGGAGAAGGACTGGAGACAACAGGAGCAAAAGGTGGAAGACACCAGGATGCAGGTCATGGGATGCAAGCTGATCTTTGGCATCAAGGGGACTGTTGTCATCTGGGACTGGGGACGGTAGCCCCAGACTGAGGCAACAGTGGATGTATTTCTGAATGACTGTGGGTTATTACTAAATGCAAATAAAATATTTACAGATGGAAATACAGGGGGACTGCTTAGTAATCACTGACAGATCTACTTCACAGGTTATGATGTTACCATTTCAGAGAGTGCTGTTTTCCTCCTGTTTGGAGAAGCCAGAGAGATCTCAGTAAAGCATCTGCCAGAGTGCCTTAGAACCATTCATAAGCACTTTATGCACTTACCTAGAAGAGAAGAAAATAACACACAAACATAAGCACATTACAGAAGACAGAGCTCCCACCAGCAGCTACACCACCTTCACTCAGCCCCCTGCCTCCCTGTCACAACTGTAGGTTGGGAAGGACCTTTTGTGTTTTGGCTGCAAGGATAGCAGCCTAGACGGGGCCATCTTTTCTGGGCTCTGCACAAGGCAGTTACACTGAATATTCAGTGACTTATCTTCTCTCCTGAGGCTTTTGCTCTCCATGGTTCACTGCTGATGCAAGCCGAAGCCAAAGAAGAAATGACAGGTGCCTGAAATTCACTTTTTCCTTCTGTTCCCCTCTCTTCCTTTCAGTGATTTCTACTTTGATCTGCTACCATTTACCATTTCCTCTCCCTACATCTATGGCTGCTTCACAGTGAGGTTTCATCCCGACCCAACACTACTCCTTCTAAGCAAATCCCATTTGTTCATAAGTTCTAGCTCATTTTCCTTGTATGGTTTCTTAGAGCTCGACATTCCTTTCCCAGCTGCCAGCACCCAACAACCTGTCCCTAATTGCAACTGGCAGCACCTCTGCAATAAGGGACTGTTCCTCTCTGCCAATCTCTTCAGGCCATTTAAGCAAAAGCGCCTTTTCCAAAACTGGCTTCTCAGCTGACTAAATCCTCACAGCCACTGAGCAGCTGACTAGGAAGGAGTCCCTGAAAACACTTTTATTTCTCCAAATCTGTATCTCCATACTCTGATCTGTTCCCCAGTTTTTCTCTCTGGATCTAGCTTTCCAGTACAGACAGAATGCAGATGGTGGGAAATTAATCCAACACTTAAAGGTTTCCTTCTAGGTAATATTACGTCTCACGCTGCCAGCCACACAAGTGTTACAGCAACAGTTCCTCATGCCAGGGAAAAACACGGCCTAGCTCTCATTTCTCCTCCCTGCCGTCATAGATGCACACACGCCGCAGGGCTGGAAATGAGTTAATCAGATGATGCTCTATAAAGTATGCCAGTTTCTGTATAAACAATATTAAATATGATAATTTCCTCCCGTCTTCTTTTTAAGCTGTTGCATTCGCATTCTCTCTCAGTCACATCAACTTTGGAAGGGAAAACAACTGCAAGAAATCTTGGATAATGTAGTTATGCTAATTTACTGAAAAATCTATAAAAGTCAAAGAATACTCATGGATGTAGGAGCCCTGCAAATAATGTGCTTCATCTTCCTTTCCCATATGCCCTATTCTTTGTTGATCAGAAAAAAACTGACCTGACGCCAAACTCCTTCTGAAAGCTAGAGCCAATCATATCTCTTCTTTATAAAAGATTTGGGAATAAGATCGGTAAGTTCACTCTCCTGTTATTTGTGAAGCTCTTATTATTCATGAAAATGTTCACAAATCCCCAAAGCCTCATGCATTTTAGCACAGATCAAGTGTCTGAAGATTAGTTCTGGAAAGTGCATAATTCACTTACTATTTTTTTAAAGTTTCTGCCATCCCCTCACATAAGGCAAGCTGCTTAGGCAGCAAGTGCCATGGCACAAAGGCAAGGAGTTGCAAAACACTCCAGTAAAGCAAAGGAATGGTCAAAACTGTAATGCCTCAAAATGGCCAATGGTTTAAGACCTGAAGTTAGCATTAGTTGCAGAAAAAAAATCTAGTGACAAAATTTTGGCTGAATAAAAAGCATATCAATTTTATAACAAATTTTAGAATGCCAGGTCTGCCAGTATAAGTCTGTGTCATGGGTCAGTATTATGATTTACTGCAGATGAGGGGCCAAGCCTTTCACTGCTTTTTCAGCTTCACTAGGAATCTCCATTTACATGAACTGTTGCTCATATTTATCTGGATACCAAGTCAAAGCAAAAAGATGGATTGAAGGTCCTTAGGCTCTGCAAACCATGAAGGGCTTTGGGCTCCCCCACTTCAACACTGAAGCTACTCACAGAACTCAGATTTTGCTTTTGAACAAGGTATGGAGAAGAACACAGAGCCTGCTGTCATTCCCACATCAGTCCACCTACAGCTCAAAGGCAGTGTTATCATGCTGGTGAGATGAACCTCAGTGGGCTGTGATTTCTAGTCATGAACCTCACAAGCCTCAGCTCTGATGATAAACTAGAATTACAGTGAGAATTATACCCATCTTCACTGAGTTAGCAAAACCAAGCTAGAAACCTGGGGGTTTTTGTGAGATTTCCAGAACTACTTGTTGGCCTAGAAATATGATGACAAAGAAGACCTTGACTCAGAAAAGCACAAACAGGCTAAATCTTCTCTGATATGGACCAGAATCTCCATATGTTGAAAAGAACCAACACACTGGAGTCGTGAGGGCTTGGGATTAAATCCCTTTGCCATTTCCAGTCGAGTAGCCTGCTTTTGCCTGGTGGCAGACATGAAAACACTTGAGATATTTGTTGCTCCCTCTGTTACTTATCTACACTCTCTTATAGTTCCAGGTAGCTGAAGAAACCCATATGCAGAAAACTAATACCCCCCAGGTCCCCATGACCTTGATCCACACTTATAGTCACAAAAGCATACAGAACTGATCCTCTATTTGTATAATTCATGTCTCCTTCTGTTTGTCATAAGGAAATAGATTTCTTCCTGGCCTTAATAGGCTTGCTCTACAGGGTCCTGTTCTGCCTAATGCCTACGGATGAAAGAACTGTTGATGCAGAATTGGTCTTCAGGAAGCTTCAGACAGACACATGATGTCAATCACATGGGAATCATTCAGGCACTATAGAGCCATTGTGACTGCATTATTGCAAGTCAGCTCTCTATTATCTTGGATAATAGGGAGGGAAGATAACAGGGATGCCCTACAGGACAAGGAAAAAATGGATAATTTGAGTAAGTGAACCAACCTAGGGACTGCAGAGCAGACACACTCCAGTGCCTCCATCAAAAATTGAGTCCACGTGAGCTTATTAACTAGGTGGCAGAGCCAGGTGTGCTACTGCATCTAGTATCTAGTGATTGCATAGTTCTCAGAGGTGCCCACCCCACAGGGTGATTATACAAGCCACTGTCTTTCACTGTCCTTAGCTCGCCATTCTTGCCCTGCCTTGTGATGAAAAACCTTCCCCCGTAACAGCTGAAATGGGGGAAATTAATTCCAGGCTATCACACCTGGGAGGAACTACATAAAAATACACAAGCTAGTGGTTTAAAGCAACTTTAGACAGCGGACTCCTCACTATTACTGCTATTACCCTGTAAGATCTTGCTTCTCACTATCCTGCTCATGTGCACCACAGCTGCTGTTCCCTGGTCTTGCTACAGCAAGTCCAAGATGCAGAAGGCAGAAAATCTTTACCAGTTTTTAGAGCAAGGAAAGGTGGGAGCTGAAATGTCATTCTTTTGGCACAGTTGATAACTACAGGGTGACCCACAGGGGTTCAGTCCAGTCAGGCTCTACTGCATCAAGAAATGAAACAGTTAAAAGAAACAGAAAGGCAAACTGCACTGTGCATTGATTAAACACATCATCCCCGTCCCTTGTAAAAAGTTCCCTACTCTGGCCTGAAATGACAGCTGCTGTTTAGTTTTCATTCTCCTGATTGGCTGAAAAGTCTCTCCTGGCCTAGTTAGTGGAGGTTCAGCAAAAAACCCAGCTGCTTCCCCTTAGCCTCCTAGAGCTGAAGAAGAAACTCCATCCCATAGGGACATGCCAGGATCTGAGGACTGAGAATGTAGTCCTTATTCTAACAGCTGGTTTGGCTGTTGCAATTAGCTTTTAGAACCTTCTGGAGGCTTATAGCAACAGCTGCAATAGTTTCCCAGATCAGTGGGTCTTGCCTGCGTATGGGGAGAGTGAGTGGCAAACGATCAAAGTCAAGGGAGTGCTGTTAGAAGCCTTGAAACATGGGCTGGCTCTGCTGTATTCTCTCTCCGGCGATACAGCATCACACTGTATGCTGCGTGTGATATCCAGCGTGCCGATTTCTCACAGCGTTTCTCACACTCTGCATCTCTGTGCTTTATTGCCTCACAAACTCCCTGCTAGTTCTGAGGACAGGCTCCAGTGTACCAGGTGGGTTATCACACCTCACCACTCCACACAAGGCATGTGAGATCACATAGCCTTTCTGTGCTATCACTCTCTTGCTTTCCCAGCACCACACAATCTGTGCAGAGCACTACAAACACGCCTGCCACCATCACAGGCCTTACCAGCTCCCACAGCCGTGTGAGTAGTAACTCAGAGGCTCTCCATTAACACTCCCTCAGTGAAGAAAAGCTGTGTACAATGCCACCATTCCTCTGCCTCTTCATTGCATCCTGTAATAGCATTTCATTACGCTACTCACGGACACCTCTGTATAACATACTAGGCAAGCAACAAAGAAGGAAGATGCTGCAGTGCTGGCTTATAATCCATGCACCACATATCCTTCTGTAAGTCTTCCCTCCTTCATATATGATATAAAACTCATATCCCTGCATCAAACAGTCCTCACATGGGTGAAATAACCTCAGTGTACTGTGAGTTGTCTACCTCAGCAAGAACTGAAGAATCAGGGCCAATTTTTGTGAGATGATCCATTACCTGCTTGCCTTACCCTTGCTTTTCTGTTGAGCTGTCATGGAAGACAGACTAGCTGAACAGACTGAAGTGACGAGATACAAAACTCTTGTCAGCAGAGTTTTTACAAAGTAATTTTAGAATAACCTCTTTTTGCAGGGGAACCTGCAAGCTCACTGGCTAAAGACATTCACAGAAAGGTTGTGATCCCAGGACAGTAGTCCAGCCAAAACTAATTTGACAGGTCTAATATAAACCAATTCCCAAGGGGCACAACATCTACAACAACAGTCAGATTTCACTTATCTCCCAGGCTGGCAGTCTCTGGAGAGATGAAAAAGCAAACATGCCATGGATACCTCCTGGGGTGAGGTTTCCAGTGTGCCCACATGGCACTGGCAAGAGCTACTACAATAAATGCTGTCTATGTGAAATATACATGTAAGTGTGCCTGAGAGCAGGCATCTTTCCCCAGTATGCCCACCCAGCCCACCTCTGAGGAGATTGAAGTGCTAAGATGGAAAGGAGACTAGGATCTGTGGACCCATGGAAAGAGATGTGGGATGGGTTGTTATTCACAGGCTGTGATATTCCTTATAGTTTTTTGGAAAAGGATACACACTGCTTCCCACTCCACACTCTCCCTTACCCCTCCCCTCTAGTGACTAGAGTAATGAGCTCCGAGGGGACCTCTACACTTGCCTTTGAAGTAGCATGTTTCTCTGAACACATTTTGAATTTCGTTTCGTGTCTTGTTTGTTTTCTGGTTGGTCTGCCAGTCTCTCTGTTGAGGGGGTTGACAGCTGTTAGTGGGGCCAGTATCACAACTCAGGAACACAGAACATGGAAAAAACAAACAAACCAACCCTAAATCCCAAACCGAGAAAACCTTTGAAGGAAGAACACACATTCCCCACAGAGAGAGCTCTCTCCTCCCAACTAGGCCTTAGCAAAGCCACCATGTGCAACTGGAGGAGCTGAGAAAATCTGAAAGACAGACAGGCAGTACAATTCAGCTAAGGAAGACAGAAGTTATGGTGGACAACTCGGTCTGTAGCGTAAAAGGCATGCTGAGACTTGAGTCATCCTTAAGTCAAGGTTGTTCCTTCGATAAGATGACATAAGGTGCTTGAACTTTCTTAAAGAACAACTGAATTCTTTAACTGCTAATTGCCTAAAGAGCTGTGGACCCAAACCCTCCTCCTTCATCATGGCACAATGACTCGGGAGAAGAATGATCAATAGGGCATGTGTCTACCCTTCCAAACCATACGAGTAGACCTTGAAGAAAAACAGGAAATATAGAAACCAGAATTCTATCTGGACTGAAAAGTGGAGGTGTTGCCATCATACCCTAATTCAGTAGGGTAAAAGAGTAATCGATTTTGATTTCTCTTTAGTTTTACCAGTAATTAAAATAGAAATGGAGCATGAGTACAGCAGAGATAACACAGCTTTTCTTTTTCCCCTCACTTGAAATTATCAGACCCGTCCTGCCAGTCTTCAGAAACGTGGATTCTCTTCACTCTCTCTTCATTTTAATGAGGAAACCTAAATGCCAATGGTTTTAGGTCTAGGGGTATTTTTCCTGTGCTGTTTGTATTTGTTTGTTTGTTTGGGGAGGTTTGGTTGTATTGTTTTTATTTTGGGGGTGTGTGTTTGTTTGGTTTGGGGGGGTTTTGGTTTTTTTTGCTTTATTTTTGGTTGGGTTTTTTTTGTTACTATGCTTGTGGGTTTTTGTTTTGTTGGGTTTTCAGTGTTTTGTTTGTTTGATTGATTTTCTGCTTGTTTGTTTGTTTTAGTTTCAAATACAGACAAAATACCATTGACAGCAATGAATCATTAAGACTGGGTTCCCATCCCTTTTGGAGAACATTATTTTTTCTACATTTTCTGCCTCCACCAGATGTCTGCATCCAACCTTGCCCTATTCTCTTACTCCTTCTCCCTTAGTTTGACACTGAATCCCCATCTTTCCTACCTGGGCTTCCTATAGCTTCTTTTCTCTTCCTTCCCTTCAACATTGCAATTCAAGGAGCTAGAGAGAGAACTCAGATCTTACTCTGGCCACTAAAATGTGTCAGCTGGGCGGACTGAAATCATGGTGAGTAAGGTGCAGGAATTATTATGGAAGCTGTGAACTCTTGGAAGGCACTAGAAGGAAAATGTCTGTGACAGCAAAGGAGGGTTGTCTTGCTCACTGGTGAAGGAGACAAAATGACTGCTTAGGAGTAGAAACAAGGTGTCCTGTTCTGCCTGCCATCTCCTTTCTGAATCTTCTGCCCTTGGGACTCTCAAGATAAATAGGAGCAGCAGCTATAGCAAAAATGATCTCTAGGGTGTGTAGAGCTGCACAGACCTGGGACACAGCACTGAAATCCATTGGAAGGGAGAAGGGCCACTACACCAGGCTTTGCTGCTCCTGTTTTTCTTCTCCGGAAAGAAGAGAAGGCAGAGGAAGGGAATCCATGAAGCTGCTGCTCCCAGTCCCACACCTCATCACCACAGTGAACCTCTACTGGCTAAGAACTTGTGCTTTACGAAATGTCTTTTACTATTATTATCAGCAGAGCGATGCCCACCTGAATGTTTTAAATTGGCGGGGGGGAGAGGGGGGTGGCGGGGGGGTGGCTGGATAATTTATTCTCTTGAAAATGAAAAAATAAATAAACCTCTTTCTGATTTCCAGAAGTGCTTTAGAGCACTAAACGAAGGTTTCAGTCAGATCTCCAGCCACAAAGCATGTCAAAATATACCGATACATTTTGAGCCTTATATTCACTGGATGACATTAAGCACCTGACTATCCAAATGACGTGCAGGGAGAGCAGAGGAACAGTATATAAATACATATATATGTATAAAAGCAGCTCCCTGAAGTCAGGTGGCACAACCATAAAATACAAGATTTTCTAATGTGATGGGCTCTCATTGCCTTTCACTAAAATCACTGGATAAAATCGTCAGGATCTGGCCACATTACAAAGTGTAGTAAAATCATTTGAGTAGTGATTTGATAGCAAAGGAGGTCATCGAGGTGATAATTAATTGCCTTTTACTGCAAAACCCATGAGCTGTGACACTTTCTGTCTGCATCCTAGGAAGGGGATGAATGTCTTACCTTCTAGAGAGTGCCATTGAACCTCCTCTAACCTGAGGTAAGCTGGTACCTGAGAAGCTGGAGGAATTTTGATCACAGGTCAGACACACAGGTCAGCATTGCCTGCTGGCCTGTCACTGAGCAAGGAAGCCCAAGCATCCCTGTCCATTATATAGAGAGAAAACTCTGTGCTATTCCTCTTGGGGTCATAAAATCAAAACTCCCTGGTGTTCCTTGAAAATCTGTAGTCCTCTTGCAGAATGGTGTGAGTTATCATTTGATATTTGTCTTGGAGTAGTTCCTAGAGGTCTCAAATCAAGATAGGGACCCTGCTGTGCTAGCTGCTCCGCAAATACAAAGCTAGACACAGTGCTTGTCCCTCAGAGCATAATTTTTGTCTTGGCAGGCTATATATTTCTGCCCAGACACAGGACTATTTCTTACAGTCTTAGAACATCTAATCATCAGGGGACTTAACTGAAAGCAGATTTGGCACCAAATATTAAGTATGTACACAGTTTTAAATGGTGGGCTTTAGGAAACTTAAAGCTATTTGTCATGCTAAAAAAAGGTAACCATTTCACAGCAGAATCACTCCCCAACACAAAACAAACAAACAAACAAACAAAAATTAACAAACAAAAAAACCCACCCAAAACACAATATTTGGGGCAATTTACACCTCTTGGCAGTGAAAGAAACGTGGCTGTGGCTGTGGAAATCACTTTCAAAAGGCAGTGATCTTAGCAGCCTCTCCTCTGCCTTTTTAATCTCCTAACCCTCTATTCCATGGAAGTGCTAGGTATGTACCCAAAACAAAAGCAAAACTGTGATATTTCTCACCCATGCTGAAAACCTTAAGCACCAGCCTACATTGTTCAGACAATACTGAATCTAAAATACACTCATAATTTAGGAAAGTGGTACATTTAAAAGGCTTTACTGGTTACGTAGACTCATCAGAAAACTAGGCAGGCAGCACCGGAAATCCCACAAGCTAACCTGTTCTCTTGAGACTTCCAGCCCAATTTTGCCGACTCGAGAGGTTTGGATTAGATTTGAATAATTAATCCAAATTTGTCGGTGCTTCATAGATGAATCAAACCTCCAACCCTTTTAAGGTTCGCCCTCAGTGCTAATAACCCTCTTTACTAAGCATTAGCATAGAGTAGAACAGTTTAATGATATAAGAAAATGCAAAAACTAGATTTATGCTGTCAAAACTTTTGTAACTGAAAATATTATGGATTTTAATCAGCTGGATTGTTCTCAAAATGAAATATGAAGATTTAAATTAATCTCAAGTAGGTTAAAAAAATCTTCTGTGACTCCCACTACACTTTTACCAAGGGTCTCTCCACCAAGGAAAAATTACGATGTCACATGGGTGGGGACATATATTTCCTAGAATAAATAAGCTGTCTCCTTCTGCAAATGCTACAGAAGTAGTGGCTTTGGCTTAAGCTAACGTAAAATTTGTGTCACACCACAGGCAAGAAAGAGCTGACAGGTAGCAAAATCGCCAAGAAGAGATCAGTGCTGCATTCATCTCGGGGTACCTGGCTGTGCAACACGCAGGCTGATTTATGGCGCTGGTAGCACAACACTGGCAACAAGGAAAAGGAACCAGCTGAGTCATCCCAGTGCAGCGCTCAAGGGCTGCAAATACAAAAGACAGGAACACACAATCCAGGAGACTGGAGCTAGTCATAACAACGGGGCGCCCCTGGCCAGCATGGGTTGCATCACCGTCATCTGGAGAAGAGAAGAGGCACAAGACCTGAGACAGTATAGGCTGAAGCAGCTCTGTGAGAGGGAATAAAAGTGGCATGGAAACATATTCATGAAAAAGAAAGAGATGCGCTTCAATCAGCAAGGAAGGCTTGGAAGAGAGAATCACTTTGCACAAGGGTAGACCAGTCACAAGGCAAGAGGTGAGTCAGATACAGACTGCTCAAGTCCCATGAACATCAAAGTGACTGATAGGTGTCATATAATTCTCAATAATTTGGTGGATATTGAATGTTAGTGCTATAACATTTCTCAGGAGGTTCGTAAGGTTCAAAGATATGTTAATATTTGCCCCTTGGCTGTGCTTCCCAATCCCAGAACAATCTAAAAGACAGTATGAATATTCTGTGGGTAAAGACACCCTAAGCATTTAATTTAAATCTGTTTTAAAAAAAGATACGACGTCTCAGTGAAGAAATATCAAAAGTTCAATAGTAACATGAACGTCACCACCACAACCTTTACTTCAGCTACTGTCGTGCACACACACATAAAGCTGAACAAGCACAATGGAACCAGGCAAGCCTGCAACATTCACCTACAGAATCATCATCTCCACACAAAAATAATGTCAAAAATAATGAGCTAAGCCTAAAAAAAATAACCCCAAGCTTGGCTTAAAGACTGTAAGATTTGAAAACTTGCATGTTGAATTTCTAATTCAGAATTTAGGTTTGAGCCTTTATGAGTCACGCTTTCAAGTTATTTTTCACATCTACAAAAAGAAAAAGGACATTTTCCGTTCAAATGTAAGAAACCTGCAATTATACCACAATCACAGGATGTCTAAGGTGGGACTTTGAACAATATCAGTTATTGTGAGAATTGGAAATTTATAAAATGCAGTAAAAGTACATTTAATATGTTGTATAAATAACACTTCTAAGGGTGCTATTTTCTGGTATTGGATGAACCATGCAACAAGAAACATTCTTATCAGTTTCACTGATTTGTAAACTGCACAGAAAAAGACAGGGGCTTACGTTTCTCTTTGGAAAGTGTCATATGACCTTTGGATGAAACAATCAAGGTCATTTACTCATCTCTTTTACCCATGCTCCCTAATTTCATTTTTGTACCTTGCAAATGACCTCTTCAAATGAGTTGAGAGTAGTGTTTTTCTTCAGTGTAGCTTAAATGTAGCCCCTGTGTCTTTCTTGAGCTAGTGGCAGTAAACAACCAGTTGACTATAGAGTGATCTTCAATATTCACCTGAGTCACATAGCACAGCTTCTGTCTCCTAACTGGCTGATCTAAAATACATGAAATGCCACTTCTTTTGAACTCTATTTCCTTGTGCAAGTAAATATTTTTACATTAATCAAAACTTGACAGCAGCATGCAAATTGTTAACTTTAATCACCTCAATGCTCAGCAGCAATAAAGAACATGGGAATCAATGTGAAACTTTGACTTCTAATCAAGAGCATTTTACTTGCTTGCTTACAACTCTGTCATCTCAGGGTGTGAATGCTACATAACACTGCAAGCATTTATCCTCACAAACCTAACACCCCATTTTGTTGATGGAGAACTGAGGCAGGGAAAAATTAGCATGCATGTGAACTGCTGTTAAAAAAACCAACAACTGAGTGCACTGGGGGTTTGAACGCAGACATCAAAAAGTCAAGCTTGCTGCCCAGAATACTGGACTAGCTGTCCATGCCATCAACCATGAGCGTTTTTTTTTTTTTTTTATCTCTGCTTGAAAGGATCTTGTATTTCCTTCAGATTACTAAGTACCAGAGGACTGGCTTTAAAAAGCAAGGCTGCTGTAGTGGAATATAGAGCATGGTCCTTGGGAGAATTCAGAACTTTGAAGACATATTTGGTATTTGTGCTTAAAGGGCCTGACAGCATCCTCTTAAACAAAAGCTGTAACTGTAGCTTCTGTTTCATGCTGGTTTTTCTCCTCCAGGAACTTGACATGAATGAAGGTGACTTGAACATTAGCCTTGTAAGCCTTCTAAAACAAAGACATGAGGGGACTTGCTCACCCTTCCAGAAACAGTCCAGAATAAGTTCCACCAAAGAGTCTTTCAGTACCAATGAATATAATATTTCTAGTACCTCATGAACTAGGTGTTACCACTGGGAAGCTGAGCAAACCTTCTTTGGCACCCAAGAGGCACAGCTTTCATTCTTTGTCAAGCTCATTTCTATTTACCTGGGCAACTACATCCAGTTTGTTGTCTACATGGACACAGACACATCTGGAGAGTTGGGATTAGGAAACTG
Source organism: Cephalopterus ornatus (assembly GCA_013396775.1). NCBI lineage: Eukaryota > Metazoa > Chordata > Aves > Passeriformes > Cotingidae > Cephalopterus > Cephalopterus ornatus. Next base: position 784,160 of record VZRE01009144.1, read on the forward strand.
AACCATCAGCTGTGAAACCACAGGCCCTTGCCAACTAAAAAAGCATTTGACAAGTGAGAATTCAGTTTGTTATTTCATATTTAATAGCTGGAGTAGATTATCACCTGCTCTGTGGGGTCAGCCACTGGTAAGTGGCATCATTTATTCATGTATGTCTGCAACACTGATGACTGGCACATCCAAGGGACTACAGAGAGAGACTCTTTTCTCTAGCTTGATGAACACTAACAGATCTTTTAATAAAATGTAGGACACCTCAAGGAGCAGGCTTGAACAAATTCAGGAGACCTTTTTTCATGTCTCTGGCGCTCTTAGGTTAGTAGAATCCAACTAACTACACTGTGCCATCAAGCAAAGAAAATTCTTCTCATCTCCAGCATGATGATAAAAGATTTACATGACAACTTCAATATAGCAAGCACACCTAAGAAGCTGTCTTCCTGACAACAGAAAAGTACTTCTGTTGCCACCTTGCCTTCCCTCAATAACTGTTCAATCTGGAAATGGCTTGCAAGCATTTTTATGGCTAATACTTCAGTGCTTTAGGATCTGAAACATGAACACTGACATAACTGGAATGAGCCAAAATATTTTGCATGGGGAACTTCTAGAGAGAAACATAGATTGGACTTAAAACATAATTAATCTCATCTGTCTTGTCTGCATAGAAATAAAATAATTTCCAGGAGATTGACCTTAAACACTGAAGATTTCATAATTTTCAGGTAACACTGAAAATTATGAAAGAATAAAGTTATTCACAATAGAAGAAATTAAGAATAGGGAGCACATCTTTGGAATACTGCACTGACCTCAAAATAAAAGGTGTCTCTGAAACACTTCACAGCCCAACAAATTTCCAAAAAAAATTTAGAAGATGAGTCTGACTGAAAGCAAAGTGGAAAGAATGGGCAAGTGCAGCAGTTTCCTGTCGGTGCATCTCAGAGTTGGTCTCGGCTACGGGAGAGCAAATCACAGGGAGCACTCACAGCTGTATTACAGTTATAGTGCTGCCCAAGGAATATCCTGGCACTGCAGCAAATCTCACCACCTTTTAAGCTCTGTTAATGTTGGTGTTGCAGAAACAGTCAGCAGGGGGAGTGAAACTGTGGAAACACCTTCCTCAGGAATTCTGTTGACTACAGCAATGGGTGTTGCAGTAAATAGGGAAACACCACGGAAAAGGTGTTGGCACAGTCTAACAGGGTGGGGAAGAACCTTTTTTGGAGGAAAATAGGAAACCGGTAAAACTCCACTGTTAAATTGGAATAAAAAGCAAACTGAAAATTGCAAACAATTTAGCCTGCTACTGTCTCTTTAACATCTCTTCAATGGGGGCAGGGGGCAATAGGCTACAGGGATGGGAGGGCAGCTATGGCTCTGCTGTGACTCACCTGCCAGGACTCACAGCCTCTTCAATCCACATCTAATTCCCATTTGTATAATGATGTGTTCTGCTCCTTTTTCCTTCAGGTACACGAAATATCTGCAGGCTTGATCTGTCCTCTGCTGTGCCAACCACATGAGGCCCTGAGCACACGCAGACTGCCATCCTACAGCCCTGAGCACCCAGCAGCATGATGATCTCCCCAAGGGCAAAGACTAAACTTAATGGGGGTGACTAGATAAGTTATTCGTGCTTCTTCATTCAAAGTTTCAAAAAGTAATTTTCTCCTTAAGTCCAGGTGCTATGTCCACATATATGAGATTAGAGGGGTGGACAGTAGGCTAGCTGCAGATACTTACAGCACGTTAACATTTAATTAGGAATGTTTGCTTTAATCATGTAAGGGATATTAAATGTAAATAGAGAATGTGAGCAAATGGAGTTGGCTCTGTGTCTGAAAGCGGTCGCAGAGCCTTACAAGACAGGCGCAGGAGGCAGCAGCAGGAACAATGACAACTGTTCCCAAGGACAGATTAAGCCGCAGAGGCGTGCTCTGGCTGGGGTCCTGCAGGCTGGCAGGATGGAACGAGACAAAGTTGAGGAAAGGAAGATGACAGATGACTCTTATACAGTCAACAAAGTGATGGGATGTGCACTTCAATAGCGAAAACGGCAGGGTCCCACCAGCCCACAGTCCTGCTGTGGTGTAAGTTGTCTGTCCTAAAGAAGGTCGGCTCTGCAGTAGCCACCTGAGCAAGCATGTGTTTGCTTGCTGCTCATGTGGAAATCCTGCCGTGCAGCACATGAGTAGCATACTGCCTATCAAACATGAAATCAGTTATTTGAGAAAATAGCTTATTTTGGGGAGTGGGAACGCAGCCCTCACAGATATGTTGCAAACTTCCCGCTATTATAATTTCACAGCATAATGCCAGTCCACAATCTGGCCACACGTCACAGCTTCTGATGGCTCTCTAGGCATGTGATCAGACACCACAGCAATAATGGTAGCAGAAGATACATACAATAGGGTGAATTCACTGCTACGTGGAACATTTGATCTTTCAACTGGTCACCTACCAGTTGTTTTTAAAACTGCAGGTTTTAGAACAGCAGCCATATTCTTAGCATGGCAATTGCCTGGTCTACCTCAGTTGAAGCATCAGATATTTGGCTGAAATGATGAGCATGCTTGATTGCTCCCAGAAGTTCCAAAGACTGCTAAAGACTGGCAACATCTCTGATGCTACCTGTGTATGTGAGAAGCATCAAAAGGGCAACCCACACCATAGAGGCACAGAAGACTTGGCATGTGGTTTCCTCTGGCTTGTACTTCTTTCAGACATCCTTTTATTCACAGCTGTGCCCTAGAAAGCTAGCTCAGGCCTTTACATGTTGGGATCAGCCAAAGGAAACAGTTGCTGTCCCAGGTATAAGGACTAGACCCACGGGGAAAGAGCTTTTCTTTTCAAACATGAAAGGGATAGGGAAAGCCAAGTGGTCACCCAGGTTTCTGCCTCTGTTTAAGCAGTTTCTTGTCCATCATCATCACCTGTCTCACACCCCAACCCTCCCTAAGCTGTAGTGGGGTGGTGTCAGGATATACATCCAGCCTGGCTTGCAGAGGCTGTGCATCAGGAAAAGCTGGCAGGTGAGTCACAGCAGGGCCACAGCTGCCTTCCCACCCCTGTAGCCTACTGCCTCTCTGCCCCCAGCAACTGTTTACTTTGCCCAGGGTTGCTAATTACTAGCCTGGGAACAGCTCTTGCCTCCCCGATGATTTTTCACATGCCTCCTTCCTGGTCTGCATCATAAATCACACAAATACAGACTGATGGTGGAAATGCACAGAACATCCCATAATGAAAGTGACCCATGCTACAGCGCAGGAAAGCAGACAGATTAAATAAGGAAGAAATAGGAGACCAAAGATATGCAACAAGGAGGCTGTCGGAAAGAGGTGAGCGCTGTACGGGTAGCAGCACAGCACAGAGAGAGAATGGGGCACCCTCTCACTTAATGAATATTTATTGCAAACTGCTGCCTATTATCTTTCAAAGAATTTTTATACAGTTCCCATGTCTTTCATCTGTTTCATGTTATGGTTTATCTAACTGTGGAAATTGCACGCGTCAGGTAAACGTTGATTTACATGCAAATTGCCTTTGCTAAACTCGCCTTTAAGTAAAATAAGATTCGGAAGTAATTTTTTCTCATTAATTTGCAGTTTCAAAGAAACCCAAAAACACAACAAATGCAAATAATCTAATTCATTTGTAAATATAAAACAATTTGTTGGGATTTAACTTTGCCATATTTTTTCGCCTTTCCATGTGCTTTAAATAAATTGCAGTGTTTATCAAAGACAAACACAAGAGAGACGCTGGGTTGTTCCAATTCACTACCTTACTGTTCCTTTTCTTTTAAAGGGCCACTATCAAGATAAAAATCTCTTCAAGATTCACTCCTGGAGTAACTGCTGAATGATATAGATTTATATCACACATTCAATTGGTTCCATAAATTTAAACCCAAATGTTACTTCCCTAGATGACACTAAATTATTAGAAGTGAATTTTAAGAACCCTAGGCCTATATTTGCAAAAATGGCTGGTGATTTAGGGACTCCTTTTTTGAGGCCTCTTTCTAAAGGTGTTTTGAACTGCTACTCAAAATGTGCAAATCCCTGCAGCTGTCACTTTGGAGCACCTCAACTGTCATTTTTGTAACACCATGAAGGTCTGCCTTCTGCACTTTATTGGCTTGAACAATGACGCTATATTTGATAATATGTAGTTCTTAAAACGGTTATCCCTGTTTTCAGTGTGTGATGCTGGTTAAATAACAGCCCTATTATGTCTCTACTTTTCCATATATTAACTGGAGATATTCTTACTTTTTCTGCTTTTTTGGGGCAGGGGTTTAATATTTGCAAAGCCGTAACAATGCAATTTCTTTCTCATTAGGTGCTGTCCTTAGTTTTCAGCATCAATGCACTGATCTTCTATTAGGGTATCTGGACTGACAGTTTAAGAATGTCTTCATGGCTGCTAGAATGACTGGGGACAACTAATGTGCCAAATCCAAGGCTTCCCTGAAAGATGAACAGAGATGGTAACCAAAAGAAAACATTGGTTTAGAGCTGATTATTGAGCTAAGAGTCCCAAAAGATGGGCTAAGTTTCCAGTTCCCCCAGCAGGTCTTGGAGCACCTGTGGGCAAGACAATCCTCCCACAAACAGGGATGAAAACAGTTGCTTTTTGCCATCCTTTGTCTTGTATAGGTATTTGCAGTACAAGTGCTTCAGATTGCTTACAGTCCTGCTCCTCTAGTCTCTTCTTATCTGTACAATGACATCCCATTAACTCTACCATACTGGTACTAATAACAATTATATATAAAAAAAGCTGCTTTTACTTTAAACCACAAAATATTCCTTTCCAGATTTAAGCTGATCAGGCTCTTTACCAGACATAATATGACTTGGAAGCTGCTCAACCATTTCACCTTTATAATACCCACGTTTAAATATGTTTCATTACTTGAAGAAATTTCTCCCAATTTTAATGGGCAATTTGTTGCATTTATTGTTCAGTCCTCTAATGCAATCCCTGCTGGCATCACCAAAAGTCATTCCTAACTTACATGTGAACTGCATAAAATGTCTTGATGTAATCTTGTTTTACTGCAGACAGGTATCCTCATTATTAAAACTATTACTGCTGCACTTGACTCTATATTCACCGACAGTTTCTCAGTAGAAAGGCCAAGAGCTAAATAGACCATAAAGAACAAAACCTCCTCTCAACACAAAAGGTGATCCCTTTGTGCCAGTCTTCAGGGATATGGGAGGAGCATCCCTCCAGTAACCAGGCAGAAAAATTTCATCGCCAGCGCTGTCAATCCAGAAGAAATGCTAAAGTTCCCTACTCAAAGGAATCAGAAATGAAGCAACAAATCCATAGCCTTTGAAAGGAGAAGGAAAACTGGAGGCAGCCAGAGCTACCTGGGGTCCTGAGTCCTTCTTATCTCGCTGGGCTGGTGCAAGGAGCCAGGAGATGGAGCCTGTTAATTAGCAAAGCCCTGGGTGAGGCCAGCAGCAAACTGGCAGTGGATTTCAGTGTGCAGTACAGCAGCGAGGAAGTAAACAAGGCAAAGCTACCTTTGCCTGCCTGCCTGGCAAGAACGCAGTGGGGAGGGAATCAGTGTTTGCCACTGTACTATTCACACGCAACAAGAAAAAAACATTTACAATTATCAGAGACATAACTCCTTACTCAGGTTGTTGAACAGTGTTTGGCCCTGCTACAGGACTTCTCCCCACATCCTTGCTCTGTGACCACCTTGCCACCCAGGAGAGGGGATAAAACAAGGTAGAAAAAAAAAATGCCCTTGTCAGATTGCAAAGGGAACGTTACCAGGCACCGAGTAGAGCAGAGATGAAGAATGATTTCAAAAAAGATAATTGAACATGTTGTAATTTGCTCTCTTCTGTGTTTCAATTTTTATCTGCTTGTAGCTCATTTTGCCAGTTATGCAAGCAAGTGCAAAAGGGAGGGAGAATGCACGTGAATGTGTGTGTACAGGGTCAGCATGCATGCAAATATATTAATAATCATAATGAACCCACAATCCTGGGCTTCCCTGTGAGGGATCTTCAACCAGTGGGAAGATGAGTTCAAGCTGTTGGAAGTAGTGTGCTGTGCCCTGAAGCTTGTACTGATAAGGCCCTCAGCTCCACTGGCACACCATGAATGCAATTCCCTGGAGATGGTGACAACAGCTGGGTACCAGGGAAATCCCAGGCCAAGCAAAAGGAGTTTCTCTACTCTGATGCAATCAAAGCCTAGGTCTCACAGCTGAGACTCTGTGAAATAGGACCCTTTTTGAAGTGTTAACACTGCTCTTATGCTAATGAATATTTATGCTGCTGACACTTTAAAGGCAAGGAAAAGAACAAACCCATGTTCACAGCCCTTTAACCAACACCACTGCGTTATGCAAATCAATCAAGGTGAAGCCAGCAATCACTCACTCATTTACCTCTGCTGTCCAGATTTGCTGCCAGGCTAATACTGAGTTATTCACAGCTGTCTTACATAGTGGGATTAAGATGGAGAATGGCATATTGGGGCCCCAAGTCACACAGGATCATGCCCTACTCTGAGTCAGGTCCCTTTGACAAATTTTGCTCCCTGGTTCCCAGAAAACAGTCACTGCAGATCTCTGCTTTGAAAAGGGTAGATGGCTCTTTTGACTTAGAAGAGATTTCACACGTTGTTTGACTTCCCTGTTATGTGCCCATAGCTCTGACCTTCTCCTGTGCGCAGGCACGCACGTGTGTACCAAATGGATGTAGAGAAAGGGTGTGCTCCATGCTCTGCTCTCCATCCCCTTTTCCCAGTGTTTAATGTAACAGCATTTTGTCCCATAACAACTAATCAATTCACATTACAGTTTCCAGAAGATTACTGTATTTGGAAAGAAGAAGGAAGATCACTAAAGTCACGTTCCTGAAAATACCCACTGGACTTACTGAGCCTGGCTGCACTTGGGATCAAATCAGGTTTCACTTAACCACAGACCAGAGCACTTGTGATTTGCATGAGTAATTAGAACTGATTAATAGAATGACTTGCTTAATTAAGTTTATCTCAAAAGGTGCCCCTTGAAGACTCATGAATCTGAAAATCCAGTAGCAATTTCTCTACAAAATCCTTTTTGGGTTGGAATGCTTTTAGCTTGGATCACTGGATGTGTGCGTTTGTGCCTGTGTCTCTGCTCCCAGATTAATCAAAGCAATGGAATGGATGCACAAAGGTTTCAGGCCTCTGATGACTGAGTGGTGATTCCTCAGTGAACTCAAAAGGGGCTCTCGCAACCCTGTATGAAGAAATGCAGTAGTTTGACAAAAGCCAATAAGCATCTCTGTCTGGCAATTTATGGTTCTGCTGAGATTTGCTTACTTTATGTCTCAACTTAGCCTAATTTTGGTTCAGCACAGCTCCAGTTGTCTGATGTACTGGCAGACCAATTCCCAATATTTTGCCTACACAACAGATTTAGACAATGCTTTTTTTATAGGGAAACATGACAACGCAGTGTCCTGCTAAATCTCCAGTTTCCACAACTAGCAGAGGTGTATGTCCTATGGTGCAGTTTGGGGGAAGTCTCAACATAGACAAAAACACCAGTTTTCCTAGAGTAGGTTGGAGACCTGGAGACTTTTCCTGCCAAGAGATGTTGTTTTTTTCTTTTGTTTTCCCCATACTGAAAGCAACATCAAGATTTTATTACATTCTAAGCCAGAACAAAGCCAAACAACTTTGACATTTCCTGTGAAATAAAATTTTAACACACATGCAAACATTTGGTTTAGAGAATTGGAGGCATTGCATTTAAATGAAACCAAGGTGTTTTTACAGTTTCTTGATTCAGAAACGACAAAACATTTCAAATTAATATTGCAAGGGCAAAAAGCATCTTCCAATGAAAAAAAATGGTAATTGGAACCAATTTGCAATGAAAAAATTTTTTCATATTTCCAATGAAAAAATTCAACCTTGCTGAAAGGTGAGATGGAACTGATTGCTGGGGCTTTGGATCCGCTTGATGAGTGGAGGATCCAGCACTGGCATGCAGTGTCATAAACCAGGGAGCGCTGCAACGTGAAGGACTCAATGCTCTTACAGGTACCAGGTTCGAGAGCTTTATGGTCACTCCTCACTGTGATGAGAAAAGGGTGCATATGTTTACACAACATGTTTTATGAAGGATAATGATGGGATGACAGACCTGCACGTTTTACTCTTCAGTGAGCACCCAAAGAAGGTATCTTCTGCACATACATGAGGTGAGTCTGGGGGGAGAGATGGAAGTGCTGGCAGCAGAGCAGGGAGCCACATGGCCCTTATCAGCAGGTGGGGTGCAGACCCCAGATTAATAAACCCTGCTGGGTCTTTGCTGGCTCTGCATGACCAAGTGAGCTCCTGGCTTGCTGTCTTTCTCAGGTGAGGCTTGGTTCCTGCAAGAAAGATTGGGACCAAGCAGTCCACTGCCTTGCTCAGAAAAAGCTATTTAATGAGAATTTGGGGCTTTTTTTCCTACATAAGGGTTCTGGGGCTAGGGATGCACCAAGTCCCCAGAATGGTCTGGCAGCAGTTAAAAATGCAGTGGCATCTGGAGAGAGGGAGGGTCATTTGTAGATGAATTAAAATGAAGTGCCTAGAGAAAAAAAGATGATGAAAAGGGAAAAAGTCAACCAGATCAATCAAGGAAACAGGCATCTGGAAGAAGCTGTTATTGATCCAGCTGTTAAAGAAAGCTCCTGAACCAGATTACCCAGCAGCCACAGACTCCTTTCTCCCCTAGATACTTGCTGCAGTTAATCAAGAAAAGAGGTGACATGAGACAAAGGAATAAAACCCAGTTGTTCCAGGCTGAGGTTTTCTTCCTTTAGAAATCCTCAAGAGGATAAAACAGTTGAACCTAAAATGATATAGTCAGAGCAGAACAGATGATACAAGAATTAATTAAGTATCTGTGGAAATCTTACGAAAAAGGGAACCAAGTTTTCTCTGCTTTTGGATCTTTACTTGTGTCAAGATTTTTAGGAAGTATGGAATTAGCGAGGGAATATTTTCATGCTGTCCTAGTACCATTCTGTGAGCAGTCTTAAAAACCTGTCAGGGGATGTTGAGTTTAATTCTTTCTCTATTCATCCTAATACAGTTTCTTCTGCCTTTTTTTTTTTTCTTTTGTTTGTTTGGCTTGTGTTGTTCATTACTCTCTTTTCTTGTCTTTGAGAGTTCCAGATTCTCAAGTACTCTTGAGTGTCACTCCCTTTTCTGTTACAGATTTATTTTATTTGGGTATAGCTAGAAGACACACCTGATGTCAAGGAAGCAGTAGGTGATGACTTGGATTTCTCATTGTTCTTTAAATGTCAAGCCTTGCACTTCTGAAGCAAATTCTTTGGAAAACCTTATTTGTGTATCCTGAGTCACTTTAGTTCTTTAAATGATAAAATCAGGCCAAAACCAAACTTCCTGATTTCTAATATATGCTCAACTTTGTCACCAGAGCCATCTTTATAGGAAAGGGTAATAAGAAGAATTAATGAAGAAATGCCCTCACTGAATTGGGATGCTGCAACAACAACTCACATGAAGAGACTGAGAGTAATATCCTGCAACCAAGCACCCATCAGAAACTTAGATTAGAAAACCTCACATCACTCTCTGCTTAGGGACATAATAAGGCTAAGAGAAAGGGATGGTGACTATATTTTATCAAAGTTCTTCATAAATGCCACCACAAAAACCTGATCTTTTTCCAAGTTCAAAGACATCCTGTATGACTGTGTTTGCTGCTGTCATGTTGACACAGGATTTCTCTTCAAGCTCATAAGAAGTACCACCAGAAAGATTTCTAAAGGAGTGCATGACAGAAAAAGCATATAGCAGTAACCTCCTAAGCAAGTCAGATTTGAAAAATCTAAACACAGGAATCAGTGGTCAGAGCTCAAACTCAAAGCATGCCCATTGTGGTGTTTTTACCTGAGTCTCTGAAGAACAGGTGAATCTGGGAATAAAAGTTTCACGCCCTATGTAACTTCTGGCAAGTTAGAAATACAGGTTTGATATGGCAAAATATCAAAATATGTGTCTTTAATTTCTCTATTCACTTCCCATTTAAACACGTGGTCTCTCTGCTTTTCTAAGTTCAGGAAATGCTCCTTCTTAGATCACTGTTGTACAAGAAGGAAAAGGGTAAATAACAGATGAGTTTTGCCTGATGGAATGAAACTACATAAAGAACAGCAGAAGAAAAATTGAAAAGGTTACCAAAGGGTATTTAGCACAGTGTTCCACAGGACACTTACAGCCTTTTCTGTTCTGGTTATGAATTATTACCCCATGTGGAGTGCTTATCACAATCCTCGAAATCCACCTTCCTCCAGTGATCTGAAAGGGATACGCCATCACTTCCATGTGCTGCACACAAGCACAGATGGAGTATTGGGCAGAACTGCTGTGAAAATATTCAGAATTACCTCAAATCCATCCACAACTCCTTTTTTTGTCTTCCATCCCTACACCTAAGCCCAGCTGTTCTTGCAGCACCTTCAGTTTTGTACACTAATCAAGCAGCTTGCAGAGCCCTGACACCTGTACCTGCTTACTCACTGCTAAGCCCATTAGCCCACAACCTGTAGGCATTAATACACAACCCCCGTGCCAAGCTTGAATCTGCATGTGAAGATGATGAAATCTAAGATGCGTTTGAACTACGGCTTTAAAGAGATGATGGCAATTCTTCAGCTGCATCCTTATTTGCAGTGGTTCCCATTTATCATGTGCATGTTCCTTTGTACATGCTAAGACCTAGGCACCTGAGAAAGCAATGCAGTTACCAACATCAAAACACAGGGATGCCAGGGTGTGAGGCAAGCTTATGAACGTCCCAGTTCTGCATAATGTATCTTGCATCTATCCGCAAAAAAACCACTTGTGTTACAGTAGGCAGCACTGGGGAACATTTCAAGGGACTTTCTAATATGGACAGATACATTCCTGAAGCCTTCTTTAAAAAGCAAGATTTTGGTAGCCATTTTCTTTTTTTTTTTTTTTTTTTGGAGTATGATAATTTAAATCTCCATCCTCTGTTGGCGTGTGTACCCACACTGGAAATGACTGGGAATGCTGTCAGCCAGGCATGATCTAAGTTGGCAGAGTTAGGCATGGAAAAAAGGACTATAACAGAGGAAGGAGATGGATCTGCAGAGCCAGGCAAAGGTCATCCTAGCTTTAAAACAGTGATATGCTTAAGTAAATAACAGGAGGCCTTTGCAAGGTTTCTGGATGTGAGTGTACAAAGGATAAGCCTGGAATCATAGGAAGTGATACATGACAAAGCCAGCAGTGTTGAGTAGGGAGAGCCCAGGACTGGAAGGAGTGCAGCAAGGCATAAGGGTTTTTTTCTACACTACAAAATGCTTGACTATGGAAAGCTTGTCTTCCTTATTGACATAAACCCCCAGTGAACAATTTATTGCAACTAAAATAAACACATAGGAAAACAGAAAACAAATAAAATAAAAATTTCAGCAAACCTATCCTGTAGTGTCATTTCAGAGCAAGTAAGTGCTCTGAACGCTATCACTTAATGCTCTTTAAACAGCAGTTTAGAGAAAATACGATTAATATGTTCATGAAAATAAACGTATCCTGCTGGTGCAAATCTCCACTAACACCATCAAGGTCAACAGACTTCCTTTACTTATACCAATGAAACACTGAGGAATGAGGCCCATGATCTCTGCCAGAAAGGGTTACACTTACATTCTTTAGAAAACTGAAAACAGAAAATAGCCAAGAAACAGTGAGGACTGGAAGAGAAGGAAGCACTGGAGCTTGAGAAGAGAGGGCTGGGAGTGAAAGCTGGATTCCAGGAAATATGATCAGTTCAAGCTGAAAAGAAGAAGAAAGTGGAATCTGAAAAGTGAGGGAAAACTGAAAGGTCAGAAAGGAATGTAGGAGTCACCAAGTAGTGGAGAGCAAAGCAGCAAGGGTCATGACAGGCTGAGACACTCTGCAAAGATGGACATCAACTACAGGAGATCACGTAGACTTGGACTGAGATGTCAGAGACAGAGGGAGAGAGCACAGCCCTTGAGTGAAGATGAGGTCAAGTAAGTGACCATTGCAGCAAATGAAAGATTCAGTTGAAAACTGAAGTTCAAGTGAGGACATGAGGGAAAGAAGCTGAGTGACAGAGGAGAAGGATGAAGTTGGCAAGGAACAGATGAAGCCTTGAAAGCACTGAGATACAATAATGGCAAGACAGCATGATACTGTCTTGGACATTGAGAAGAGAGGACACAAGCTTCACAGTAACAGAGGAAATCCAGAGCAGAAAATCTAAACAATCTCTGCCTTCTCTGGGGTCTCCTGTTTCATCATTTCCATTTTAAATGACATAAAAATACTTTTAATAACCAGAGAAACACTTAAAAATTAAGAAACACTTGTTTCCAGTTAATGTGTCTGAACAGTGTGAGCGAGCACTCACACGCACATGCAAAAATCACCCAAAAAAAGTCTCCCCCAGGGAGGTCGTTATTATGCAAAAATTACTCTAATTAGGTCATGAATATATTAGTCCGTATTGAGTGCCAACAACAGCGGGGAGAAAAAGAGAGAGAGAATTGGAAATGTGACATGCATACACTTCCAGTGTGGTTAGGGGGACTGGATTCCAAAATGCCATTACGAGATAAAAAGGTCACCCTGTAGGGAGGTAATTGGTACAGCACTCCAGCAGCTGATTAAAGGGACCTTTGCTTTTGGGGGTGGGAGGAGGAGTGGGGGGTTAATGTAGGATCTCCCCTGACAAAGTATATGATCTTGATCAAACATCTACTTTTAGGACAATTACAAAGAAAAAGGAAGAGGCTGTCACCCTTGACATCCCATTGAAGCAGATGCATTGTTTAATAACACCTTGACTTGCAAGTTTTAAGAGAATGTTAAAGGCAGAAGGTATTTCCCCTTCTGCAGCTTACTCTCTATTCAAACATGCGAGCCTCCGTTTTCCTAGCTCCCATCACACTTACTGCTCAGATACTGCCCACGTTGCATTAATAAGAAGTAAATGCTTTTAATGAGTCAGTAATGGCTGGGGGAACAGCACAGGGGAAAGCTGCTTCTTCACTCTCTCTTCTCTTCGCCCAACGATGACAGGCTCTGTGGCTTGGCATGCAAGAGAAGGCAGCAGAAGGGCTCAGAAACACCAGTTGCACACACTCCTCATAGAGAAATATAAAGAAAGTTGACTTAGAATTATCGTAAATAACCCTTAGAAGCTAAGGGTTAAACAAGATTCCATTTAAACTCTTGAAATTATTGGTGACAAATGTAAAAGACTCACTTTTGTGTTTGCAAAAACAGATGGTCTGGCCCCACATTTGGGGTTAGGACCACAGATTGTACACCACAAGCAGGCAGGGGAAAAAAAATGAGGAAAATCAGGCAAGAGCACAGGTAGCACTGCTCCTGCAAAACAGGATAACAACAGCATTGAGTAGGGTACACTGATTTTCAAGTTGGCTTGGGAACCAGTTCAAGTTTTATAGCCTCTTCTGTCTCCCCAACCTGAAGTCCTCCTCATACTGTCCAACTGAGTTTTGTTCCAGTTTTGATGCTGACGGCCACTGGCCTTCCCCCCTGCTTAGAACGAGGAGCAATTACATGTTATGCTGAGTGCACAAGCACTTCCAAATACCACTACCTACAGGGCTGAGCCGCTGGTAGCAGAAATGGAAAAATGCCTGGCATAGAAGGCCACTTGGATCACTCTTCCCTGCCAGCAATGCCCGGGCAAAATTTAGAAACTGATTCTGATATAGTTTTGGCTGTGAAAAACAGATTTTAAATCACACAGTATGGGCTTGAGCTTTAAGGTGCTGCTTAAGGATGCTATGCTTTAAATGTCACTGGTTTAAGTTCCCCTTTTAATGTACAACTGACTAAGGAGATAACTGTAAGATTGACTTGCTTCCTTCATCACCCAGGAAAAGCAGCATATACTGAAAATAGCCTCAGAATTAGCAAGTTTTCTTTAGTACCCAAAGAAGAATTTTTCAACTACACTTTGACTACAGCTGGGTAGTGCTCCCATCCAGAGAGAAATAATGACATTCCAACATTTATTTTGGCCCCCCAGCAAACTGAAAAGTTGAAATTAAACAGGTATTGAACCGAGTCAAAATAAAACATTTGGCTCGCTTCTATAAAATTAAGTTTTATGATTTAGGTTGAACTGACAATAAAATGAAGTCTTTCATTTTGATTTCCCAAAAGAAAGATTCAATTTTCTGAAAAATCTTTTCCCAGAAAATCATTCCCATGGAACGTTCACAACCACCTGTAATTTTCAATGATACGGAAAATAGCCACTGCAACTCCATACAATGTAGTACTGATCACTAGGGTTCACATAACCCTTAAAAATGCATGCATTATGGCTAAAATACTAGTTAAAAACTGAGAAAAAGAAACACTACCCCCCTCTCATTCTTTAGACTCCCCTGATATCTAGGACCAGAACTTAAAAGTTTAAATTAAAACTTTAAAACACTATAAAGTTCTGCAAACAGAACGGGTCATCAAAACCAAGAGTTTTAACATACAATGTCCAGTCACTGTTAAAGTTCTAGTTTCTTCTTTAAAAATATTTCTTGTAAATTTTCCCTTGTAGAGTTCAAGAGTAAACAAATGCAGAGAATGATTTTTCAATGGAATATGAAAGACCTTTTAATTTCTCTCAAAATCAATACAGACAAGCTGTTTGTAAATTTAGGCTACTTCGAAAGAAAAAAAGGAAGCATGTGACATGCATCACTACATCTCTGTGAGACATTTTTTCACATGCTTTAATTACTATACAAAATCCTAGATGCTTTTATAACTTATATACCTATCACAGTATTATTTCTGCTTTCCAAAATCTTATTTATGTATTGCTTTAGAAAATCCTTATGAGCGGAAGATCATTACTACCACCCTATATAAGCAGGAAACACAGACTTGCATTATAGCCACACTGAAAGTCCGTGGCCAAGAAAGCAATTGAGTCCTTTTTTTTGTTTGTCTCTTTCCCCTGAGAATAGAAATTAGGAGAAAATTCAGATAGAAGGCATATTCCTAAACCCTTTGGAATGGAGATTTCTCCCACAGCTGCTACCTGCTCCTTTAACATCTCTACGGAGACTTCAACCTCCTCCTCTTGCATCTGCAAGCCAGAAGCACTTTGTAGGAAATGGAGGGTATGCAAGCAGGCACAAAATCTCTGAACATAGATACAGGTGTTGTGGAGATGCTGTCAGTGTTACAGAGATGAGGGACAGGCAGAGGGCCAAAGTTACCTATGGCAAAAGCAGAAGAAATGACGTTGGCTCCTTTCCATGTGCTTGCTTGGTTTCTTACCTGTTGACCTCTGAAGGAGCTGGAGTGGGGAGTGGGGGAAATACTGTTAAAACATTTGTACAAATTTAGACACTTCTAATCTTTGCTTCAAACTTGCTTTGTAGCAAATGTTTAATGCAGCAGTTGTTATAATATTTGGCAAGCTATTTTTCTGAGAAGCTGGCCATACCATCCATCACTAGCAACCTCTTCCATTTGAACGAGAATCTGAATCTATACTATCCTGCTGTATGTGTGCCAAGAGCTGCATGCAGACCACAGGAGTGACAGAGGAAGAGTCCTCTGTGTCTCTCTGATGAGAGAAACAAATTGATCTGAAGGCAAAATTCTTTGCTGCTTATGCATGGTCTGGTGCCTTGTGTCCCAAAGAGTACTCAGCACCTTGCAGTATCTTCTCTGTGTGCCAAACAAAATCCTGGACACATGGGCACACTGATACAAGCATCTCTAATCCAGTCAGCAGAAAGGAGAGGCAAGCCTGGAAACTGCTCATACATCCCTGTGGTGCAGTTCATGCAAAATTCCAATGCAATAGCTGTTCACACTTGTATTGCAGAGCACTGATTTCTCCAAGTCTTTACAAAAACCAGGACAATAATGATCCCTCTTCTTTTAGACCACTGAGACAGCATGAAGAACCCCTATTATATTCAGCACGCCTGTATTGATTTCTTTAACAGTAGTTATTTCATAAGTAAAGCAGGCCTGTGGACCACTTGACTGCACTGGGACTGCTACCTCGTGGCTTGTGCCATGTTGTCTGTGCAGCTGTCTTGTCTGCTCTGTCATTTGTGGATTCCTGACTTAGACTAGATAGATGGCTCTGAGGCAGTGAATAGTTTTTGTTCTGCCCATTTAAGCTTCTGCGAGCACTAATAGTGACAGCGTTTGAAAGCACACATACAAGGGAGCATTTGTTCTCTATTAACAATGTTGTTAGAAGACTTCCTGTGCTGTGCCATTCCCCACCACCTGGGATTTCATATTACTGACATGTAATTCACATAATTAAAGTATGAAGAACATAGATGCTGGAACTGTATTGAATACCCCAGGAGCTGACATTTTGAACTGAAATAATTAAAATTGGCAGGCTTTCTACAAAGATCTAATAGGCATATTCCAAGCTAATAACTGAAAGATCTGCCCCCTTCCCAGAAGCAAAACTCTGAACTGATGTTACCCCTGTTTTGTTCCATCAATGACTGCAGAGTATTAAACTGCTAGGATGTTTCTACTGCTCATCTGCAGCTACAGAGGCTTTTGCAACTTGCCTGCATGGGTGCTACACTTGATACTTTGCCTCCAGCTCTCTGATGCAGAGGTGTCTGATAACTTGTGGGACAGTCAACCTGTGATAAAATCCATAACTTGGGTGAAACAGCTACAGTGCAGCGCGCTTGTACAGCTCTTTTATGCACAATGTTTTGAACAGCTTTCCAGAGTTTAAAAACGAAACACAGCTTCAGAAGAGTAGTAAATAATAAATCACTATAGGAGGGGAAAGAAAAAGTGGCACAGGCAGGAAAGAATCAGAGGGGTAACCTGAGATAACACCTGAAATGAGACTGTAAGTCGACAAGTGAGAAAAGTTTAAAATGGCTAATCTAGGTAAGATTGAGAGTGGATTTATAGTGGGCAAAGAGCTAAAGGGCCAAACTCCCTGATCCTGCACTGGCTAGCGCTGCAGAAGCATAGTACAGCCTCCTACACAAGGGGCTGCCGCTCCCGAGTGTTTTCTGAAAAGTGAAAAGCTCTAGATAAAACAGTGTCATTTCACTGGCACCAGTCTCCAAGCTTTGTATTTTGTGCACTCGTGGACACTTAAAAAAAAAAAAAAAGCTACACATGCAGAAAAGTATATTAAAAAAATCAAACAAACCAACACAAAGATTTTCTCCAACAGCTTTCAACTCTTTGCTTGTATCTGGTACTCCTTAGTGATCCCTTTACACGCTTAATGAAATCATATTTCACCACAAAAATAAAAACAGATATAGATCATTACTATTCTTCTGCAAGAACTGGGCTCCAACATCATAAGTAGTGTGAGAGAAAACCTTGAGGTGAAATGTAATTTCCAACCTATTAATCTAATTCTGTAAATATACAAGCAAAAACTTCCCACCAGGCTCATGAGTTGTATTTCTACTGCTGACTTCATCCAGCCTGTACACCCAGAAGTTAACAGGAACTCTAAAATCTGATTAAGTTATACCCTCAGGACACTCTACCTCCAAAGTCTTTCTTCCACTAGATAGATGCAGATTTAGCCCATTTCCTCCATTAAAAAAACCTTAATAGCATTTCCACCCCAGGCCTGAAGTTAACAAAAAAGTTGCTACTAGTATTGCCCTGAGAGCACATCCATCTTGTATAAATAATGGGGGTTAGAATACTTTTGAGGATCAAGATCACACTGGATCAACATACCATGTTACCCTCCGGTTTGCAGTGGGGAGCAATACGTTTCGGAGCCATAATAATTCACCATTTTCAGAAATTATCACATATGTTATTTCCAGAAAACATTGATTTGACCTGTGCAAACACCTGCTTAGCTGTAGCATCCTCACATAAGTTTTCGATGGGAACAAGTTCTTTTTTTTTCTGCAAATCTATACCTCTCTTGATCAAGGACAAATTCTTCTTGTGCTGCCAACCTGGTCTCTGGTAGTGCACTGACCTCCATTTCTGATGCTTTGGTAGTTTCCTCAGTATCACTGTTCATTTGAGGAATAGTAATAAATATCTTTGACCTCTCTCAGAGTTTTCAATCCCTAAATGACCTTCATGTATCATTTTAATAATTTTTCCCGGTAACACATTTCAGATCATCATCCTGGTGCCCTTAAACAGAATCCTCTGCAGTGTTGAGAACTTCCCCTTAATCCTAAAAGGGATTGCAGCACATAAACTTCTGGCCAATAGGTTCACTGATTTTCTAAAAGGTCTATTCCTTAATTATGTAATCAGGACAACTCCATATTTTCTTTATATTAGAAATGTTGTTGGGATTCTTTTCTGTTTGCTTGTACGCTTTCCTATAAATCTTCCTTACAAATGCTCAAGAGTATAACGGCAGCCACCAGACCTCTTCCTCTACAGTTCAGTTTGTAAATCATGCATTTGCAGTTGGACAGAAAAAATAATCCCTCTATGCCTGGCAGGCATCTGCCCAGTGCTTCCTGGAAACTGCAATGAATGGCTTGCAGTCAGGTTCATCTAATACAGGTCTCCAAAAAGTACATCCTGGAAATTTTTCATCACCATGAGCTAAGCTAGGACATCTTTCTCAACTTGTATATACTGAGATTCAGCTTTTGCTGCAGCTATGACACATAACTCACTGGCCTCCAGTTTTGAACACGTTATATAGATAAATGCTCTAGTACCTGCTCTGGTAGCTTCATGTTAAACATTACCTAACTACAAGGTCTGTTAAGACCTTGGTCTTAGTTGCCATTTATTTCTCTAACTCTTTATGAGAACATGTATCATGTCTCTACTGGGTGTCTTTAGACGAATCTAATCTCAGGTTTTTGATCAGGACAGCCGTACAAAGCCATCTGCTCACCAAACTGTACACTCCCCTCGGTTCCTTAGGGTAGGCATATTATTGACAGCTGGAATCTTCTTCAGATCTGTCTGTACAATTCCCCAGTTACTGTGTATCCCAAGGAATTTACATACTCCCTCGCTATGGCAAGCATCCTTATTAGCTTCTTCAGCATCATCCCAAAATACAGTTTCTCAGTAGATGCCAAACACAACACAAATTGGTGCTATTTCTTCAAACTGCCAAGGAGATGGTTGATGGCATATACATACTTTCTTTCCTCAAGAGTACAAGACAGAATTTTGCTGATGCCTTGATTATAGACAGATACTTGGAATTAGTCAGTAACTGTTGAGAAGTAGTGGAGATTTTTGCTCTTTGCATATTACCTTAATCGTGTGGGCCCTAGACACAGGTGTAGGGAGCCATCTCCCACTCTGTTGATTCTTCCAGTTCCTTCGTGACTCCCAGAGCCTCTTTAAATCTGCTCTTTAAGGAAAAGAAACTATTCTCAAAGGAGGGGCAAGAGCTACATGCCTTTGCCAACACCATCCTTGGGGGCCTTCGTCAATTCCAAAGGGACATTCACAAGCTTATCTTTAATTATTTAGTTTCCCTCCAATAGATCCATCACCTTGATGCAACCAACAGCCTGACAAAGATCCGCTCAAAAATGGTGAGCTTTCCTCTATCACTATGAGAAATTTTATCTTTTCCTCACTGTTAGTTACTTAACAAGGATTGGTATCCCTATATTTTAAGTATTGGTTGAGCCCATTAATTTCTCCTGTCTCTTCTTGTGTGTCTCAGGTCAGTATGGAGTCCATATAGTCAAAGGGAAGGTACAGAACAGTTTTGTAGTGAAAAAAAAATTCTCTGGAAACAAAATATAGTTCATAGCTTGACAGTGAGAGGTACATAACATCAAACGTATCATTTATACATGCTATATAGCAAGGGTCTCCTGAATTATCCCCAACAAGAACAATTATTATAAGATTTCCAAAAGAATTCCTAATTTATGAACTGATTGCAGAAGCTTGGCAAAATTTTGGTTTATGAGGTGATGAGAACACAGACAAGCCATTAGCTGAGAGAGTCTTTTCCCGTATAACAGGCTCTGTGCTTTGTTGAGCCGAATGTCCCACTGGACAACTATCTGAGATGGTCAGGCAACTTGCCTTTGGAAGCAGTATGTTTAATGGAAGTCTTAAAAACCAAAGAACCTGCATCCTGAAGCCATTGTTTAATCTGCTGCCATAATTATTTGTTAACACTCAACTGGCAAACTGGTGAGGGGAAAAGGGAACAGGAGAGTTTCTCTCTCCGGAAGTGTCATCCTAGTGGCAAAGCCCGTTACAGGCTGATTACAAACCCATCTCTCATCATCATACAAGCAAGTAAAAACCCTTTATTCTTTTGCATGTCAAGGTTTAAGTCACATTGACAACTATAATTTGTTCTCAATATACTTTAATCTCTTTTTGAGTTAAAAAATAAGAACAGCTTTTTTTCCCAAATTTTTGTGAAGTGTCTGATGTTTCTTTGTGTCCCTCTGTCAACCCTGTGAAATCACGTTATATCACAAAATCCAAAACTTAAGTAGATTTTACTGACTATCCTCCAGGCAGCTTCACTGTTCATTTTTAATCCATGTAGAGTGCTTAAATACCACAGCGATAAGTGTTTTATACAGGCATATAGATAGATTTTGACATTGGATCAAGAAACAGGCAGTCTTCAAGGGCAGCAATTGTAGAATCTCTAAGAAATTGCCATTGTTCAGGAAAGAAGACATGATTGTCCATCATCATAGCTGGTAGAGAAAATAAAAACTTGTGGAATAAATATATTCTATGACAGCACCTGTCACCGGTGAATTCTTTTGCCCGCCACATCAAAGATAGTGGATGATATATGGAAGACTGTGGATTTCTGCTGACGGATTTCTGCTGACAATTTCCAAGCTGCTAATGGAGTACAGATACTGTTTTTCAGTTCCCTCTAGCCCGGCCAACACTTTAATTTAGTATTGATATTTAATTTGTTCCTTTATTAGCAATCTGGTGACCCTTCAATCCCACTTACTAAGAATTTAACAAATTATGTCTTTACTTATTAATGGAAGAGGAAAAAGTAAATGTGAAATAAACTGGGAAGATCTATAATCAAAAACTTTTTTTTGTATTTTAGAGCTAGTTAAAGTTGCTAAGAGATGTAAGTACCTCCTGTTCCCTTTGTTTACAAGCAGCAAGAAGACTTGAAGTAAACAATTTAAAGTGCCATAAATTTTATACTACCCACAGTGTAAGCACTACATTATGCCAAGGAAAAAGATATACGAATTTTATCTCCGCATAGAGAATTTAGCCACTGCTCACAACAAATGGTCTAATGCAATGTCAAAACATCAGTAAATAATGTCAAAAATAAAACTGGAGAGACCCAAACCAATTCTTAGATTTTTCTTGAAAAAAAGAAAGAAGAGAGGAAAAAAAGATGATATGGAAATACTGATTTCTATGTTCATTTTTTATGCAGCTCATGAGTCTTAAGACCTGGAATGGGCACTTTCATTTCTAGCAAGTGTGTTTCTGACCCTTCGATCTTTCAAAAGAAAAAGTGAACAAAGTGCCAGCCAACCCAGTGAAGTTCTTCTGACCATCTGTTTTGCTATTTCCAAAAGTAACAAACATCTCTAATCTGAAAGCTATGGTAACTAAGAAAGTTATCTATGCTGATTTAAATGCCCACTTTACCAACTATTTCACTGTTGGGTTACTTTAGTGGTGTCAGCTTCTTTTGTAGTTCCAGATCATCTGTTCAGAAATTGCACAGCAAAATAAACAACATTAGGAAAGGTGCTGCCCATAATACATTAATTTTTTATCTAATTAATTAAAAATCTCATTTAAATGAAGCTGAAGCATAGTTTCCTCTCTGTCAAAACAGATTTTCACAACATGAATGGACCAGGACTGACTCCTAGACAACCTGCAACTGCTGTACAGAGACACCTCTTTTTTTTTTTTAATCTGCTTTTTTCAAAGCAGATTACTTCTGCTTTGAAAGGTTCATTTTTCCAGAATAGCAGACCTTTGGTTTGATGGACATTTCATATGTTGTCAACTTCAGTTTAAAAGGGCTTCACTTTTGTTTTTCTTTATCTCAAAGTCAAAATTTCAATAGACAGGATGAAAGAAATGCTAGTTGGAAGAGAACCCTGGGGGTCATTAAGTCTAATCTCCCACTCAAAACTAGACCAGGTCAGATGTGGATTTGGTCAGTTTTTAAAATCTCCAAGTACAGAGATGTTGCAACAATCTGGGTACCTTTTCTTATGGAATACTTTCCTCCAAGGGATAAAGTTTTTCTTAATATTTCATCTGAACTTTGCAACTTGTGTCCATTGTGCATTTGTTGTGGTTTAATCCCAGACAGCATTTAAGCACCACGCAGCCCCTTGCTCACTTTTCCCCTGTGGCGGGGAGGACAACCAAAAAGAAAAAGGTAAACCTTGTGGGTTAAGATAAGAACAATTTAATAATTGAAACAAAATAAAATATAATACTAAAACTAATAATACTAATGCTAATAATAAAAACTGTAAAGAAATGAAAGGGGGGGGAGAGAGAGAGAGAGAGAGAGATATTAACCCCAAGGGAAAAACATGAAGAACAACACATTTGCTCACTGCCCACTGCCCAATACCCAGCCTGTTCCCAAGCAGCAGTGGATCGCTCCCAGCCAACTCCCCCCCAGTTTATGTACTGAGCATGATGTTCTATGATATGGAACATCCTTTTGGTCACTTTGGGTCACCTGTGTGTCCCCTCCCAGTTTCCTATGCACCTGCTCACTGGCAAGAGCATGGAAAGCTGAAAAATCTCTGATTTTGAGTAAACGGCACTCAGCAACAACTAAAACATCAGGGTGTTATCAACATTATTTTCGTACTAAATCCGAAACACAGCGTTGTATCAGCTACTACAAAGAAAATTAACTGCATCCCAGCCAAAACCAGGATAGCCTTGCTTTATCATTTGCCATTCTAGGGAAGACCCTTGCTCTGTTGTCTTTGCCACTCAAACTATTTGCTCACTCTACTGCCTCCTTTTCACCAGACCAAATGAATAGAATTCCCTTAATTTTTCCTCATCATCCATGCTTTTTTGGTTTCTGAACATCTTTGTTGCCCTCCACTGGACCTTCCTGGTTTCTCAATGCTTCTGTAGAACTAGGAAGCCTAAACTGGATATAACATCCTCATGCAGCCTCATCAGCGTGGCTGCACAGAGGAAAATAAGAACATCCTTTGGTCTGTTAGCTACTCTTCTTGTACTGGGCTACATGAAGACGATTGGCTTATCCTGCTGGCTCGTACTCAGCTTTGTGTTTAGTATCTTAACCCCCAGTCCTTCCCCAATGGGTTTGCTACTCAGAGAGACAGTTCCTGACGTGCACTGACTATGGCTTATTCTGCCCCAGATGCAGATTTTTTCCTTGCTGAACCTAATGACATTACTGTAAGCCCAGCTCTCATGTTGCTCAGGGTCTCTCAATGGAAGCTCTGCCATCTCAGAAGCACACATTCATGTGCCCAGTGCCCATCAAGGCATTACTTTCCAGTCAAAACCAGAAAATCCCTTCTATGTCATTAGGAACCCAAGTGGTAGAGCGGTACAAGGTGGAAGGTAGGTCAGACTACTGGAGGAAAAATCACTGACATGAAAAAAAGAAGGCAAGGCTAGACAAATACAGCTATAGGTGGACTACCCTTACAACAGGTGAAGCAATCAGGAGCAGAACATTAGGAATGCTTCCCTCCTCACTTTAATCAGAGTATTTCCATGTTATGAAGGGTTATCTGTGGAGGAGATGGAACTAGTTGATGTCACCCCAATCTCCAGGGATGAACGTGGTGTTACATGACATCTTAACCCCTTTGCTCTATCAGCGCCTCTCTCAGAAAGGGCTGTCACTTAGAATATGAAATATATTTACAAATTAATTAACTTTGGCCAGTGACTGAAGAATTAGATTTCCACTAACAGAGATTCTGTCTGAGTGATGAATACACAGAATAGTGGTGGAATAAAATACTAGCCCTCCTTGCCTCCCAAATCTGAATGCTCAACAATCACACCCCTCTCCCTTCATCAGTCTTTTTTTCCTACACTGTCAACTCTTCTTTTCTCAAAGCCAATAGAATTTGCTTTAGTAGACAAAGGTACATGTGTACTGAAGAGAGTATTTGATCTCTGAAAACAACTCATCCACCCATTAAATACAGGCTCCTTACACAGAGAGCTGCGAAAGGCAAAGTGGAGTTGGTGGTGAGGACACGACATTGGCTGAGAATAAGATGGAAGTCTCTGATGAATTAAAGAGTTCCTGACATTAGGACCTGAAGCAGGAAAAACCTGCACGGAAGAGTTCATGGCGCAAGCTGTATATTATGTTGGTTGGAAGTTTTATTTTGTCCTATCTCATGTAAAACACAAGCTGTTTGTCAGAGGGACTGTATCTGCACAGCCAGGAAGATGTTACAGAATACAGGCTTCCACACAATAGTGAGGGTAGAACAGGTGACTGTCCTGATGGTGCTAATGAATATGAAAATAAATTATGGGTGTGATGCAGTGTTCACAGAGCAAGGGCTAACCGTTTATTCGTGGAAACAAACAGTGCTGCAGAACTCAGACAGTCTCAGCAGAAAGGTAGAGGGGAGCTTGTGGCCCAGTTCTTAGTCAGTCATGCAATAATGCTTCAGCTGGCAAGCAATGCAAAAACAGGGCTTCATCATACTGCTTTTTCATGCTCCCTCTCTGGAGTGGGAAGCCTTAATGATCTTAATTCTACTGCGCAACTCATTTAAGCAGCTAAAGCAGTGGCCCAGACAATTTAAGCTATCATCAATTCATTTAGAGCAGCCCTTACAGATTAGTGACACTTCAAGGATATAACAGATTACAAATAAAATAAGCTGTACTTGCTGCGAAGACCAAAATAAAATTAAAAAAAAAATCCAAATTCATTCATCAACAAGAATGTTCATTATTTAGTGGAACAAAATTCATCTTCAAAATCATCAAGTGTTGGTCCAACAGAACATGTGATGCTTGTGAGGGTTTACTTGTATCAGCTACAGAAGTAATAAATCTTGAGATGTCTTTGCAAGAGTTGTGGTTATTTGCCATAACATCCTTACTAGACCTAAATATCAATAATTAGGTTTTTCTCTCTGTGAAACGTCTCCATGATTTGAAACGGCAACAATTATTTTTCTTTATTTCCTGTTCTATATTGTTAGCAGAAGTCAAGATGTGCTAGGAGATAGCTGCTGTGTTCTACTTTAGAGATATGTAATGAAACCTCTTTTATCTAATATCTGCACTTTCTTATTTAGCGGAAGATATTTACGTGTTATTCGTTTTACATTTAGAAAGGTCATTCAAACAGCAGTTGGGTAGGCAGCAACAGACAAATAATAATGCTGCACTGGAAATGGGGTGGACCAAAGAAGTCAACCAAATGCCAATATTCAGCACACTGTAATGAGCGAGGCAGCACAGTGCAGTAGGTAAGGCTGACCTCAGAGATCCACAGATGATTATAGTTACAAGATGTTATTCCTGGGGCATGAAGATGATAAAGACAAACCTCAGCAAAATGTAGTAGCAGTTAGCCTCCCATTGTCTATTCCTTCCTCTCTGCTGGCAACAACCTACTGTGTGGCACAGGGTGAGTGCCGCCATGCCACATGCTCTACAGAAGACATTCAAAATTCAGATAGCTGTGAAACTTTGCACTGCCGTCCATCAGATGTACTCGTGAGGTGAGACCCCTTCGTCAAAGACGGGCAATACAGTGTGCTACATAAATGACTTAAGCTCTAGTGAGAGCTTATTCCCAGGCATCTCACAAGCATGTACACAAACACAGTCTTTTTCTTCCTGTCAATTGAAAACAGGATGCATTAGCACTGAAGTCCAGCACAGGAAGAAAAGGAATGGAAAGAAGAGGGACATTTTCTGCAGGTCATGCTTTAAGACCTTGCAGAGGCTAATCTTCAGTGGCTTCCAAACATTTTTAGTATAATTTGGGAACTATATTTACCTAATGTGAACTGCGAGCCGTTAGACTCTGTTCTTTATAAACAACACTTCTGGTATGACTGAATTAATTTTATTGTTTGTAGGAATATTCTCCTACATTTCTCCAGAGTAGCAAAGGCCATGCAGTAAGACTATAAGAAATGAGACTCTTGACCTGAAGAGTGGTAAAAATGTATAAAGAAACATGAGATCTGGTCCTAGGTCAGTGAGAGAAGCACAGAAAAAAAGATATTTTCCAATTTACCAGGCCTTTCCTGTAAAGGCTGGTAATGTAGCTAATGTGTCAGTGAATGTGTTCAGAAGCAAAGGAAACACAATTATACTTTCTAGATTAATGTCAGGCAATAACAATTTCCATGGTGACAGACTAAGCCATCACTTGCAGAGGTTTTTGAGGCAGGAAGGGAGGGAGAGGTGATAGTCTGATAAGCTGTCAATAGTAGTTCATTATGTATTTTTGACCATCAGCCCCTTGTAGAGAGGGAAAAGCAGCCACCCAGCCAGGGCAGGTATATAATCTGATTGATGCTTCACGTAAGTGGCTTTCAAAAACTTGACTGAGCATGAAATCTCATCATTAAAGTTTATGTCCTGAGCAAGTGGGGGAAAGAGAAAAAGAAAGAAAGAGACCAAACCAAAGGAAACCAAAGATGACAGAATGATGGCAAATTTACAGCCAAGCATCTGCTTAAGCATGATTTCCAAAGCTAATCACCCAACAACAAAACAGGCTTCTGCTTCTGAAGGAAGTTAAAGAGGCTCACCCTCTCTGCCTGTGCAGACACATAAAAGAAACCAAGAGCAATAAAATCAAAACCCATGGGATCACTGGAATCCAAGTATCTGCTCTGTCTGTTTTACCAAAGAGTCTTGAAGCACTGAGGAATAATCAGGCACAAATAACCTAAGGTAACTATATACATTAATTCCATATTTAACCCTCTGCTTTTCTCTGGTTATACAGAAAAAAACTGTTTAAGCAGTATATGAACTCCACAATTTCTGTCTTCCTATCTGCTTAATATTAAATGAATCAGAGCAGGGAAGGAACATGGAATAACAACAGTGCATCCATAAGACCCTTTCTACCAGAGACAGAGGTTGTTAAAACTTCAAGAATAAAAAGGACTATCAAGATCACAACATATTCTTACGTAGCCAAGTCTCAAAGGACTGGGGAAGAGTAGAATATTTCAGCAATATTCATTCTGATTTGAAAACAAATTGGTCTGACTTGCTTTGCTCCCCCTTTTGTGTTCTTTTTGTGCAATTATTCTAGCTAATGAATTTACTGGCAGAAATGTTCACAGAAAGAGCAAATTTTAGTGGCCATTGGAGATTATTTGTGAAGAGCAAATTTAAAATTTTTAATCATTAGCATTCACTGTGTAAATGTGCTTCAAAGGCCTAGGCTCATCCCATCAGGGACTAGCACTGCCCTAGGTAACCAATATGTGCAATCACAGCTAATCAGTCAGATCTGATTTCAAATATTCGCAATAAACAGATCATGGACAAGCTGCAAGCTAAAATTATTCATAGAAATAATTTGACAAATGATTGTCAATACTGAATAATTCAAGAAGATCCCACATTGTTCATAAACAATTCCCAGAGAGAAAGGAGGGTGAAGTTTGTTTTATAAGTTCATGATGAATTCTTCAACTAGGGCTGCTCAAAACATTCTGGTGAATAAGGATAGCCTCAGCCTCTCCTAAATCCTTCTGAAACACGAACATTTGAATGGCCATATTTCAGGAGGAGGCACTGGTTTTCTGGATGCTCCATTTGCAACTAGCCAAGTAAACGAGGATCTGTGAAGGACACCAGCTAGAATTAATGGCATCACTATCTGTACAAACAGTCTGTGACATGAAACAACTCTTCAGTGACTGATAGTCATTTCTGCTGGTGTTTGGCTTTAGCCACTAGTTTAACAGAGGCTGGAAAGACTATTGTGCTTTCTTCCTTCCCAGTCTTCTGCTCATGTGTTACTGATCCTTCCATGAAGGCAAAAAAATATTCAGTTCCCCCACTCTCCATTAATAAGCATTCACTTCTGAGAAGAAACTTGGCTGCTAGTCCTCCTGAACTGCACAAAAATATTGTGGGTTTGTTTTTTAATTTATAAATAAATGAAGAACAATCTGTCTGTCTTATACAGGGAAGCAGACTACATACTGAGATGTGAGTCTAAACTCTCTCTTGTCTGTCAGGATGCTATACCAAATGAGTTAAAGGGGACAAAAACTGTAATTTAAAGTTTCCTGGCACATTATTTCTTTGAAAACCTGTCACCCCTGGCATCCCACCACGACTGTATCCAAATCACCAAGCATCACCTTTTTAGTACTGAGGTCTGCACCTGAAGATTTGACTGAACAAGAGTCATGAGCACAGCAGTGAGAAGAGCATAAAGTTTAAGAAATGTGACATAAGAATATAGAAGAAAAAGGAAGAGGAAAGAAAAAAGAAGAAAAAGTTAAAAAAACAAGAATGACTTGTTTAGCCTAGGAATATCTGAGGCATGACATGATAACAGTCTCTCATTATGTAAAATGGAGCAAAGACAACGGTGATCAATTGTTCCCCATGTCTGCTGAGGATAGAACAGGACGTAATTAATTTAATTTGCAACTGAACAGAATAAGATTAGATGTTCAAAAGAAATTTCTATTTGTAAGAGTAATAACTAGAAGTTCACTACCTCAGGCAGTTATGCAACCTCTCTATCAGGAGGTGGGTTTTTTTAGAAAAACAGGTATGACAAACTTCTGTCAGAATAGCAAAAGCAACTTGATCATCCCCTGAACTGCAGGATGGACTAGAGAACTTCTCAAGAGACAAATAATCTCATGACCTCTTACAGCTCTGCTCTCGCAAAAGCCTTGACCTGCCTTTCAGGAAATGCCCAGAAATGCTAAAGACTACACCTTCCCTGAAGCATGAGGAGTTCTCCACAGTGGATAGAGAGGTTAGTATTGTCACAGTCCAAGCCATGATGTTTTAGTCCCCTTTCTCCAAACCATTGCTGTCTGCTTTGTCCTACCATAAGGAGTGCAGTTTTCAGATGTAATGCAAAGGGTCACCTTGACACCTAAAAAAAAATGCCTGTTGTAGAATTTGAAGATGAATTAGATTTATCTACAGGATACTTTAAATGTAAATTTTGCATGACTGGAAATAAAAGGACGTTTTATAGAAGCACCTATTCCTATTCCTTCCTCACCAAATCAATGAACAGAAGTACCTTAGATCCCAGGAAGAAAGAAGATTAAACTTAAGAAAATGAAAGATTGCAAAACTCTTATATCTGTGCAAATTTTTTTGCACAAATTTAACTGCTGACACACACAAGAGACTACAGGCATACTGTAGCAACTATTCCAAGCCTTACCATGACTGCATGCAAGTGCCTGCTGCTTTGAAGAGCCATTCACCAACGCACTAGCTCTAGTGAAGACTCTGCCCCAGACTTTTAAAAACTCTCCTTACCTGTCATTGAACACAGTTTGCCAAGGTAACATTGTATGATGCTTTTCTAACAATCAGAACACTACTTTTAAATCTTTTTCTCTTTTGCAAGTCTGGCTCACCCAATTCTCTCAAGTCTAAAAGACCTAGCAGAGCTGCAAGCTCTCAGGTTTTGCCCCTTGCATGCTCTGTTATTTCTGAACCCACTTGCAGACCATGAAGAAAAGCACCATGTCTACCTTTCCTGCACTCTCAATCTCCTCTGTTCCTCCGAGACACAAACATTTTATACATTCTAGACAACACTGCCCACAAGGATTTATTCACATTTGCAACTTTTCTTCATTTTGCTGATATCTCAACCTCTTCTTAATTGTTATTTATGCACATATATGTAGTTAGCGTTTCAGCTTTTGGAGATGACAGCTCTAAGACCACAAGGCTTGCAAAGCTAAAATAAAGCACAATCAACAAAAACATTACATTAAAGCGTTTGTATTGAACAAAAGAGGAAATGTTTCCAAGCCTAGAACATTATGCTACATTGTAATCCTGGCACAAAAATATATTCCTTCTTACAATCATCTGGCTCTAGTTCTTTCTCATAATACTTGAAATGCAAGTAAACAAGTGCCATTACTGTGCTTCTCACAGGATGTTCTCTGAAAATTTCCAGGCTCCTGATTTACAGTGTTAAGAGCAACAACCCAGAGCTTGTGAGGACTTGCAGATGAGCACTATGTTTCTGGTCAACTCAGTTTTGCCTTAGGTCAGGGGTGAAACAGTTGCTCTTGCTGAATTCCCACTGATGAGAGCCCTTGCCTTATTTCTCTATAAGTCATATGCTGTTTCTCTAAAATTGAAAGTGGACACTCACAGTAACAAAGCACTTGTTTTTTCTCTGCTTCCCCTGTTGCACCCTCTGTCACCTGACTACCAGTTTCAGGTGGTGTACCAACCAAAAAAATCCAGAGGAGGTAAGTGGGAAGAAATAAAACTGAAGAGATAGACTGCCTCCACAGATCCTATTCCTGTATTCCTCAGGCTTTTAAATTTCAGACCTAGTTCAAGTCAGTTAGTTTTTATTTATAATATAAGCAAGAAGCTCATTAGACCAACTCAACCATTTCCAGTCAATCAGATACAATGCAGCTGACTACACGTTGGAAACCAAGTGTTCTACTCTTAAGAGGGCTAAGGATTTCACCCTGACACTTTTACTTACATTTCCTGAAACCAATACTGTACAAGCTGTTCGAAATTGTTGTAAAATCCAAGCCCGGATACCACGACCTTGTCTGCCTTGTCCCCCACCTGCATCAGTATCAAGTTAAATTGAATTGGTAGCAATTTTCCTGTAAAAGTTGACAGTACTACAGACAATGCTTCTGAGTGCTTCCAGGTCTAATGGGTAAAACGTTATTCTCCCTGCAATAATTAGGGGTTCTACAGTACTTTGAGGAAAATTGCTGTGGACAATACATAAACACTTCAATGCTGTGATCACTTGATGACTAGTGCAATGACTTTTAGGTGAAAAGGTTGAATGCCACGATAGTTATGGAATGGCTGATAAAATCTGCATGATTTTCTAGCAATCCTGTGATATTACAGGAAAGTGTAAGGAAATAACACTCCTAAAATAACTTTCATAACTAATTAATTGTTAAGCAGATCCAAAAGCCAGAAGCAGTCCTTCCCTGTGGCTGTGTTACTGTCCAAGTCTACAGACAAGCTGGTGTGTGGGGGAGAGAGAGGAGGAAGGAGATAATGATTTATATGTAAGATCCTGGGAAAGTTTCAGTGATATTAATACTTGACAAGTGAGGCACTTCTGCTCCTAAGCACATCTGACGGGTATTTTGCAGCCAACTCAGAATTCACCGCAATGTTCCTACCAACATTCCAAAACTCTTCAAATGGCCTCAACCTGAGGCTCTACAGAAAAAAATGATACGTTTTAGGTTCTGAATTGAGACGTGCAAGTAGCACACAGAGAACCTCAGAGGCAGGAATAGGACTGCACTGAGCATGCCCCTGGTGTCAACCCCACTGTACAACTCATTGACCCATCCTGACCCCGGTAGAGATAAGCACTGCTCTGCTGTCAGTCCTGGGATGTGCACCTGGCCTAGCTGGCAGCCACCTCTCAACTCTTGTACAGTCACATATGGCCCAGCACCAGTCCCTGTTAAATGAAAAGCACAGTTGTTAAAGGCTGGGAAGTTACAAAGCTGCGTGCACAGCAGCGCATTCAGCTACTCTGCTGAAAACAACCGTCTTCGGGTTTACCTCAGTGGCTAAAACTCCAAGATGTTAGTTGGGATAAAAGGGGTTGAAGAAATAAACTGTGTAAGATAAAAGCACCTAACCTATTAAAAAAGATGGCTCTAATTTTGGCTCTTATTATGGTATTTGGGTCAATGTGTTTTTCGTTTTGATGACAGCACACAACAAATATCTAGATACAAGTGACAGCTTATAGATTACTGAACTCTTCAGGTATCTGAAGCTTGCTTTTACTCCCATTAGTTTGCTCAGTCAGTGGCTCCTCTTTGGACATAAAAAGGGCTACACCGTGGGCATTATTCACATAGATTTTCCAATCCTCAGTACTGCTTGGGTTCCTTTCCAAAAACTTTCTTATTTCTGGCACTGTTAATCTACTTCAAGCCCTCCTGAGTCTTGTAGAATTCCCTAGAGCTTCCTCATTCTATGAATTTGTTTTTTTAAAACTCTTAAAAAAGAACAACGAAAATATCTCCTGAAGTGAACTATTACTATGTAAATCCCCTTTGGCTCAAACACGAATTTTTTTCAAGCTAAATAGAACATACTAATGGAAAAGGGGAAGTGGAACAGAATTTTTAAGAGATATAAAGCAAACGTGAGTCTTTGCCAAAAAATTAATTGATAAGGTTGTCTTTGTTTTGGTTTGGGGTTTTTTTCCCCCTTTTACTTAAGACCTCTGAAATTACAGAAATCAAATTCAAATGCTTACTGTTGTGGTATCCAAATGACCACTTCAGAAAGACAGGGAGAACAGAAAAGGACAGTAAATATTGTCAAGAGACTAAGATCCTGGGGTCATTCAGCAGAGTATTTAGTATTTCCCCACATCATGGAAAGAGGGAAGAGAAACAACTTCAGACAGAGGCCTTACAGTATGTAGAAGCTCCTAGAGAGCTCAAGGGGAGAGCAGGTTGTGGTCCTTCCTCTCTCACCTCTGCTTTTTTTCCACTGAAAGATTTATTGAACACCTTTTGTTCTAATTTATTCCTATTTATTTTGACACATAGCAGCAAGGGAAAGGAAAAGAAGCTAGTAAGGTAGAATAAATAATAACCTCTCACTTATTTCCCTTCAATTATTACACAACATTATTCATACTCTCTGAGGAATGGAATGGAAAAGAATTTTCTCAAGAGCTGGGATTAGTTCTTCCATAGTTGACTGTGTATTTTTGTTTATTTTGAATACCCATCAGTGACCATACTAATACCAAATATATCACTTTGCTTACATTCAAAGGGAAGGTCCTGTGACTCACAGAACATGCCTGGACTCTTGCACGTTAAACAGGTACCTGAATTTCATGCTGTTTTCTAAATCCAGTCCTTGTTTGCTTCAAGTTGGAGAGTCCCATCACATTTCTATTTTGAGATAAGATGGTGCTAGGGCTCACAGAGATTTAATGCTTTCTTACTTCTCCTCTAACTTCTCATTTGCTTGCTCTAGAAACACCCTCGTAGGAAGGAAAGTGAAAATGTAGTATTGCTGCAAGCTACCATCAAAAAGGACTGATTTTAATCCCACCTCATCCTGCTCTACAGAAGTATAATTCCACTTTTTTAAGTGAAGCTGTTCCAGATTCTCTATGTGAGTACCTATGTGTGTGAGAGACAGAATATATATGCAGGATAAGTTTTTAGACCTTTCCAACTGCAGCACTTAATGTTGTACAAAATGTTCCACCCGTACCTCATGTTTGATGTCTTCTAGAGGTAAGCAAACCTCTCCTGTAGCCTTGCATTCCTCACCCTTCCACGAAGCACAGCTCTCTTAACTGTCAGGTCCTTCTACTTCAGGCACAATCCTCTTGATGAAAACAGATAAGCCCTAGGGCTGCTGGATAGCTGAAAGGTTAGTAATTACATTGGCCTCTCCTTTAGCATCTTCTCTCTTGTAAC
The DNA here is from genome assembly GCA_013396775.1 of Cephalopterus ornatus. NCBI lineage: Eukaryota > Metazoa > Chordata > Aves > Passeriformes > Cotingidae > Cephalopterus > Cephalopterus ornatus. The sequence goes on from VZRE01009144.1 coordinate 817,876, forward strand.
TGAGAGGGAAGTGTAACTTCAACAAATCACAGCGTTCCATGATCACCATGGAAACGAGAGATGAGCACCTCTCGTGATGAAGACAAATGACTGGTTCAGTGCCTCTGAAGTTCTGTACCCTCTCCCCCTTATTGTTTTGCATTAAATATCTAAAACTTTGGAATCTGAAACAAGTCAGGAATGTTAAACAGATGTAATAACAACAGCTCAGAGCAGTTGCGTAAAGAACAGTTCAGTCCCCTCACAAAAGGCATTCACACGTACTTTGAAAATATTATCCAGTTCCCAGGACGGTCCAAGGCAGGGAGAGCAGAGGGGACTTCAGGGCAGCAATGTTTTTGATACATTTGAGCTGATTTTGTTCCAAATGGAATTTTATGTTCTCAGAATGCAGCAGCATAAGGTGCAAGCAGGTGTTTGCAACCCACACGTTGGTACAAGACCTAGTGTGGGGGTAGGCAGCACTGTCACGATATTTCACTGGAAATTTTTATCTAACAAAGAATATTGGAAAATCGGAAAGGCACAATGGCTTGTCTGTTTTTTGTGCCCTGATATTCCATACATTTCTTTCTCTTCTCCCACATGATAATCTGAATCTACCACTTCTTCCTCACCAGAATCCATGGAAACGTTCTGTGTGTAGTCAAATCACCTTAATTTCTGACAACTGAACCTGTGCTCTTCTATAGATAATGTCTAGTGCTGTAACACTCATGTTTCAAGAAGAAGGTGAACTCCACTGTGTTAGATAGTGTAATGTGACCACAGTAGGAAAGAGACTAAGATCTGTCTCAAAAATCTTTAACACGACAAGACAATGGAAAGGTGGAAGGGAAGAATAATGTGTGGGTTTTTTTTTACTTTACAATGTTGTATCTTCATTATACAAGAGGCAACTCAATGGTTTCCCAAGGTCTCATATAAAGACCATACCTACAACTGAAACCAAACTGGCAAGTCCTGGTTCTATTGTCTTAATTATATAATTAGCACCCTTTTCTAACAAAGCTAATCACTAACATCATTCAACACACAAAACTGAAATGAATGGAAGCACCACACGCTACCACACTAGAAGGCGCATGCCCTTCAGCATCCACCAAAAGCAGCTTGTTGCCAGCAATGATGATGTTTCAGTTGTGCAGAGCCCTATATTTAATAATTCAACTCAATAGAAAGCACATTAAATTTTCCACAAGAATACTATTCTTTCATGTCCTTTGTCTTGTCTTTGGCTTTGCTTGTACAAAGACATACCCTGAATCCCATCTGCAGGAAAGGGTCTTACAGCTCACCTTTTCTAAGCTTCCTGCGTCAACTGAATTTTATCTGACTTGCCCAGACACCAGGTCTCAGAGAATTTCCCTGATCCTTTCTCATCAAGATGTGCAGATTCCACTGTGCGTTGGAAAGTTTCCTATTTCCCTTCTGTTGGTTTCCTCCTCCCAGTGTAGCTCTCAACTACGTTGAGTCGTGATACCTGAGCAGCACCTAGAACATGAACTTTCCAGGTTGCTTGAGGTGAGTACATGCTATTGTAAGCTAAGGAATAAATACCTCAAAGTTGAAGTTGGAACATATAAAATGCTGTACAAGAAACTTAAAATCCATTACAGAACTGGCATTATGGTATAACAATAAGTAGCAGGTGTCTACAGAACACGAAGCTCACAGTGCTATAGGTATTGACCTATTCTACGTAGACATGTATTACCTGAAGACACAAACAACTCCTAAGGTGAAATGAGACCTTTGATTGAGTAAAAGATACATATGAGTTATTTTGTTTTGATGCTTCAATGCTTCCAGAAGAATGAGTAGGTCTTGTTTTCATCACACAATATGATTGCTAATTTACTGATGCTTATTTTTGCCTCTCAGAAGTCCGACACATCTGCAGCGATGGAAGGCAGGTTTTATTTCTTTGAAAACATATGCTGCTGCATTTGTACTTAACCATAACACTACGTAGCTTAGATTCTCAGCTCAGCAATGCAGCTTCTGTACACACACAAAGCCATGTAATTACAGTATATTACGTAGATGCTTCAGACATGCAGAACTGACATAACTGTACAAGGAAACTAATATATTTAAGTTATTACAGCAAAAACATTATTCCACAAATGTATGTTATATAGGATGACTTAATTTGTCTATTCACTTTCAGCACTCACCAGCTAGCGAATTTCCTGCCAAGAGTCTTCATTAAAAAGTGACTTTTTTAGAAGATAGGAAGTTTATAATTCATTATGAACCATGTAATATCCCTTGCAAAGAACAGGGTCACAGGGCAACCTACGACTGCAATCACAGCTAGCAGGTGTAATAAGACACATAGTGAACTGATGGAAAACACACTATTAGTTGAATATTATTCAAAACCCATAAATGTCTTTATGGATGTTAGCTAGCAAGTAACTCTGAATGACAACCAACTCTGAGGAAATCTTAAACCTGTCAAATCAATTCCGCTCCTCCAGTGGTTCAAAAAATTCCAAAACGGAAGAGGGAACAATGACTGATGCAGAGAGGTCATCATACAACCAGTCATCTCTCTCTAAAAGGCAGATACTCGCAAGCTTTCCCAGCCTTCTGAAATGAATTAATAACAACAAAATCACATTTAGGAGCATACAGAAGGTTCACTGAAAGCTATCAAGATTTGTCTCAGCTTGAATAGGCTTAAAACTCAGCCACTGATTAACTTTCAAGCTGTCAGGAATCTACAACAGACAGGTATTTTCTCTGGCATGTGTCTGCATCATCAGGATGGGAACAGCTTTTGCCGTACTACTGCTTAAAGTGATTTAAATGTAATACCATGGTATAGTTGTAGAAGGAGGAGCATAATAATCCAAGGAATAACTCCTGAAAGAGTATCAGGGACTGTGCTCATACTGCCTCATACTGCTATATTCTTCAACAGGAAAGAAGAAAACAGCAAGGAAAGGCAACTTCATCCCAATGCTAGGAATTGTTTGCTGCTGATAACTTCATAATACAGTTCATCCACCTTCTGGGACCTGTCTGTGCTGCTCTTAAGACACATGGACAGAGCTGTGCTAGGGCGCCAAAGGGTTTCTACAAGAAAACAAACAAATTGTATCTTTGTATAGGAACACTGCAGAAGTTTACGTGCTCAAGACAATTACTCAAGGCAAACTCTTATTAGCCTGCAGAAAACAACACAATTAATAAAGCATTCATGCCATCAGCTGCCTCCCATTCCCCTGATGCTCAAGTGTCATACTGGTGTTCAAAGATGAATGATGGGGGATCTATTCCAGTGTGACCCAGAAAGCAAGGTTTGAGCAAAACCGTTCTTTCCAGATTTTCTGTTTAGGAGCCCCCAATGACCTGTCCACACTGGGGACCTTGAACTTCTCCATAGTCACCCATCTAGCAACACCAGAAGGATGGAATGCACTGAGGTGCAAGGATCCGGGTGCTCCAGAAGTTCCTAATCCATTCGATTTGGTTTGTCTTACGCTAACTGGCTGTACCTACTTCTGTCATACAAGGACAATTGGGTTCCCTACAAATACCTAAATGTTATTGCTTCTTCCTTTTACCTGAGGGTGAAATACCCATGTTCTGTGGAAAGAATCAGCAGTAATATCAAAATATACACTTGCACTAGCAACTACCGTATTGTTCTAACACGAATTTCTAGTAACCTGAGAACTGAATCCCAAAGTACTACAGTTACACCAGTAACCTCAACTACCCATCCAAGAGCTTAGGCAGAGCATGATAAGCAGCTTGACAAATTCAGAATACAAGTGGAGAAACCGATGCACAATCCAGGTCTCCTAGTGTTACAGTCCTTTGGGGCTTTAAACACCATACACCATGCTGAAGTCTGGAAAAATGCCAGCGAGCTCCCTTAAGGGCTCACTAAAAAGAAAGAGTAGGGGTGGCAGCATGTCCAAAACCACCTGCCACTTTGTCCTGCTCAGCATACTTGGAGACTGGATGTTTTTTTTGGCCTGGATCACTTTTCTTCAGATAGACAAAACATGCATACCCCTTTGTTCTACATGTAGCAAAGAAAGCTGAGGTGGATCATAACTGGGCCCTTTCCTCTCTAACTGTGTTTGCCTGTGAGTTGTTTTAATATGCACTAAGCAGCTGCTTTCTTTGTGATTCATTTTCCTATTTGCTCCCAGCAATGCCCCATTGTTGAGACACTTTGATGCACTAGTGTCTATGAACAGCTTGCCAGCAGCACCCACACAAGCAGAAACATTTTGAGACCTCAAAAGATTGACCTAGAGACATTTTTTTTCTTAAAATTGACATTTTAACAGAGTACCAGAAGCAGGAGTCCTGCTTGGAATGCCTTATTTCCATTTTCTTGTAGCTCTTGGATTTAAAGGGACAAGGGGACATTTAAAGCATCCCCTTTCAGGCTAATCCATCACTTACATTTTCTGACTGTCATTTGCTAGCTCAAGTTGAGATGCTTCCATTTATTCAGTCCTTCTCACTGGACTTCATTAAGCTGTGGAAGTTATAAATAACCAGACTGCAGGATCTGTCTCATTAAAAATTAAAGTCCATTAAAAAAATCTGGACTATTCGTATTATCACATGAAAATCCACTAAATGTTTTTTTTTTCCTTTTTTAATGAGAAAATATGCAAATTAAGCCACTCGAGAGTCTTCTTTCTCTACACCTTTGATTTTAATTTTTAAAAGTACAAAACAAATAAAAAAGTTTTGAAGCCAGGGAACTTCACTACTGCCACCAAAAATGCTTTTTTGTAAAAAGAGACAGCTTCAGAATTATTTCTCCCTAATCTCTTCATCACAGAAATAATGATCTTTTCTTGGATTTAAACATTACTTTGTAGCATTTTCAGCCTACACAGTTCTCAGTTGTGCTACTGCATGAAGTCTCCTAACAAGAGAAAAAATAGCTTGCTACAGTGAAACAAATTAATCTACTTCTCCTACCCTACTTGAGTACCTTAACAAGAACTACACTGACAGCACAAGTCTAGAAAGAGCATAAGATTTCATTTCCCATAATGATCTTAGGGGAATAAGTACCGTAATCTGGGATTTATATTTTGAAGCAACTATTTTGAATCTCCATTCATGTGACAAATTATTGTCACTACACAAAAAAAAAAAAAAAAAAAAAAAAAAAAAAACTATCCCCTACAAATAATCAGTATTAATAACATTAACATTTTCTTCTAATTTTCCCTCTGAATTTTTAAATCCAGGTTGAGACTATAAATGTGTAATATTTCAAGACATTTTTTCTCCAACAAGAGCAGCAGAAAATTGTTTCCTATTTTGCATATTAAAAAAAAAATCAGAAGTTCTATCAGATACATTTCAGCTGTTGGGGTCTTTCAGGGCAGAAGGATTCTCATAAGGCTCATCAAAAATTCATGGGTTGACAACATAACACCAACAGAACACATGCTGCTTGACAGACACCACTTCCCAGGAAAATGGAGAACAGTATTTGACACCATTGGAAATGCTTCTGAGACACCCCTTAGGGTAGAAAACTTCCTCTAAGGGGGTGGTGCAAATATAGGAATCTGGACTCTACATTTTTCTTGTTAAGCTATTTTTCACCCTCTAGGACAGAGCCAATGCAGAAGGAGCAGCGGTTACACTGTCAGAGAACAGCAGGACCAGATTTTGCCAGAAGCAAAAACCAATTCAGCGATGAAAAAAATGATCCCCTCTCTTCCATCTTCCCCCAGGCTTCCTCACAACTTCTCCACTTAGAGAAACCAGGCTCCTAGGGACAGAAATACCAATATAATCTTCAGTCCCTTAAAAGTAAAAACTATCTTCCCAAGTGTCAGAGGGTGAAAGAGAATTCCAGCCATTTCAAGAGTTGGTGATAATTCTTCTTCCTAGGCCATTTGTAATGATGCTTCATTTTCTTCCAGAGCCACATAACTTCTCTACTATCTAGTGGCATTACAGCTGTTGATTTCTTGTTTTCTCTGATGGGACTGTGCAGGGACTTTTTAAATCCAGTGCCTGACAAGAGTTTCAGGGGAGACTGCCGTAAAAATGACCATAGATTATTCTTAAATTGCGTTTGCTAAGTTCTACCCAGTGGTTTTGAAATTGCCATCAGGAAAGTATTAATGGTAATAGTAACAGAAGAGATATCTACAATTGGCCTTCTCAGACAAGCTGTGTGTAACATATCCACTATAATAAGGAGCTCTGCTTTTAGCCAAGGCATCAACCTTAATAAGCTATGCTACTCCTACTGATGCTGCTAAGAGGTTGTTCGGACAGTTCATTAAACACCATTTTTTTCTGGGGCTGAAAATCTAGCAGTACTAAATACATTTGCTGCGAAAACAGCAGGCTCAGCAACACATCTGGGGAAAAATTGTTAGAGAAAGGATTTAATTTCAATAGAATTTGGGGGTTTTTTTGTTTTATTAGGTTATCATTTTTTTATTAGTGCATGTAGTTTGACAAGGCAGTCCTCCTGTCAAAGCAGCCTACAAAACTCCTTACCACACAATGCTAATGAAATGCAGTTGCTTCCACAGCAGCCACCAGTTAGGAGGGAAAGCACAGAACAGTTTGGCTGAGGAGAGAAAAGGGAAGCTACAGGCAATGTAACAGAACCTACCACTCCTGCCACATGGATTCCAATAGTATGATTACTTTTAAGCCCATGCTGAGTAGATGGCTTTCAGGTCTTTTCAGAATGAACAGCCTCAACCTGTACCATAGGAGCCTGACTGCAGGCGGCTAGAATGGGGTGATGATACATGTGCTAGATGGAACTAAAGCACATGCCCTGCAGAGAGCATTTTAGTCTACCTGAAAATGGCCCATGAACGATCTGCAAACGGCACATGGCTGGCTTGAAATTCCAGAAGAGTGAATATGCCCCTGGACAGAGACACTGGACAGAAGACGGATAGAAAGCGGCTGATGACCACTACGGGAACAAAGGAGGAGACCAGGCTGCTCTGATTGGGGCTTACACATGCCAGCCCAACAGTGATTCTAAGGAGAAAGCACAGACCACTATGTCATTCTCTCCAAATAGCATTAACCCTTCAAAAAGGAAGTGGGAGCTGGATGATTCAGTAACTCTCACAATGTGTTTCAGGCTCTAAAAAAAAGCTGATGCTGTTTCCTCTCTCTCCTTGCTCATCTCCTTCCCTTTCAAAAACAAGGAGCTCTGTAAAATCATTCTCTCCACGCAGAACAAATAGTTCATTAGTGTTTGCCTTTTTGAGAGTGGGCGAATAGATTTTGTACCTTGTCTGATGAACGCTCGTGCCAATTTTTCAAGGCTGCCTTGCTGAAGCAGATGCAATAACATTTTATTATACAACATAGAATCCAGAGGCATCCTCAGCATACACTGAATTAGCTTCGGCACAAATCCCCTGGCTGGTTGCACTGAAGGCTGCACTGTCTCTGCCACAGCCCTTGCAATCTCCTTAGTCAAGAAACGGATGAGGGCTGAGAGGCAAGGGAGAGTGTAACCAAAGATGTAAATATATTATGTCCAGCTTGGATCCTGACAGCTTCAGTTTCCTTTGATTTAGCTTCCCCACCCACAAAGGGAGAATGGAAACATGAGCATGAGCTCCTGGACTTCCCTGATAGTTTGCAAGTACATACAGCTCCTCAGAGGGGAATGCTAGGGAAACGGATGGGACTGCCTTAGTACAAGCTTTAAATAATCAACATATTGTGACTGTACGGGTAGGCTCTAAAATGGCTCCAGTGGGAAATGGATGGGAAGACTAAAGAAGAGAGAAGAAACAGAGATGTGAAAAGGAGCACATGAGAGGGAGGTGAAGTAATGGGAAAACGAAAGCAAAAGTTTTGCAACATTGGCTGCACCAGCTCTTTGGCAGCGGCTCTACGAACCCTGATGCACAGCTCAGCCTGGCCATTTCCAAAGATGGATTAGCAAATTAATGTAAGCAGAGCATAAAGTTGCTGACTGTGGTGGTGTTGAGTCACCTTGGGCCTCATCAGCATTGCTAAACATTGCCCGTAACCTTTCCATTATCACTAAGGGTCTGCACAGCACCAGGACCCAACTGCTCCAATAATTTCAATTACTTTCCCTGACAAATTTTATGTTTCATGTATTTTACTGGCCTGATAATTATGATTTCTCTCATTTCTCGCTATCGAGCTTAATGGGTTCCAGCACGAGTGTACGGTTTCAGAAATGAAGTTCCACTTGAATTCACAAGTTATTATCTACTTTCGCTAATGGAATTGGAAAAAAGAGAAAGAGAGGGAAAGAGATAAAGGATGAGTAGAGAAGGGAAAGCACAGAGAAAGAGACAGATGCATGCACACACAAAAAAAAAGAAGGACTAAAGGAAAACATATTGACAAACGGAACAAGAGAGAAAGAATAGAGACCGAGTCAAGACAAAGATGAAGCACAAGGAGAACGAAAACCAAAAAGAATGCATGGGAGAAGGAGATAAAGACTAAGACAGAGAGAGACAGACACAGAAAAATGGGTACACAAGCAAATGAGAAAAAGCTATGTACGGATCAGCACAAATGAGAGTGGAAAAAGCAGCAACATTAAGTGCATTAAAAATCCTTTCTTGCATCATGACTAAAGAGTTGATAGGTTATCTCAAACCTTGAGCACGCAGTAGAGATCTCAGCTCTGCACTTTCTCCCACTGACCACAGAGAAAATGATTAATACCCCAAAAATAATCTTGCTGGCAATAGTGTATGTCCTATTAGAGTTAGCTGGAAATTAATCTTTGAAAGTGTGTTAAAGATCCTGGAAAAAAATCCTAAAAGTTCAAAATGTGCTCCTTTTTCTATCATAGACCTGTCCTTCAAGAAAATTTAATCAAATTTGTTGTCTCTGGTGATCAAAGTTGTCACTGCTCCTCCTTTTGATCATCCCTGAAGTGTCAGAAGAGGTATACAGAGTGTGCTGGAGCTATCATTATTTGAACATAATCATCATCAAAGTTGTTTAAAAAAAGGAATTAAGAAGCTAAAGTAGCATTTAAGTACCAATCCCAGGCATGGCCTTTCAGCAGTAACTGATATCTTCTTTTCCATTTATACCTCTGAAAACATCTACCTGTATCCAAACTCTCACATTCTCTCCTTCCCCACCTGTACATAGACGCTCAGCATGAAACCTATTGCCCTTATATCAGTGAAGAGGGAATTTACAGCAGTGATGTTAGAGAGAGAGAGCAGGATTTTTCTTTCCAACTTTTTCTGTTGGCTCAAGTGGGTGAGTATATCTATTAGGAAAACTTTTGAAGCTGAAAGCCAAAGAAAGATTTTCAGTAAGCTGGAAGAAGTAGCTAAAAAACCCCAGACATTCCTTAATATTGCTATTTTGACAGCAAAAAGTCTTACAGAATTAATGAACCACTTTACCAGAGACATTTATGGAGACAATATTCAACTCTCCTGCCAAAGCCAAAAGGCACAAGGACACAAATAACCTGGTTTGGGATACAGTGCTTATTCAGGATGCAGACCATCTGCAACAGGGTTAATATCACTGGAGCACTAAGATGAAGAGCATACACCCAGGATGCCATCATACACTGTCATTGTCATGGATCACGGGTGGAAAGGTGCTGCTCTGAAAATCACTTACAAGCAAACCTTCAATGTCATGAGCTTATACATGGCCTTGAGTAGGACAGAAAAGTGAATACAAGGAAAAGAGTTATAACAGGTAATAGATATCTTAGTCTAAAGATTTTATTTTTCCAGATCTTCAGGCAGATGTGTGAGTTAATAATAAAAAACTGAAAATGGAGTCTCAAAATTTCTTCCCAAGCAAACATGCTAAAAATATTTAGGTCAGTCCTCTTTTTCCCCCCAAGATTAACTCACTTAATGAAGTTCTCATGATAAAAAGTCATTCTAAACAAGAACAATCATCAAAATTTTATTCAAAAACACCTAAAAGGAATTCCCAATTATCCTTCAAAATCAACTCTAGGGAAAAAACAATGTTCTAATGGAAGAAATTTAAAGAAAGTTTTCTGACTATTTTGAATGTTGCTATGAATTAATTAATATTTGTTCTGTTGATAACACTTGAGTTGTTTTCAGTTAACCTGCACATTTTCCTCCATGTGTGATGGTGTTAGGTCAGGCACTAGAAAAACATATTTTTCTCCTAAATGCTTCTAAAAGGAGAAAAACCCCGAAACTTAAATCCTTGTATATCCTCAAGACTAGCACCATTAACAAGGAAAGGAAAATAAACTAATAAAGGATAGGGTGATGATGCTTGCAGCTTTTTTTTTTCATAATTTTGGGTATTAATCCTTTGAAGGGCACAAACAAAGTTTTAATCAGAGCTGACTATCTAAAAGGCACCTACAGTGAAGCTAAGACCATTTCATATATTTTACTCACCGAAATGCCAAGGACAGGTTCTTCCTTGGAACCTCCTTGGCTGGGACCGGTGACATGTCAATGGATATGCCAAGGAGTGACATCAGGTCTGTTGATGTACTACCAAAAGGAGATACCATTAGGGTGATATTTCCACTTTCACAATCCTCCCCAAATGTAGTACTATCCTTCCTGCTATCAGCAGCACAACCAAAACAACAGCAACAGCAAAAGACTTAAGAAATGCCACTTAAATTCTGTTTTTGAAATTCTCAATTGACCAGCTTCTTTTACAGAGATTAATCCACTATCTCACGTTATCCAGAAGCAAAAAAGAGCCAGTGATGCAACTTTTTTCTCATTACTGTTCATTTGCACTTTGAAGCCCCATAGAAAGGAATGGTCCCACCAAAACTGATAATCTTTCAGGGTTTTTCTCTCACATTCTACACACTAAAGTTGAATGGAGGTTAGAACAGCAATGAGAGGGCTTTTCGCTCTTCATTTTCTTTGTCCTGATCTATGTCCTGTCCTTCTCTGGCAATTTAAGAATGAGCAACAATCAGTAGGGAGGGATTCTGGGTAGATAAGACTCCAAATGTGGAAGAAGAGGTAGAGATTACACAAGAGTTTATGATGCTGGAGACATGGTGAGGTCACCATATAACAAGGAGTAAAGAATTTCTCATTCCACAATGCAAAAGTTGAAGATACGCAACTCTAAAGTTATGTAGAAACAACTCAGCCAGAAGGACTTTGTCAATGCTCAAGAATAGTCTTGACAACAGTGGCTTGAAAGCTAAATTCCTCAAGTCTAACACACATACCCATTGCTGGCTTCTCAGGAAAGTTAATGATTTAGCAAAGTCCACACCACACAGTATCCCAGGGAGCTGGATCATCCCCAGTGAAGAGAATAATTAGCACTCCATTTCTCAACAGCATAGAGGAAACTGAAAGTTGCCATCCAATGGATGATAGCTGAGACCTTACTATTCCTGTCCCAGGAAGGGGAAGAGATCTCTGTAGGGTCAGGCTTGCGGCATCTGTGGGGAAACTGAGGAAGGCAGGGGCAACCCTGGCTCCAGTCACCAAGGCAATCATTGCTGCACATTACTTCTTGATGCTGTGAGAAAGGTAGTAGCATGGCAGTGGCCGTGCTCTGCCAAGCACCCAGTTGATGCTGTGGTTGTTGGGATGCTCTGGCAATCTTGTGGTGTGGGACAATTCTGTTTAGCTCATGCCTTTGGCTAGTGCCTAGAAACCCATTCTGTCTGGATAAGTACAGAGAGGGCTGGAACCACTTCTCAAGGTGCAAAACAAACTCTGCAACTTCTGAGATTCACAGAACCACACAATTTGGATATTCTTGAGCTTGATTAATCATTGCTGTTTATCTCCCTCCACCAGTAGACAACAGAGTTGTTAATTTAGGTTTCTAGCCCAAAAGATTTACATTAGCAGATGAACTTCTAAGGCTGTGTACATAAGAGGAGAAGTCTTTAAAACATTTACTGGGGTTGTCAGTAGCACCTGTAGAATCACTGTAAGCGAAACACATTCTTTATTCCTCTCGTTCTTGTCCTTATATCAAAACCTCTGTGCAGTCCTGTGAAAGTTATGTTTCTAGCACTATACTAAGTGTCAGTGAATTTGGATTCTGTTTCCTGTTCTGTTAGAAGTTTCAAGAGTGACTGCAGCACTGCCTCAGTTTCCCTGCCTGGAGAAGAGAATGATGTTTTTAGTAAAGAAAAAGAAAAAACCTGAAAAAAAATAGTTTTAATGTTATTGAGCCTTAAGCTTTTCCTGTTGTATACTGCAGAAAAGAATTTCTACCCTTATTGTAAATCTCCTTGTTAAGACTCGCCTAAATAATACAAACATAGCTTCTAGCTTCTCTGTTTTTCCATACTCCAGAATCTTACCTTGCTGCAACTTCTTAAGTAGGTGCAAGTGTTCAAAAGAACTTAGCTATCAATTTTCCACCAACTTCAATGAGGACACATTATGTGTCGATTTACTTTAAGGGCTGGTTCAGAAAATTTTATTAACTGAGCACATATATATTTGCAGAAATTTTCTTCATTCCTCTAGCCTCTTCTACTAAAGTGGTACTTAAGGAATGTAAAATAAAAGTATAATTTTAGAGGACAGGAAGCAGCTTCATCCCTGTAAACCTAGGCTTGCACTTAACTTTAAAAATGAGTGCACCAGCTAGTGTTGAGCTCCTAGGATAAAGGCCTTCTCAGAGGATAGGTAGACATTTTACCATCTTTAGCTCCACAATCACTGTCACAGCATTGCTGCCTGTGTTACTGTGGTCTCTAGTGAACAATGTCCAGTGAAGCAAAAAAGCAAAGAGCACAGTCTCCTGTGTTTTTACAGTAATCGCTAGCCCAAAAAAAGAGGAGGGGACATGGATCTATACCTATACTTATGTGTTAATAAGGAATGAGGAGATACCTACAAGCAAGTATGGATACAGGTACCTGAAGACAAGCATACATCTCTATCAGAACAGTGTTAGCCAGGAAAATCTAGGATAAGGATTATTTTTATTTAAAAATCTGGCATTCAACAGCCAGAAAGAAATACTATCTGCAATCAGAGAGATGGTATATAAAGAATAAGGGTTAATTTTACACTCTCCAATATTAGTAATTTGAAGACTTGCACCTATTTCACTTCATCTTCTATTTTGAGAAGTCTTGCAGATTCTTGATGAAGCTACTTCATTCACACCATAAAACTGTTGCTTGGAGGGCCAGAAAGAGACACCTTGTTTGGTGCCATAACTTTCAGTGTCATTCGGTACACATCAGCTACCTTAGGGGATGGCATTTAATTATGGAGTTTGACTCTTCTCAGGATTCTTGCTTGACCTTGTCAAAAAGTAATTAATGATATGTGACCTGCAGATTTAAAAAGAGTATGTGAACTTCTTCTGTCCCTGCTTCTCCAACTGGCCCTGACAGAGGGAGGTATAGATGAAAGAGCAAGAACACCGGTGCAGGAACAACACACAGCTGTTCCTCTCAGCTCTGCAACAATGTGAAAACAAGCCCTGTTGGAGAAGCTCTTGTGCCCTATTTCTTCTGGCCTCTAAACATTACTCCAGAACTCAGTTTTCTAGATGGAGTTTGAAGAATACAGTTTTAGACAAACAGATACCTAGAGGGAAAAGAGCAAGTCAAAACCCACCAAATTTCAGAACCAGCATTGTCAGGAGCAGATTAATAATAATAATGTGTGCATGCATCTTGGAGACAGGATAAGAATTCTAACAGGCAGAGCAGGAGGATGAGTATCATTGTTTCTTTCCTTCCCTTTATTCTGCTTATGTGAGGAACAGGTGATCTCCTTGCAATTAGTTGCATCCAGCCTCAAATACTGATGAGCAGTTTGTTCATCATGCTGGGACTGGCATAGCAACCTGCTGTATACAACAAGTCCACAGCAGTGATGGTGGGAGCAATGAGCGTGCTGCACACGGAGGTGTGAGACAACAATTCAGCAACCACTGACCAGTCGGAACCGTGTGGAAAACAAGGCAGGAAAAACAAAGCTCTTGGCAAGTATTTCTGGAGATACTCTTATCTTTCCACTAAAAATGAGTTCTTTATAAGACACCTGGCTGACAAAATTTCATCTCTTCTGCTCAGATTTGTCCCCTAGAGCTGTCATATTAAGAAGCTCTGTGCTTTCTTACAGAGTCTCTGATCACGAGCTGAAAAACAGGCTTGAAGCCATTTGGGAGTGGAAGACAATATGATCATGCACACATCTTGGATACCCTTGTGAAAAAGAAAAAAAAATAAATATGACAAAAAAAACCCCTACCACCCCCTAAGGAATTGTGGGTGTTGGATCCTGAAACTTACTTTTTCTAGTCTTCATCGTTTCCTGCCTCTGCCTGCATATAAAATAAGAACAGGAATGGAATCTTTTACCATCAGATCTTGATCTGGTGACAGTTTACTCTGCTTGATGGTTGAAAGTGCTTTTGAGTTTCAGGCTTTCTTTCATCTTGTTTGCAAACAGAATGATGTTTCTGTCATTTCAGCCATTTGCCCTCATCATCAAGATGGTGATGACAGGCATTTCCCAAAACTATGGGGCTAAGAGAAAAGAGGGGAATGATAAATTTGGAAAGATGGCTCTGTATGTAAAAATTTAATCAATACAGAAACAAAGAGGTGTTGTGTTCAGGAATGCTGCCTGTATCCCTAAAACATCCAGAAACAGGCACGAGGGAGCTTCAAGTCACCATAAGGCCTTTTCTGTATTCCAGAACCAGCAACTCTAAGACAGTTTTAACCTGTGCTTTGTTACACAGATGTAATACACAATGATTATATTTCTCTATACTGGATAGACCCATAGAGAGGTATTAATATGCCATTAATTAATTACCACCAGTACAGGTAGCTAATAAAATGTCCTATAATTCAAGTTTAAGAAGTCTGCTTTAGGTAGATGAAAGACAAGAGTATAATTCCAGCTCCCATTTTTTGCCTATATGAATGGGATTCATCAGATATGCTTAGAGTCAGAGACCAGTTCTGAGCAGTTTTTCCAGCAGGGGGAACTGAGCCTTCACCATGCAGAAAAAGGACAATGATGCATTAGAGCATGACCTTAGGTGAAGCACTTAACCTCTTTGTGCCTCATTTCCCCCCCATCTGTGGAAATAAAAATGGCATTTACCTAACTAGCAGGGGTACTGTGCAGCTTAAGTCATTTCTGCTTCACTGTGACTTTGAGAGCCTTGGATAAAAGGTGCTAAGAATCAGCAGGGAGAGGAATGACACACAGGGACTGGTGGTGCAGGCTGGTGCAACAAACTAGCTCTGTTAATTCAAATACACATTACTTACATGGATATTTATTATAAAGGGTATTTTTGTTGGTGGTTTTGATTTGCGAGGTATGTGTGTTGGCTTTAACGTGCTGTATTACTACTCCCAGGAAATTCTGTTAGTCCATAGGGCAGGGAACACCACTTGCTTTCCAAACCCTATTCCACAGACATATCCAAATGCTGATATAGAGGGATTGTCTCCAGGCCCAGGACTAGACCTCAGGCTTGGTCCTTCTGTCAGGACTCTCTTCTAGAGAGAGTTTACAAGTCGGGGATATGCAGTTTACACAGCTGCCCAGGAGGTTAACCAAAGCTCAAAGAAGTCAATAAAATTAGTGAAAGGATTTGTGTTTGGCTCAGCATTCCCTGATTCAAGAACAAGTAACTGATGCGAGGCCTATATATTCTCCTGAGACACTACCATGAAGCAGCTAACAACATTTCCTAGGCTGCATTCACATCTGTGGCACAGAAGTCAAAAGCCATCATACTCATGTTACCAATCCCTAATGCCATCACACTTCCCAGCTTCTGTTTTAAATCCTAATGCACTAGTTGTGGGAAAGCTGGCTGATACCAGCAGTATCAGTTGCTAATTTGCCACTTGCATGCCTTAAAAGTACAAATTACAATAGCTTAATTTCCATATGATGCTAACTAGGGGCAAGAACTGTGGAAACTTGCATCACTCAGAGAAAGTTAGTTACCAGAACTTGACACATCTGAGCATCACAAAATTTGAGCACATCATGGGCCTGACTTCCATCCTCTGCTGCTAAAACACGGGATTAACTCCATAAGCTTCAAAGGGACATGCTCATGTTCTACACTTAACATCAGTCAGAAGAGAAAGTGAGTCCTCTATATTTTTAAATCCCCTTCCACTGTCTCTTTTTCCTTGTGAAAAACACCTTCCACACTTGCGCGTGTGGCTAGCGAGCAAGCAGCTCATTACATTGCCCAAACTTCCAGCAGCAATGCTTTATAAATCCAGAGATAGGCAGGACTGCATTTAAAAACATGCTCTCACATTCCTCTATTTATCTGACAGGAATGGTAGGTCACAATAAAGCATGTTAATAAAAGGTTCTGCAGAAAAGAGAACTGTTTGACATGTCAGAAACAACTGAGTGTTATGACCTCACTTTGGATAAACACATTTTATACCACAGACATTTTAGGTAAATAATGTTTGGCTATATTAAGTAATGAATAATTATATTAAAAGTAAATTAAAGGTACCAAAGAGGCAAGAAGGAATTGCAATTTGAACATTTCATCCCCTTGTTATTTGTGCTATAAATAAGTGTCCTAAAGACAGTCATTATACCAGCTCTTCCTATAAGCAATGTGGGGGTTTTTTTACTTCTAAATCACTAAATTCTAAATCTGAGAACCACACCCATAGAGGCGGGGTTTTTTTCTTTGTTTTTGGCTGTGTTTTTAAAGAAAAAAGAAATAATCTTTCCAATTTTTTAAAACCGAAAACACTATGAACCAGTGCATCCTAAAGGCTTATGAACCAAATACTTAAGGCTTAGGCTTTCTGTGTTTTAAGGCCACATGCTCTCAAAACTCATTATATCTTGGTTCCTTGGATGCCCAGCTTTTCAGCTGAACTTCTGCCTGTGCACGTGCTTCTTTTCTTCATCTTTCCTGCTATGGCTTGAATCTCATGGAGGACAAGATGGAAATCTTGTTATTTAGCTATTTAGTTAATTTAGTTTTGTCTATTTAACTATTCCTAATAACTATTTATTTAGTTACTTAGTTTCCTTGCTTTTTTATTTGATAGGAGGACAAGGGAGATGCACTTGTGGAAAGTTAAGGATGTTTGCTTACCAGATACAGACTCTGAAAATGTTTGCACTTCTGTGTGTCTTGAAGGGCCTGTGTAGTGCAAGCAGCCTTCCTCATTTGCATGTGAAGAGCACATGAAACTAAGCAGCATCTCTGGCTGTGCATCGCCAAGAGCTCTCCTCTCTCTTTATGGGATTATGAAGTGCTCTCATAAACTGTCAGACTGACACCTGCAGCGAGCAGCACTTGGGAGTGTCCAAGCAGCAAGTGAGAGCACTTTACCATGCCAGAAAGAAGGGAAGGAAAGCAGGGGAGCCCTTAAAAAGGAACAAAATTCATACTGAGACAGAGAGGTGCAATTAAGAGTGGCTGACACTAAAGGAGAATCTTTTTCTCCATTTTAATTTCTAAAGTGCTGAGGAAGTATAAAAAGCATGTGCATTTGCATATCTGAAGCACAAGGTACCGTTTCCTTTTCAAGCAAAGGGGTGCAAGGGACTCCAGTGTGCCTTCTTGTTGCTCCTGCCACAGTGTGCTATCTAGCATTATATTTTCAAATAGATTTCCATATTCAACAGTGATAGCTTCCACTGTAACCTTTGGAATCCTGAGGATAAGGCAAAAGGTAGGGTTTTTTCTTTCTTTTTTTTTTTTTCCCCACATTTGCATGAAGAAGCGCTGCTATGTTCTCTCTGCTTTCCAGACACTCTGCCTCAGGGAACTTTTAAAGAGTAAAATGCAAGCATAGGTTATCAACAGAAGAATTTACACAGGTCATTTTTATACAAACCCGTAAATCTCTCCGAAATTTATAGAAGATATTTACATACAGTAACATACAGTGATAAAGGGTATAAAGTTCAATATTTTTATATAACATTAAACAGATACAAATAAAGATGCAAAGGGGCATATGGTGGGATCCACATATCCCATAATGTATGAACAACTCTTCTGGTATGTGGTGGAATTATTGGTGTGGAGAAATCCAGTCCAGATGTGCTTGGCCTACAGGAATATGGGGGGGTGTGTGAGTCATGTGGTTGTGCTACCACCCTCCGTGCTATATGACAGCACAAACTCCTCAGCGGGGAAGAAACATTTAGATCCCTCCCACAGTTCATTTATCCATTTTGAAAAGTGACTGACTTAACTTCAGCTGCTTGAGAAAAGCAAAGGAACAGTGGAAGACAATAGAATGGGTGGTAAAAGTAACTGTCAAACTCAAAGGTAGAAGACTAAGACTTATGTTCACTTGTCATAAAAGATAACAAGAGAAGTTAACATCACAGGGTAAAAAAACATTAGAAATGAGTCAATCTCTGGGGAAAAAGCCAAGTCAGAGTAGGAAGAGTGACAATACTGATGCAGTTCTGTGGAGATTATTTAGACTGCATCCGAGTGACTGTTCTGCTGAAAGTTAGGTGAAAACACAACTGTTTTAAGGAAAAAATAACAAAGGAAACTGAAATGCAGAAAAAGCAGGAACTACAGAGAGATGAGAAAAAAACCTGGGTGTATGACTCTCCCAGTTTGTCAGACCAATTCATAAATGCATATCTTTCCTCTTCCTCTTAGAATCCCGTTTGTATTACCTGAATTCAGGCTTACCATGGGAATACATGAATCAGTGGATGCCCGAGCATAAATAAGGACACGTATGTTAAGAGTGAACTGTGTCTATGGCGAAGTTCACACGTGTAAGAGGTGGTACAGGTACACATGCATAAGCGATAGGAAGTGACACATACATGCTATTTCAAGTGCTTCACTTAGCAAATGAACTCCATAATATTCCCCCTGAAATAGGTTGCTCCCGGGTGCTTAACGAATGATTGGTCATTTAATGGCCCGAGGCAAAGCCAAGGAAGGTTAGCACACTGACAAAGTGAACATTAACTATGATAACAACTGTTTTCATGGAGGATCATTGCTATTATAAACCTTATTCAACACCATAATGCCAACAATCATTCACTACTTTTTCCTCATCTTTCAAATAAAGTTAGCTTCTTCACGAGGCAACAGAGCAAACAGCACAGCCAAAATCCGAGACCTTCAACTTTTAATAATCACCTTTCTGTTTGTTCAGGTACAAGCAGCATTGGACTTTGGCTGGAAGATATATCAGCATAAGGAAAGGTTCATTTAAACAAGACTCCACAAGCACCTTTCACCCTGGAGTAAGCAAAGGGAATGAATTGTCTCCACCAGGCAATTTGGTTGGCACAAAAAGTGCCCTCCACATCCATGGAAACACTCAGGGTGAGGTTGGACAGGCCTCTGAGCAACCTGGTCTAAAGGAAGGTATAACTGCTCATTGCAGGGGACTGCACTAGATGCCCTTTAAAGGTCCCTTCCAACCCAAACCATGATAGGATTCCATGATTCTGAGTCACAATTTGTTTGCTTTGTAGGAATTGCCGACAGATCCGCATTTCTGGCTTGCCAGGTAGTAACCACTTAAATATTACTTTGCGAAGGAAACATCTAAAATATATTGCCTCAAGTAAAAGATGTATAGCCTTTTTATTTCCCCCCGCAACATCTCCTGATGCATAAGGTATGCTTGGCACTTGAAAGAGAAAGTTCTGCTAGGAAAGACCCACCACACAGTATTTGCCTTGGACAGGGCAGGGAAGGCTTCCAACCACAGAGGCCATTAAAGCTGGAAACCAGCAGGCAAAAGCCACAGATGCTAATGAGTTGCCACTATGGAATCACTTCATGGTATTCAGAAACTAAACAAAAGGATGGTTGCTTTGTGTTTGGGTTTTTTTTTTGGAGCAAAAATAAGGTATCATAAGTATTACCCTGCAAAGATTATAACTCAGTCTCTCATGAAGATCCAAGAGTCCCAGCAACAATTAGGGCACTGAGGGCTCAAGAAGATAAGTCTAATTAAAATCCTCAGTGCAGAGATCAGTGACCTGACAACACTTGATCTTGTCAGTTCTACCCCTCAGCTTCCATCTCCTGATGAAGGGCCAAACAGGCAGGTGGAACGGATAGAGGCCTGCCACAGATTTGTTCTGCAGGGTTGTGGGAAGGGAAAACAGAATGTGCACTCTATCACCCATACACTGGAAATGAAGCAATCAGTGAAACTTACAGAAACTAAATCTCAATTAGGCTTTGAAGTTTAAAAATGAAAACGACTGAGATCAGATGGCTTAAACATTTGTATCCAACCCATATGATAAATGTGTTTAATAATAGTTGTACTTTGAACTTTGCTATCTCCTTCTACTTTAAGATCTCAAAAGGTTTTGCAAGCTTTAGAAATAAAGCCTCATAATACCTCTGCAAGGTCAGCACTATTATTCTCATTTGTAAAAGTAGAATAACTTGACCAAGGTCACATACAGAAAAAGTCAGTAGCAGAGCTGGGAATAAAACCTATCTTTTTTGGCTCTTAAATACCTATAATTAAGGTGATCTGCAAAGGAAAAATATTTGGGCATGTGCCTATTTTGTGCCTATTTTTTGCTTCTCGTTTTTATGATGAATAAAGAAAATGTTAAGTTTTTTTAAGAGTTCATACAAACTGGCCTGAAGGACAATAATGGTACTTCAAACAGGAATGATGATACAGATTTAATTTTCAAGCACTTTGAAATCCACAGGAAAAAAATGCTAAATTAAATGCTGGTTAATAAATAACAACAATAATGATAATAATAATCATCTGCTGTAGCACTAGCAGAATAACTCCCTATGTGAGAACTGTATTTGAGAATAAAAGTAAGATGCCCCTGATACAATTACTCTATCTCATTTATGGCTGTGCCACAGTGGTATAATTATAATTATTCCACTATTGTTCTACCAGTTCATTTCCCTGTGCAAAATAAGCCCTAAGGGATTCTTTTCCTGCTTCCATTCAGCAATTGAAATTTATATTCTTTTTACCCTAGACATCCTCTGATAGAAAATTCAGTAAACTACTGCATTCCAGGAGACCTTGGGGCACATCTACAGATCACATTAAGTTGTTGTAACTCTGACTCCATAGATCACCTGAGGCTTTGCTTTTAAAAAAGTGAGGAGGAGGGATCTGTGAGAACATTGAGCTAATTTTTTTTTTGAACCACACTGAACTGAGATGAACAGGAAGCCATCAGAACAACAGCTTTACAGGGAAACAAACAAAGAATCCTGAAAACCCAACCCGCTTTCCTGTCCCCTCCATTTGAGTGGACTGCATTAATGACAGCTGCTCAGGTGATCAGTTTCTCTAAAAACACAGGGTTAAGTACTCTGACATTCTGAACGCATCTGTTCAGGGTGTAACTAAAACACCAAAGCACCACAAACTCAGTAGTCTCCAACACATTTATCTTTTCCACATTAGATGAAAAGCCAAAGTATACCCATTTAAACAGGTGTCATATTTCATGTCAGACACACAAATTGGAGCACTAGGTTCAGCACTAACAAGAAAAATCCTACCTTGCAAATCTGTAAGTTCATTCACTAAACAGCCACCTTCTCACCCAGAAATTTTTACTTACTGCAGTAAGTAAGTTTTCTGACCATAGTCAGTACAGGAAGTCTAACAAAGCTGTATGATACCTCTATCCCTACCTTTGGCTCCTATTTCTTAGCTTGTCTTCCTCTGTTACGCCTGGCCTTAGGTCACTATTATGAGATATAGCCACTGGATTGCAGGCACTATAGCTGCTCAGGTGATAAACTGCATTCCCACAGTGATGGAAATCTCCTCAACTGTGGCTTTATTTTTATGCAAGGAAAAATTGAAGATTGGTGGGAAGGCAGCTAAATAACAACTCTGAAAAAAACTGTACAGCTTAGATCTTTGTAGTCACATGTTCAGACTTCAGCAGTCACACTTCTTCTGTACAGTTCTGTGTCTGTAATCGCACACTGTGTCCTTTCTGTGTGATTTGCAGAGCTTTGCATAGTTAAGCTCACCTAATAATAAAAAAATGGCTACAAAATCCCCTGAGAAGGCTTGTTATAGGAGCTTGCTAGCAAAACACTTCCCCAGAACTTCTGAGGCTAGACATACACACGTATATGCTTTCTGAAAAGAAGGCAAAATAGCCTTGCTCTTTTATGATATCCATGCCATGCCAGTGATTTCCCCTAGGTCACTGCATTTTAAGCACATAGTAGAGGCAGCAGGAGTTAGAGACAATCAAAAATGTTGACATACTTGAAACACAAGCAAGAAAGGACAAGGCACATCCAGTTTAGAGGTGCTGCCTAGGAAAGATATCTAGCAACATTAGGAGAAGCTGTGTCCTGGAAGCTCTGGCACCACCACCACAACAGCAGTACAGCCACAAACACCTTCCATGGCAGGAAGCTTTGTGGGTAGCCTGTCTAGAAGGGGCTAGGTGCTTGCTCACTGTATTTCAGTACCACACGTCTTCAATCTGTTGGCACAAGGCACAGATGGAGTGCTGACCCACAAGCAAACAATTGCAAATTAATTGAACGAAAATATGTGAACTGGTCAGTGTATGAAGAAACTTTCAAAGGATGGAAAACATGGTTGTGAAAGCCTGCTACCTGCTCAGTCAGAGTACCTGTACGATGTTTATTTGAGGAGCTAGTAACTGGATCCATTCTTCTATTATTATCTAAATCTCTGGCAGTGGAGGAAAAATGCCAGACTTCAGAGTGTTATTATATAGACATCTCTCTGATATTAGCAGAACTATTAACAATGCCATGGTTTCTTATTGTGATCAGTAGTATGGTGTCGTACATTTTCTGAACCCACTGCACATAGCAGATCTAGCACTAGGAAATCAGCTTATCAAAAGTCTCAGGCCTTTTTCAGAAAGCTCCTGCAGCTGCTGATGGGACCTACCAGACATGCTCCAAAGTACTAGTATTAATTTACCCGGAGAAGGAAGGAGATCATCCATTCAACATGCATGAAGCATGAATCAAAACCACAACAAGCAGCAAGTGGTCATCAGAGAAAAAAAAAAAAAAAGGAAGACTTCTACATTTGTTAACTAACCTCAGTGGACTTGAGCTAATAATTGAGAACTAAATTCATGTCCTGTATCTGGCACTAATCCCTTTGCCAAGAGAGCAATTCCTTCTTAGGTGTGCATTTGATCCAGAAGGTCCCTGGGTGATAAAGATGATGGTGTTACTAAACTAAAAGCAGCAACATGCTGATTCCCACTTGCTGTGGAGGTCAGGTGGTAAAGGAGCAGGAACACAGAAAAATCCTTGTGATGGAGGGAGTTCCCTAGAAGAAGTTGGATTTGGATATCAAAGAAGGGGAGAGGGAGGATAAAAGAGGTCTAAGCAAAACCCAGCCAGTGCATTAACAAAGCTGCTTTTCAGTATCCCCCTAAGGAGATAAGTCTCTCTCTCAAGAGAAGGTGATTGAAAAGATGACATTCAAAGAATGAAATTATCGCATCTACTCTAACAAAGCCATCTGAGCACAAATAGTTTGCAACACAACTCACTTAAAAAAAGCACAGAAGGTGGAAACAGCAACAAGCCAGTTAATTTCAGGAACAACCTGAAGTAAGGACCCAGATGCACAACATTTCCTTTGCCCAGTACTCTGCTGATACTGAGTTCACCAGTGACTCCAAGGGTTGACATGGTATCCTCTTTCTTCTAATCATCTCCTCAAATATGTAGCTTTTCACAGCATGCAAACATGGTCTTTCATCTCTACCATCAGCACTGACAACATGCAGGTAATATTGGAGAACAGTTTTCCATGCAGCTTAGATCCCAAAGCAAGCAACTGCCCCACACCATGTATGCTGTTCCTTTTAATCCTCCACGGCCATCACCCCTCTGTTACAAAAGAAAGAACTTTGTCTGTATTCATCCAGGCTTTGATATGCTGGGCACCATCCCAGTGAAAACAATGGAAATCTGCTGCCTGTTGCACTGATATCAACATTCTCTCTGGTCCTAGGATCTGTTTTCCAGTCTGGCAGCACAGGAATCTGGTGCTATTAGCTGTGCCAGTGTTTCCCAAGATAGAATTGGTCATTCAGGGATCCACCCCTTCAGCTAGAAATTTTGATTTCATATGACAGGGAAGTGGAAGTCTTTTTCTCAGTAGAAGCAGTTTCTACCTAAAGCTGCTGCAATATGCATGTTCTCTCTAAACCCACAGCACCTTCTGTCAGCTTTCCTTTAGGGAAAAATGGATGAGATGTTCAAAAGGTAGAGGGGACAATCAGAGATGGATGGAAAAAGCAGGTTAACTGGTAAGGGGATATTTGTAACCAGCAGGGAAGGAACGTGGTTGCTGAAGTTTGTCAGAAGAAGTAAGAGTCAAACATTCTATTCTCGCAGCATCTGTAAACATGCTTTTAATTTGCCCATGCATTTATTTTTAGTCCTTCCTGGAGAAAAGTAAATATTGTGAGAGAGGAAGGAAAGAAATTTTTTGCTTCTAAAACTGTGAAGGCTTTCTAAATTTTGAAAAGTGATTGCAGCGTAGGCAGAATTTTGGTTCTATTGCCTTGAGGATTGAATTCTTCCTCAAAGACAGAGAGTGAATAGTCACAGTACAGACATGCTCCCAGACATTGCCCCTAAACCATGCTTCATCTCTCATTTGAAGGAATTGTTTCTTGTAGAATCACTGCAGTGTCTTACACTGTTCAACTTTTGGCTACTGTGATTTGGCACCAAGCAATGGTATTAAACCAGCAATGGGAGCCAAAATTTTTTGAGATATGTGGAAATGATTAAAGCAATATGGACAAAGGCTTAGTAAGACTCCTTTCACTTGCCTAACTAAACTCCAAAACTAGAGAAAAGCATAATTTGGCAGATGGGAGTATGGGGTTTCATGCCCTTAGAGCATCACTGTTCACGAAATATCAGAGATGTCACTAAGATGCTGAGGTTTTAACCAACACAATACCCAGCCCTGCAAATAACCAACCATTGTCACAACAACATCAGCTTGAAGCACCTTTTGCTTTCACATGTCATTTCCCACTGTGTGTGAATTACCCCACCATACTTCAGAGTTTCAGGTCTCCATGCATTCACTTTGATTTCTTATCAGAGGATGATGAGGCAGAGGCCTTGTTTCAAGGAACACAAGGCAGACCTGCTACATTCCCTTCTAACTCCTCTTCCACTCCAGCGGAAGTAGGTTTGTGTGGATGCTTTTATGATACTTAAGGTTCTCCTAGGGAAGACAACCTCTCAGTCAGCTGCTGAAGCTGGTTTCCCAACAGCACAAGCAAGAAGGAGCAAGGCAGGGCATCCAGCCCAGGAGACAGCATGAGAAATCACATGAAATCAATTTTATGTTTATTATCTGGACAGACACCTCATAGTGGATAGAGGCATCCAATGGAATCATCAGTAGATATACTGGCCTATTTTGCCCCTAGAAGCAAGGCAGACTGGAAACAGGTATTGAACAGGCAGTTTGGGTTTATCTAGAGGTTACGGAACAGGAAACCTGAGTAATTTTTTTTTCTTTCACATAATGGCCTGTGATTTGACCAACACAGTATAACTGTGCAATATCTAAATTAAATTCTTATTGAAGACAATCTTGCTTCAAGCTAGACTTCTCCATCCCTTCTCTCACTTCAAATTTCCAGAGCAGATAAAATGAACACTGATGATCAATGAAGTTCAGGTGAAGTTCAGCACAGAGGCAGTTCTATGCAGGAGACTAACTAAGCAAATCCAAAAGACCACTGTGTAACACACTTAGTAAGGAGATTGCCAAAAAGGCAGCTCTGGATTTCGGTGCACAGGCTATTCTCTCAGTTAATGTAAACTCAAAACTTATTTGTCTACAATGTTGTACCTTTTGCCCTTTCCAGACTAAAGTAGGAACAATGTTCCCCTTTTTCTTGCCCTTCTCCCTATTTTCTATTTCCTAAAATGAAATGAGCAAACCAACAGCTATCACAAATTAGTGGTGAAAAAAACAACAAACAAACAGAGCAGAGCAGGGCAGATTATACAGTTAGATAGGAGAAGGTATAGCAAAATCAGAGAAGGACAGGACCCACACCTTTACCCACCAAGTGCCTCCTCCGTTTTACAAGGAACTACGGTATAATATCATCATTTACCTCTATTCCACACAAACCACTGTGCTATAACTATTTTATATCTTTGTCTGATCCTCCTTTTGGGGACAGCACCTGAAAGTCCTTCTAGGTTTTGGTTTACCATTACAGACATGCACAAAATCCTCAAAACCAGAATTTCATCATGCTTCTTCCAGCACCAGATCTTACTAGAGTAATCTAAGGGTCAGAAAACTTCAACTGATTAGACAGAAACCTTATTGAGTCTGCTGTAATGCTACTCCACATATGTTCTCATGATGATGGCTTTTTATTACAAGACCAGGACAGCGTAACAGCAGGGTAAGTCTTCATACATCACCTATTCAACACTTCCAACATGTGTTATTCTTATAGTCACAGGAGAAAAACCTGCAGTAGTAACTTGGAACATAGTCCAAAAGATGAGAGATTTGGATTTAATATCAGGTAGTGACTCCCTGAGGCACAGGGTGGTTATATGGTGTAAATGAACCATGATAGAGAGATCTTGCTTGAAAGATCAGTGATGCTGGGATAGCAGTGAACAAACAGCTGCACAGAGAGCAAACATGAATCAAAAAAGGGAAAAACCAATATTTTTTTTCAGAAGCTGAAAAGGCTTCCATTTCAGTCCTAAACTGCTCTGCGAAAGAGAAAAGATAGTCATGATGCTTCCTTCAGGAAATCAAAGACTGAACTTAAAGGTAAACATGGCAATTATTTTGATAACTGTTCAGGATGTTAAGCACTTGTAAAAAAGATGGAGGCATCCCCGAAGTTCATTAGCTTCTCAAGCAGTGCCCCAGGCCCAGCTTTGCTACTGAACCCCCCACAGTAACGGAGAGGTGTGCATTCTACACTGTCTCCTTAAAACTGCAAGGAGCCCACCAGCTGCAAGCCCTGGTCCCCTCTTTCAGAAAGGCTGCATTATATAAGGAAATACCACTCTGGTCAGTCATGGCCAACAGACCTTTTGTCTTTCGATCCCTTTTTTCTTCTCCTTCCATTTGTGTTTTTTCTTTCTTTCTTTTAATATATGAAGGCAATATTTACAGCCAAGGCAGTGCTGAGTAAGATGCAGTGATTATGGCTGATTTTATCACAGCCGTATTACTTAGCTGCAAGGTGAAGCGCTGTGCTAAAATGGATCATGAATCCCTGAAATTGACTATCCGTCACCTTTATAATCCTGATGGAAAGGCAGGTCAGATCAGGCCTGACAACTTCCCATGCAAACGAGACTACAACAGTGACGTCTGCTTGCCTCAAGGCATTTATTTGTCTGGAGAGGAAGGTGATGCCTTAGGGAACTGGACTCAAGAAAGAGAGAGAGGAGAAACTAACTACTCCAAGTGCCCCTGAAGGAATCAAGTGCAAATATAGGAGCCAAATTCGTGCACAGAAAGACTACTAGGAGTAATGAAAGAAAGAATATTACAAGCAACTAAGAATCAGGATTGCAGCATGAAGGCTTCCCCCGAGGCTGAAGAACCAAGATCAGTGTCAAAGTTTGAAAAATAAAATAACTCCTCCTCATCAGTGGGATTTTGTAGCATGAGATGAAATCCACATATGGAGAAAAAAAACCCTTTAAAATGCTTGAAGATTCTAGTCATAATTCCTTCAAATTCAGGGTCAGTGTCTTTCTCACAAAGTCAGATTTTAAAAGTGTCTCTAATTTTTGAGACCAAATTCATCAGGGTGTCATCAGTGGCCATTAAATACAGCATCTATGTGACAAAGCTCATAGAGTGATAGAAGTGTTGACTCACATAGGGGTCTTTGAGACAATCAGCACAGTTGATGAGAAAATCACTGAACTGTCCCAGTAAATCTTCTTAACTGGCATATGGCAGTATTAAGGAAACTTCCCAGTCTGACCATTCACAGGACACTCTTACAGTCACACACCCAACACCAGAGACTTTCACTGCTGGGAATAAAGCTCCTTCACAGTAGTGGCTCCAGTGAGCTGACGGGCGCCCTGCTTGACTTTTTACACTCACACAGTCACATCACTCATCACAGTGACCCCACTCACACAGTCAGATCAGATTTCCTTAGTGGTTCGACCTCAGGTTTCCCTTAGCAGAGTCTTAGTTGTCTCGTTCAATAAAGCAATTTATTCATGGTGCAGTAACACAGAAATAGCCCAAGATGGTGCCTCTGGGGAATGACCCCCAACAAAGGACCCCTTGGGCTTTTATCCCCTCACAGTCCAAGCACTCAAAACTCTCACTCTTCCTCCCTAGTCTTTGGCTCCTACTGTGTTTCCGGTGTTCCATCCATCTGGCCTGCACCACTGGTCTTCCGGCCCTTTGTTATGAAAAGGGTTGGCAGTTCATGGCCTCTTGTCTCAGGCTTCTGCCATCCAGAGCTCAATCTGCAGCTTGTGCTGCACCAAAAGTATTCCTCAACAGCCACATGCAAGTGGTACTCTCTAGGAGAAAAGACTAATTAGCATGTTATTTACTGTTTCTAATTGAGGTGCTGTTTCAGGTAAACAGAGAACAACCAACTTCTTAAAGCAAAAATAGTTCTAAAGTATAAACACAAGTTGTCTCATTCATACCCCTTCCAGGTTTGAGTGTATTTCAGTACCACATAACACTAAGGAGAGTGCTTGTTCTTGGCATCTATGTTGTATTCCCAGCATAGTTTCTTACAAACCAGCCATCCTAGCTATGTAGCCATCAACATTACTGCTCCTTATTCTTGTCCAAGCAGAATGAGGATAATACTATGTATGTCACAGAGCTACTACACAGTTGTTAAAAGTGGCGTAGACTCTTTGAGATCCACAGATAGATGGTATTAAGGAAGGGCAAAGACTACTTGCATCTTGCTCTCCTCACCTGTCCTTTCTTCCCCTTTTCTCTGGTGCTTCTCCTGGGTAAAGTCACATCCCAGCTAAACCTCTTAGTGAGTGATTACATTAGAGATAGTGCTAATTACCAAATGTCGTCTGTGTGGGACAATCTTATCAACACCCCACACTTCCTCCTCTGAGGTGAGGGGGTTTGATCTATTTCATAAAAGTATCCTAGTTATGTGCTCTAGCAAGCTCCATTCCCTCAGGCTTGAAGGTGGCTGGTTTTCTTATTTTTTCCATCCTAAATACATATTCAAAGCTTTCCTGGTAGAACCTCTTGCAAGGAGCTGAGCTTACTCTAACAACACCAGACTGCTGGGTGTTATCCTCCGTGTATAAAAGGAGCCAGTTTGTTCCCAAGGTGCACTCATACGCTTGTACCCTCACACACCCTGCAGCAAGCACTGCTGTTTTGTTGCCTGCCACTGGGCAGAGAAATTCCATACAGAACACCCAAAAATGCTTTGGTAAAGCAACTGAATCACAACTTAATATCTCTTGGTATTTTTTCCATAGAACCTCCATCTGACCAAGTTCTGCCAGTGCCATGCTCTTCAGCCCCACAGCACTCCCAGTTTGGGGCTCACCCCACATTTCCAACAACTTAACATGGGGTTGGCTCAGTGACCCTGTGGTTTTGGCTACAGCACTGCTAGTTACCACGGTTTTAACAGGGTAATTCCATCTTGCATTATTATCCAGAAGGCTGTTTGCTCCCTTATTAGTAGATGCTTTGGTTGTATTCTTTCTGAGGGTTTGGTTATTTTTGTGTTTGAAGGTTGTTAGTGTTTTGTTGGGTTTTTTTTCATATAATTTGTGTGCACATTACTCGCTGTCCCTAGAATTCATTTTGTTCCCTGCTAATGAAACCTCTGCGTCGCTAACAAAGCAGAAAATAAAAAAGGTAAATAGCACTCTCCAGAAACAATTTGTTTCTTGTTCTGTAAATTTTTGCTGAACAGCATCTCAGGGAATTTTCACCCCAACAAGAGAAAAGAGAAGTAGGAGATGATTGAGAAAGGGCTAAAAATGCAGTTAGTTCATCTGGAAAGGAAATAATAATTATGGTCACACCATGGACAAATAGGTACCCAGAGAGCTGCACCTGTGAAACTCCAGAAAGCACTTGAGCACAGGCAAGCCATTCAATTGAGTAGAAACCACTGGTCGAAGAAAGATTTGAAGGGGAGTTTTTTCTCATTTAACCCTTTCAAGCTGTGCTAAGAGTCAGCTGCCCTTGCCACTGTCCACAGCCTCAGAAAACAGAACAGGACACAGAAAATTAATGAGCAATCCTGTTCTGCTAAAACACAGGGCCATAAGATAGGTATAAACTGTGTCTGGCGGCATTGCTGTCAGTGAACATGAAACAAAAAGATGAAAAAACTTAGGAGGAGGTGATGCTTTTTTTTCCTATAATGTGTGCTGCTACTACCTACTAGAGAAAAGCACTTGAGGTTCTACTAAAGGTAGTTTTTTTCTCACACAAGTGAGTCATCATGTTTACTTTCAAAAGGCTGAATAAAAGTTACAGGACTGAATTTTCCAAAAAATTAGATTGTTGAAGAGATTTTCCATTTCATACTGAAGCTCCTAAATTAAAGGCTTGCAACTGAAAAAAGATCTGAATTTGGAGCTAATTCCACTGATTTACTGTCTGACATTCAGAGAGGTAAAAACAATTTCACAGGGCAGGAATGGAGAGGATCATACATCCTTTAACCTGAATAGTCAAGTAATATGCCACCTCTGTGCCTTATTGCTTCGGAACCAACAGCAGAAATTAGTACCCTTCCTGGTAAACCAAACCAACCAACCCCAGATTCTTCCAGAGTGAAACATACTGGAAAACAGGACTTACTTCTGAGATGACTCAACTGGTAGAAGTAGACAAGGGAATTAGGTGGCCAAAAGCCACGGGGCCCTAAGCCCCTTAGCCAGCTTTAAAACTGCATACACAGTTCTCCGCACATGAACACACCTTTGTCCTATCACTCACTGGATTACTGGACCAGCCCTTGTACGGAAGATTAAATACAAACTGCTCTACTGCTAAAGCATATTTATTGAGCTTTAACCAGCATGTAATTTATACATCTCTTCTTGCAGAGTTGGAAAAACTCCATCGACAATAATAACAGCAACACTCAATTTCAATTGGTACGTTTTAAACCTGGAATAAGCAACTTGTTATAACTATAAAAAGGTCTTCAGAAGTTATGCAAGGTATTAATTGAGCTGCTAGGAGACTATGGAGGTTGGTTTTGTAGTAACTCTGCAGTGAAAAAGAATGCAGCAACCAGAAAAATCCTGGCAAGAGAGCAGCACCATCTCAGGAGATGATTGCTGCAGCTGTACTAGTTATTTACATGAAGTCAATTCCAAGTGATTATTAAGAACATGAGGTTTATCGTTCAATATAAAAGGCCAGTTCATTATGTCCACACAAGCTACAGCTTAAATGGCAAACCTCAATAATTCAGTTTTTCTAATAGCAGTTTGGGATTTAATCACTGCACAATAACTGCATTAATTCTGAATTAATTTCTTAATGGAGATGTAATTGTCTTGAGCTTCATCTAAGGGGCCCAAATATGCTCTCACCAGCATAAATCCAGTGGAACGTCGTATGAAAGAGTGGGATGATTTCAACATAAGGAAACTTGAAGTCAACAGACAGCTGAGTTTTACACTGGTATCAGAGAAAATGATGTGGCCCGAACATTATTTGCATTTTTTCACTGTCAGCCTCAAATGACCCTTTTTTGCCTTGGCAATGTCCATACAAGTACTGAACACAAACGGTTTCACCTCTGTTTACTACCATTATTATAATAATTCATTTGAGAGATATACTTAATCCCAAAAGGCTGCAAAGAATTTTGCTGCAGGGAAAATTTTTCACTTAATAACAAAATGCTTTTAGGTCTGGGGTGAAGACACAGCTCATATAGACGGAGAAGCTAAAAAAGGCAGACAGCCACATTTCCATTTGGCTAAGACATTCAAACCGACACCTCCAAGTACTATAACAAGCCCTGTATGAACGATTTAAAGACCATGGCTTCAGAAGGTATTCACAAGAACTCAGATGCTATTGTAGCAGACACCCTGGAAATCCTTAAGATAGAACTGAAATCAGTGGGAAAAAAAAAGTCATCACTGCTGCAGTCATAATATGGAAGAGAACGGTGATGGCAAGAAACTGATGTTGTAGGAAGAATGCCTAAATAGCATGAACAGGGACTGATTAAACATATTTTAGATCCTCCAGTTGCCCATTTGAGTGGATAAAGCCCATAAAGACTTAGTGGCAAGAAGAAAGTTGAGAGCACAAAAAAAAAAAAAAA